>JASKUP010000035.1:10600000-11068044 GCA_030448955.1 Trichopoda pennipes
TATTTTTCACATCTTTGTTTTTTAGGAAAACCGTTGACATTGAAACATTTCAAAAGGTAATCACACAAAAGGTTTCACATTTTATTTAGTTAATCTATAAAAAATAGGTAATTAACCGGTCAAGATAAATAAATAAACAATAATTTAGCCAAAAAAATATATTTTAGGATTTATTAATATAATAAAAATACAATGACTAATTTAACAACTACACAGTCATGTCCCAACCCTTAATATCAATCGAAAGTTCTTTTAATTCCTTAAAAACGAGAAACAAATAGGTTTTGGAATGAAAGCCATTTACAATTTCATAGTATAATATATTGTTATAGTTTATACATTTAATACACGTTTTGTTGTAAGTTCTTTATTGCAAAATAAATAACACCAGATTTTAGAGTTTTTAAATTAATTAAAAGTTAATTTACTTGAAATATACACATTACTTCACGAGGTTTATTTTTCAACTAACTCACTATCCACTCAGCATCAGACGCTGCCTTTTTCTATTTGTCCACTTAAAGTTTAGAAAACTACGCAGTTAGCAAACAGGATATTTTACTGTTGTTGTTTTGCATGTATAAAATTTCTACGCAGTTTGTAACTTGAAATTTGTTGTTGCCTTGCGTGCATAAGTTTTCTTAGCAAGCCACGCAATTAGTAAACAGCACACCTAACTGTTGTTGTTTTGCATGTATAAAATTTCTACGCAGTTTGTAACTAGAAATTTGCCGTTGTCTTGCGTGCATAAGTTTTTTTAGCAAGCCACGCAGTCAGTAAACAACTTTATTGCTTAATTATGTTCTTTTTGAACTGAGTCAAAACGCATCCGTAACAATATTTTCCTTAAACTTTTGTTTTAATTTTCTCTTTTTTAAATATACCCGGCTGTAAAAGTATACATTACAAAAGCGATTACATAAGCTATACTAAGTGATAGTCAGTGGTGATGCGTTCGCTTATTTCGCCACTTACATTTAACATAGAAGTGTCATAGGCTGTTTAATCGGTGCGCTCTCGCTTACAAAGTAAGTGACGACGTCATCAAGTGCCACTACAATTCAGTTTACATCGTAAGTGGAGTAGTAAGCAACGTTAATTACAAATTTACTTGCGCATGTAAGGTATGGTTAACGTGTGGTGCCACTATTGCAATGATTTTATAATTAAAAGAATAATGCATAGTTCGCTTTGAAGTCTATATGTATAAATGTGGAATGTATGTGACCTAATAACATTTGTTATTTATTTTACTGTTAATGCATTTTATCATTAGGGTGCATTTAATTTCTTAAAGTGCAATAATACATACCACAAAATTGCCCACATTACAAACCGAAATGCAGCGCAAACTTTTACACGAACATCCAAGAAAATGAAATATTATATAATAATATATTAAAAAATAGTTTTTGTATACTAATTTTAAACATCGATTACAGCTGCATTACATAGTAAGTACTTAGATGCTTCGCTTACGAAGTCATATGTGCGTCATCGGTTATTGTCTAAGTACTTCGTTTCATTTACGGCTGGATACTTTAATTTGGTAGATTGGAGAGTGGACGTTCAGTATTTTGTAAGAATAAAAAAATCAACAGAAATCTGAAGAAACTAAAACATAATCTCTCGATTAATGCGGACTTAAGCCCATTCCGATGGGATTGTGTTCATAGCTGATTATTGGTTTGAAAAGGTGTAAATTCTTTATAAATAATTAAATAAACAAAAAAAAAATAAAATCTATATTTTCAAGATTTGTTTGATATTTAAATCAATTTCCTTTCAATTATTTTTCAGAAACAGTTATCTTCCTGATTACGGATTTAAAAAAAATAATTTTCGAGACTCTAGCAGAATATAAGGTGATTTCCTAAATATATCTAAACAATTTAAATTAATTATTAGGAAACGGTTCACAGAAGTTTATAAATTAAAAAAAAAGTTATCTGAGACAAACGAAACTCCACAAGTGCAACATTTGCTAAGGCGCCTCACATATAAAGCTTAACAGAATGTTTGTAGGTTTCCACCTAACGAGCAAGAAAATATATATAAAAATATATTTATTTTTACATTTAAAAATTGTCTTAACTCCGAACATATCAACCGACATACCTTAGTTACCACTGGCAGTACTTATTAGATTTTATCTTCGTGATTTGGAAAAAGGCAATTTGAGGATTTTTTTTTTAACTCTTTGATAAAATAAGGCCATATAAATGAGAACCACGCCTGTATGCGGGCGCCAGTAGTTACTGATTACTCCTTGGGCAAATAAGAATTAATCAAATGAAATGAAACACAAAATACTAAAGTTCAGACGAAATATCGTAAAACACTAATAAAAATATTGATTTTGATTATTTTGTTCTCCACACAATAAAATTTAGCAGCATATGGGCTGCCAAAATTAATCTAATCATTTAAATAGTTAGGTGTGCAAGTGTGCGCATCTGTTTAAGAATTATGTAGATTAAATATAAATATTTTTCATATTCAAAAAATATTAGTCATCACACTGACCAACAAATAGTGTCTGAAGTAGTTGCCTTGTGACTGTTGTTCAGTAGAGTTTTTTTTTTATTGTAGTATTTGCAGTTAAGCGTTTTAAAGGTTGATGATTGATAATGTACATACAGTTAACAAAAGAAAAAAAAATAACTTGTACACTTACCAACTCAGAATAAAAAAAGGCAAATTAATAAAAATACGCGAAGAAAGAAAGATTTATTAAATGCAAATTAAAGCTTGAGATTCATATTATAAACGTACATCGAAATTGTTTTTGTAATGCTTACATATAACGAGAAAAATAACAACAATAAAAATATGTCAATATTATTTTAGTATTTTTTGTTTTGACATTTAGTTTCTTTAACGGCTAAGAGTCTTTTCGTCATTGAATGGACTAGATTTTTTGTTACATCTCCAGGAATACAACTCCATATATCCTTTGAGGCGATTTTTAGGATTTTTTTGCTAGAAATCCGGCAATCCTTTAGTTTAGTTCTCATATATGACCACAAATGCTTTATCTGGTTTAAATCTGGGCTTTGTGGATAATGAGGCAATACATTTTTCGTATTATAAAGCAGCCATTCCTTTACTACAAAGAGTGAGTGCTTTGGATCGTTATCTTGAACGAATGCTATCACGTAAACCAATTTTTTGAGCAAATTGAGTCAAATTGTTTTTTAAAATATGTAAATAATCCATTTTGTTCCTGTTTCCTTCTACAAAAATAAGGTTTCCACTCCATTTGCACTCATAGCACCCCAAACCACTACATTTCTACCACCGTGTTTAACAGTATGTGTTATATTACGTGGATTCAAAGCTTCTTTTTTCTTTCTCCATACAAACTTTCGTCCGTCGCTGCCAAATATATTGAATTTAGATTCGTCTGTAAAAATAACGGTATCCCAGAAAGCATTGTCTTTGCCAATAAACTCATTGGCATAGATTAGGGGATTTTGGGTATTTTATTTGGAAAGGAGGGGTTTCTTGCGAGCTGCATATCCATACAATTGTGTCAAATTGAGGAAATTTCTTACCGTCTGTGGAGTCACACCAGCTATTTTGTAGTTTTTAAGTTCTTTAGCAATATTTACAGCAGAAATTTTTCGATCTTCACAAAATTAATATTTTTCGCTCAATCTGAGGAGTATTTATTTTTTTGTGGCGACCACTTCTGTTAAATCTTTTTAGAGAATTATTTTTTTGGAAGGTTTTTATTACGTAGTGTACGGCACAGTGCGCTTTTTTGATTATTTTCCCAATTTCACGTATTTATAATCGGTTCTTTTAAATCTTTTGAAATTTGTTTTTTTCTCCATTTTCTTTTTCAATATTCGGAAATGCGTGACCAATTAGTTAAATTGCCTAACTTCAAACTCGATTTAATTAATTCTTGAGTAAAAGATTTGTAACAACGAGACTTTTTGTGCAAAGAAAATAAGAAGTGTACCAAGTTTTTTTTTTTGTCCAAGAAAATTGACATATTTTTGTTGTTGTTATTTTTCTCGTTATATATAAGCATTGCAAAACCAATTTTGATATACATTTATAATATGGATCTCAAGCTTTAATTTGTATTTAATAAATCTTTCTTTCTTCCCATATTTTTATTAATTTGATTTTCTTTATTCTAAGTTGGTACGTGTACAAGTTTTTTTTTTGTTTACTATATGTATATAAAACCATCATTAACCCAGCCGTAAATGAAACGAAGTACTTAGACAATAACCGATGACGCACATATGACTTCGTAAGCGAAGCATCTAAGTACTTACTATGTAATGCAGCTGTAATCGATGTTTAAAACTAGTATACAAAAACTATTTTTTAATATATTATTATATAATATTTCCTTTTCTTGGATGTTCGTGTAAAAGTTTGCGCTGCATTTTGGTTTGTAATGTGGGCAATTTTGTGATATGTATTATTGCACTTTAAGAAATTAAATGCACCCTAATGATAAAATGCATTAACAGTAAAATAAATAACAAATGTTATTAGGTCACATACATTCCACATTTATACATATAGACTTCAAAGCGAACTATGCATTATTCTTTTAATTATAAAATCATTGCAATAGTAGCACCACACGTTAACCATACCTTACATGCGCAAGTAAATTTGTAATTAACGTTGCTTACTACTCCACTTACGATGTAAACTGAATTGTAGTGGCACTTGATGACGTCGTCACTTACTTTGTAAGCGAGAGCGCACCGATTAAACAGCCTATGACACTTATATGTTAAACGTAAGTGGCGAAATAAGCGAACGCATCACCACTGACTACCACTTAGTATAGCTTATGTAATCGCTTTTGTAATGTATACTTTTACAGCCGGGAACATACATAGATTCTCAAACATTTTTTGTCCAGCGCCCACTACAAACAAACATTTTTTCTCTAAACCTCTCTATTTTCTTGCGCATCTGAAACAGCTGTTGTCTAATGAGATTTATTTAATGCGCTTAAAAAAGTTTTTTATCGGCTAAAAACTATTGTCGATTTCTCTTTTTAGTTACTAAAAACAGAAACGTAATTTTCATATGCTATCAGTTTTTAATCAAATTTAAGCCGTCGCCTTGAAATGGGAGTAAAATCGAGTACAATTACTTTTTGACAGTCAGCACACTCCTTTGTAAATTAGCAATCTGATATCTTAATTTTTGCAATCTGTCATTCAATGAGTGACATCTGCGTAATGGATGATGTAAACAAATATTAAAGACAATTTTCGATATTAAACTTTTCCAGTGTTTCAAATATGATTTCGTCCTTTCCTTTGATTGTTAATTTAACTCAGCCATCAAATGCAAATATGCACATGATTCTTTAATTTTTTTATTCACCGATCGATTCGTCTTTGCACATACATAACTGCTTCTCAAAGAAATCTTTTGAATAACATTTGCTTCTGGTTCATGGAACACACTGGTGATTACTTTTGTTACTGTTGATACAAATAAATCTTCTCCAATAGTATATGGTTTAGGGTTTTACCAAGCAACAGCAATATGTTGAATATACAAAGCTAGATGATGAACATCATCGTCTTGCTTAGAAGACGGGGTGTAAAGTTATGATTTTCTTTATTGAATTTCGTTGAGAGGTCACATCTTTATCTTTATTATCCGGATATATTTAGTTAAAGCTATTTTGAAAGTGTTTTTTGACAAATACGACACATAAGCGATGATGGATTTTTAAAATATTTGATAAACCTGTTTCAATACATCCCACCCTATATTGCCGCCTCTTATTTTTTGTTAAAATGCAAAAATATTAAACAATTATGCAATTATTTTTTTAATCTCACTGCCAGTTAATTTTGAATGGGTCTTGCCCTGCCCCCTCCCCGTAAGTATCAAATGCAAATGTTGAGAATCTATGGTCCACAAAAATATAAAATTAGTAAAATTTTATTAAATTGTCGCGGTTGACTTAGAATTTTATCTTATTTTATAATATTATTTTATCTTGTTATTTGTATCTCTTATTTAAAAATTAAATACAAAAAGAAATCTATTCGTTTAAAGAAAAGAAATATAAATATTTATTTTAAATCCGGATAATTTAAGTGTTTTAATATATTTTGAGTAACAACGATTCGATTCATTCAAAATAACTTTTAGCTTTGTTGATATCAAATTAGTTTCGATTAAATTCTATGAAACTCCTTGTTTATTTTCTTTTAACAACCGCCTTAATATTTTCAGTTAGAATAAGGCGGCCAATTTGGTAGATAAAGTAAGACACTTTTATGTAATAGCAAAATAAGTGACAGTTTTGTGTTGCGTCTGTAGCTTTTTTGATGTCTTGCGATGTTTTCTTTTTATGGCCGGCCGGTTTTTGAGTTGACAACTGTTAATCGATAAATTATCAATTTTAGTTATTTTTGAATATTGATAGTTTGATAAAATACAAAATTTTTTCGAACAATATGGTTTACTTAAATTAACACAAACTACTTACTTTAAGAGATTATTCTTAAATCATTAGATGGAAACAAAATATCTGAATAAATACAAATATGGGAATTATAATTACAAAAGATCCCGTTTTCTTACTTCTAAATTTCCTTTAATACTTAATTTTCGTAAATACTAATTTTAAATATTTAATCTTAAGTTCATCTTTCATGAAGCCTAAGGATATAAAATTGCCTCAACTTCAATTTCTTTCTGGTATCCACTTATAGAAAAAGAGTTGCTTACAAATTATGTAAGCATATTGAGTGTTGCTTTAAGTTGTTAGTTAAATAATTAACTATTTTCACGTTAGTAATACTTTAATACAAAAAGTACTTAAAAATGTATTTTCTATTTTTTTATATTCTACAGTTAATATTTTTAATAATTCTTTGTGCTGTTCTAAAATAAGCTATAATTACAAAATTGTAAAAAACTTAAAATAAATTTATTAAAATTAAAAAAAGAAGTTTGAAAAAACTGTTAATGTTTATACCAAAAGTGTGTTTAGTACAATTTGACTCTTAAAGGTACCGGTTGCTACTCGTATAAACAGAAACTTTTCTTTACCATGCCTGTTAGGAATGTTAAATTTAAATTTCTATTTTTCTTATATATGTATATACTTAAATTATTTTTAATGTTATTGTGTAATCTGAAACTTTTAGTATTGATATCTATTTTCTAATTTATTTCGTACAAAAATATATTTATTTTTCATAATGATAAGATTATAATAATCATAATCTATTGTTTCATGATTTTGTTTTCGTTAATTAATATTTATAAGCAGCAACAACTTTTAAGCAAAGGTAAATGTCAATAATTTCTTATTTTTAAAACAACACCAGACTTTGATATTATGAATGTTTAAAACAGCTCCTATGAAAAATTGCACGTACGCAAGACTTTTATTAAAAAATAAATCACAAATACTTAATCTTTTTAATTATAGTTTTAAAAAAATAAATTAAAATATTTTTTTTTTAACCCAAACAGAATATTAGGCAAAGTGGTGAAATTGCGATATCATAAACAAAACCAAAAAAATATGTTTTTTCAAACCTTTTGCCATTTATACCGATCAAACAGCCAGAAACGCCAGAAAAAAACAACAACAGTATTTCATTTACTGGAGGAAAAACGCCAAAATCCAACAACTTTTGGTAACTAAATTTGTACACACTTCTAGAAGTACATACTTTTTCCATTCTGTAATGCTTTTTTACTTCACTTTCTGTAAAAATCTGCCGACTTAAAATAAATTCTACCGAAATCCAAATATCTTATTTTTTTAAATGTTCCCATTCTTTAGTTAACTTCACACGTAATGTAATGTTTTTGTTTTTGTTTTTTTTTTGCTAATAAAGGTTTTTTGTGAAAACGCAACCATGAAAACCATATTTTCCAAAGATATATTTTTTACTTCAAGTAAAATGTGTATTTCATTATGTTCTCCTTATTATTGTTTTCCATTTTATTTCTAATTATATATCTTTTAGATGACTTTTACCCACAATTCATCTAAAACTTCGTGCAACTTTCTCTTTTCTATACATTCGAATAATTTCAATATTGTTTGCTTTCCTCTTAAAACTTTAATTTTTGTTGTTTTGTTTAATAACGCTAAATTGTTTCCTGTTTTGTTGTAATGCTGTAAAATCCAATATAACTTTGCGGTTTCGATTTATCGTTTGACTTTCAGGTGTTAATATTTTTATTTGTTTTAGAATATTTTAATAATGGTAAATTAAAAGTCAATTAAATACGTGCTGCACAAATTTTAAATAAATTCCAAATATAAATTATAAAATTCTATTACAAAAATATTTAGAAATTTTATAAAGAAATATTGTCAAATCTATTAAAAACTTGAACGCATTAACAACAATGGCTACAAATGTTTTAGAGGAAAATAATATAAATAAACAATTTAATTTTTTGTTTTCTTTACATTTCAAATTACATATGAGAATGGATTCCAAAGGAAACCGTTATGCAGAAAGATTAAAAATAAAAAGTGTTTTTGTTGTCGAAATGTTTGCTGTTTTTTTTTGTATAGAAGTGCTTTTGAGTTTTGTTATTTGCTGTGTTGTTTAAATGAGAATTCTCATTTATTCAATTTGGCTTATAATACAAGACACTTGAGTTTACAATACAAAATAATCCACTGATGACCCCCTAAGTACAAAAGGGTCACAACTCAAAATACTAAAATTTTCGCAACTCGAAATAAGTCTCTATTGTTCATCGTGCAGAAGCAACTCACCTAAAGCAAAAATAGATGCAACTGTATTTTTCCAGTTAAAGAAGATAGTGCTGTGAAAGAAATTTTTGCAGTAGTTAGAAATGTATACTCTGAAATAATTTTTGAAAAAAAGTCAGTTTTGGAAAATTTTGAGTTGTAACTCTTTTGTATTTAGGGTGCGATATAATTTATGTTTGGATTGTAATCTACTAGTCGATTCCTATTTTCTCTAAATATCGACTTTATCTACCTCAGAATATCCTAATTTTTCCCTAAAAGTAAAATTTTTTATAACTGACATATTTATCTTTACACCCTTAACTTAATTTTCTTAAATTCTCACTAGATGATGATGAAACTATATGAAACACACTATATAATATAAAAAACGTTTTATTAAAAATTTATATAAAACGTGCTCAAAAAGTTTCTTATCCAATTTTCCATTTGAGTCACTATATGTATGTTACACAGTACTCAGACTTGAAATAAAAACAAGTATAGATGTACATACATACATATATATTTTAATAATTTTAACGAAAAGGTAAACAACTGCTGTTTTGTTTAATTGTTTTTTTTTTTTTTTTTGTAATTTAAAACTTTTATAAACTACTTTTATGTCTTTAAAACTACAATATCATTTATTAAAGGTCTGATCCCCAAGGTTTAAAGAAAAGGAAAAACCGTTCAGTAGAATTAAGATCAATAACTTTTAGATCTCATATATGCAGCGTTGTCAGTTATGACTATTTTTCCTTTGAAACGATAAAAATGTAAGAATTACTATATTTTTTATGTATGTTTACAGTTAACTAAAAATGCAAATTACCCAAATTCGCCTTAACTCCTTCAATGTTTATGAAATGCTGTGAAGCAAACTTCCTTTCATATTTTATACTGTTCAATACAATTGACTTAAATTAAATTTTGTTTAGAAATTTAGCAATTCAATGTGAAAATTAGTAAAGCCAGCAACTCATTTCGCTAGTCCCTAACGAGATTCCGAAACTAGATCTAGGCAACGCTGATTATAATCAGCTACTACTCGTTTTATAATGTTTATATTGAAAATTAAAAAAATCTCGTGGAAACAATGAAATAGTCATATCACCTTTTAGTTAAATGTATATATAAATCGACGGGAGTATAATTTTTACGTTGTAATTTAACTATTAGTCAACAAAAAAAATTTGTTAACAAAACCTAGAGAGCGACTTAAAAAATATATAACAAGAATAAAATTCATACAATAGAGAATATAAACTTTTCTTATTGAAGTTAATATAGATAAGTATTAACAACCACAAATATAAGAAAATGGCATGTAAAAAGCCATAAATACCCAAACTTTTGGTCAAGAACAAAAAGAAACAACATTTATTAACCCTTCAAAGCATGAAATCATTTAACGTATAAATCTCGCACATTAAAATTAAAATGAAATGACAAGAAATTTAACTAAAGACTGAACCTATTCATTGATAGTACAAGTAAGACGAATTATAAATTAGCTACATATAAGGAGTTTCTATACCAGTAAAAAACTATTTAAAAAACAGTTTCAACCAAGAACTGTAAACATAAGACTGCTTTAATATTACAATCACACGCAACAACGTCGTCGATTTTGGGGCAACATCACTTTAACAACAACATCAACAAGTATTTATCTTTATCTTTGTAGGAAAATAATTTTTATAAAAATTTTGTATTTTAAGTCGCGCCAAATCTGAAAAAAAATTTTTTTGTCAAACATGCAGTTGTAAAGAACTACATAGTATACGTTTTTCCATCGATCACTCGTTCTATTTGGTGGACCAAAGGCGTTTAGAGTAGTCGCAACACTTTGCCATTGTTCCTTAAAATTAGTAGGAACTCTGCCTCTTCGAAATCCACTGACAATTGATGGATTTTTTCCTAATTCTTCCACTAATATTTCAAATTGGTTGGCGTAAGTAATTTTAATTTTTTCCATTTTATTTGTACTTTTTTATATTTTATTTTGTAGGTATTTTTAGTGTTTTCAATCTTTTTACATTTTTGTTTATAACAGCACAACACCAAAATCACAGATGACAATATAAACGGCAATTTAAGGTAACATCAACGTCAAATTGTCTTACAGAATACCAAACAAGTATTGCCAGTCATCGATAAATGGCAATAGTGCCAACGAGAATATGAATTTATAACAAACGATAAAAAACCACGTCGTCGTGTATTGCCGTCGCCCAACAGAAAAAGGGTGAATATTTTAAATTATAGTACGGGTGCCCGCTGCTACGGTTTACAGTTCATTTTTGACAGTCGTGAAGAAATCACGTGGCATATTTATTATGGAAAAATATGCGATAAAACAACGTGATCTATCACCGATTTTCATGAAAAAATCATTATAAGTGACGAGACACATTTGAATGGCAGTGTGAATAAACAAAATATTCTGTTCTGGGAAATAGGAAACTCTTAAATTATTGAACAGTCATCTTTGCATCCATTAAAAGTAAGAGTCTGGTGTGCAATTTGGTGAGAAGGAATCATTGGACCTTACTTCTTTGAAAATGATAACGGGGTGACGGTAATTGTGAATGGGAAATGTGGTGTTAACAAGACGGTGAAACATCGCATACAGCCAGGACTACAATGGAATTACTGCGAGACCTCTTTCCACAACAAATTATTTCAAGAAATAAATAGTAATGTTGATTTGCCTCCACGGTCGCCCGATTTGACAGTTTCGGACTTTTTTTGTGGAGATACCTTTATGCAAACAAACTAGAAACGCTTGAGCAATTCAAACAAAATATTCGTGATAAAATGAAGGAACTATTGCGTGAGATGTGTGAGAATGTAATGAAAAGAGTGCTCAAAACGACTTGGATTTGTGAGACTAACAGAGGCGGACATTTATCTGATATTGTATTCTATACATAATTACCGTCATTAGATAAAACATTTATCGATATAAGATCCATTCTCTTACATTTAATCAAAAATTATAAACAAACAAAGTAGTATATCTTCCCGGCGGATACCCGGTAGGTATGATATTATTTAAAATCCTTATTACTATAATATGATATATGATTTATTATGATTAATGGTATTTAAAACTTAACACGATCGGCTTCACAGCCAAAAATAATTGAAATGTAAATAAACTGTCTCATATATCTACCAATTGCATCTTTTGAAGCACAATGCTTTGAAAAGTATTTGATTATTCCAGTCAAACAAGCCCATATATTTATATTTTCTTTAAAGATGCATTTTTTGCAAACTAAAAATAAATACTTAATAGTGTCGCGATTAATAACATTTGCTATAATTTTCAACAGCAGCCGAAGAATTAACAGAAAATTTTTCAATGTCACAAACTGAATAGTAAATCATTATAACCCACAACGATCTCATAGATTAAGCAAAAATCGGAAATAATTTGTCATAAAAAGTTAAAAATGAAATCAAATACAAAAACAGAAGCAAAATCGAGGAAAAGCACAAAACAAATTGTTGTTGTACCTGAATATAAAGTGAGTAATTAAAAGTGTACAAATTGTACGAATAAAAATGGTTAAAAATAAATTTTCTCGCAAATAGCTTGGTTTGTGGTCACTGGAACGAAACCAGACTGGTTAGAAGCTAATGGAGCAATACAATGTGCACTTACATTTTTCAGAACTATGTGTTTAAACTCTTTATAAATATATCCAAATAATTTAAAACAATATCCACAAAATTTAAAAAATATAATAAGCTTGCAATACGGCTAACAACTCACCAATCCTTTGGCCAACAGGCGTAGAAAATGGGTTGGTACCCACATTAAAAAATGAGGCCATTACTGTTTTTTTATAAGCAAATTACACGTTAGTTCTAAATATTTTGTTAATTTTCTTCCTTTATTTTAGTGACTTCTACTTTTTGAAAAATTTTGTTCTGTATTTGGGAATTAATTATATATTTAATTTTCACTTTTTTGTTTTTTTCCTCTAATAAACTTCCCGTATTCACTTTTTTCAATTGAAGTATTTTTTATAGAATGACTACACAAAACAAAAATAATAAATACTGACACTTATTGACATCTTATTGTTAATAAGTGTTGCCACCTTATTATCCGTTATTATTACTTTGTTTTATTTTGACAATAGTTGTCAAAAAAGTGAATTTAGCTTTAAAAAGTTGTCAGTACTTCACTACATTCGAGCTGTAAGAGGAAAAATATTGAATTTTTTCTTGGGAGCCGAAATTTACCGTGAAACGACCTTTAAATCATAATTAATATTATTTGGAATTAATAATAAAATATGTCTTGCAAAGTTCCATTGTTGCGTGTACTTGCTGTAAGTATGGATTTGAGTAATGATTCTAAAATCAGAAAGAAATTGAGAGAAATAGCATGGTTACGTAAATCATTGAAAACTTAACCAATGAGAGAATTTTAATAAAATTTATATTTTTTTGTGTTCTTATTTAGAAACGCGGCTACTCTGCTGCGGCAAAGCCCAGAGCAATGGGACAGGTGGCTAGTGTGGAATCGAAACAACTAGACAACAAAGTTGTTGTAGCCGCGGCTGAAGCTCAACTACCAGTATCCCGTGTTTCTATAGTATTCCGGTAGATGTTTTTAATTTTATAAATGTTAAATCAAAATTAAACAAAAAATTTTAGTGCTGGTTCTCGTAATGAAACTTACGATACCCAAGGTGCTTCTCATATCTTACGAGTGGCTGTTGGTTTAACTAACAAATACTCTTCGGGTTTTGCTGTTACTCGCAACATCCAACAGAATGGTGGAGCTTTGACTGTGACTTCAGATCGTGAAATCGTTGCATACACTCTTGAAACTACTTCAAACCATTTAGATTGTGGATTGCGTTATTTGCAAGATGTAATTCATCCCGTCTTTAAACCCTGGGAATTGACAGACTGTGTACCCTTTGTCAAATCTCAACTTGCTGCTGTACCGCCACAGGCAAGCTTACGCATTTTCATGTCAGTTATATAATAGTTAATTTTTGATATTATAAAATTACAGGTACGTGCGGTTGAATTGCTACACAAAGCTGCCTTCCGTACAGGATTAGGAAACTCTGTGTACATTCCTAAATTCCAAATTGGCAAATTGTCTACGGAATCTTTGTTGCACTATGTTGCCAATAACTGTACTGCTGCCCGTTGCGCTGTGGTGGGAGTGGGTGTTGATCTAAATTATTTGGTTGGCTTTGCCCAAAACTTAGAACTTGCCAGCGGAGGAAAAACTAGTAATGACTCTGCCTCATATTATGGTGGTGATGCTCGCAAGGATACCCCTGGTAGACTAGCTCATGTAGCTGTTGCCGGTCTTGGTGGTGGTATTAATAATACTAAAGAAGCTTTGGCATTTGGCGTACTTCAACATGCCGTCGGCGCATGCCCTATCACAAAACGTGGTGCTCTAAATGGTCCCTTCGGAAAAGCTCTCAGTTCCGCTGTTGATGACGCTAGTGTTTCCTTTGCCCCCTTGAACGCCAACTACTCTGACACTGGTCTCTTCGGTTTTGTTTTGTCTACGGACGCTCAAAAGGCTGGCAATGCTGTTGAGGCTGTTGTTCGTGCTCTCAAAACGGGTTCAGTTTCCTCCGACGATGTCAATCGAGGCAAAGCTTTGCTCAAAGCTGCCGTTTTGGAATCTTACTCTACCGATAGCGCCCTTATCGATGAATTAGGATTGCAAGCAGTCCTCACCCAAAAGGTTGAAAGTGCTGAGGCTCTGGTATCTGCCATTGACAGTGTATCGTTACAAGATGTCCAAGCAGCTGCCAAGAAAGCTGGTTCATCTAAACTGTCTGTTGGAGCCGTTGGCCATTTGGCTAATATTCCCTACGCTTCTGATTTGTCTTAAATCTTATATTATTCGGTATTGTTCAAAAATTTAATTAAACTAACATTGTAAAGCAAACAATTGGAAGGCAAAATATGAAACAAATCAATATAATACGGTAATACTTTTTAGATTTTTGCTTTTCATTGTTTTTTTATCACGCTAACAATAAGATTCTAGCAAATTGTATGTATTCGATTCATATAGTGTTAAACTTTAAAAAAATAAGAAAATAAAAATAAATTCTTTAAGGATTTTGAAATAAACCTTACAATCTAACTTGGAATTTAGAATTTCGTTTTTAATTGAAAAGGTATTGAGTGCCTTCCTATGTCAACTGCAGTCGGTGTAGTGTGCTATTACTTAAGCTTTTAGATTTCCCACAAAAATTTTGTTATTTTTAATAAGAATATCAAATATCAGTACGTTATTTGAGAAAAAAAAAACACAAATTAAACAAATAAAAGAGCGTCTACCAGAACGGCTTATTTATACAGTGATGTAAATTTTTCTATTGAATTACTCTTTGAGGGAATGGAAATAGGAGAGCTTATATTTCAATGAAAACCTTATTGCACAATTTTTATTTCCCGCGTTCTTAAATAGTTGACATGGCTTAAATTGCGATGGCTTATCTTTTATCCGTTTTTAAATTTCGGTGCCTAAATTGTTAGCACCTAAACCTAGGCCTGTTTTCTTAAAACCGTTATTTCAAAAGTTGTAATATTATGGATGCTATAACAGTAAAAGACAATTACTCAATAAAAGGTAACATTAGAAGCCGCATAGTTACTCTGTACGTATTTCAATTCCAAAGAAAACATTTTTCTTTGTAAGACTTTCGTAGTTCTGTAAAGAAATTCTTTAACAAACATTTCATTTTTTTATTTTGTATTTTGTTATTTGCTTTTGTAAAATTGTAATTAATTGCTCATTAATTGGAAACAAATTTTTTTTGTGATGTCCCAAATCAAGTACATTTTAAATAACATTTTTCTATGATATTGGTTATTTTCAAAAGAAACGTTTTTAAAGACCAGGCACAGTTTCAAAATACAAATTCCTTCGGAAAAGAAAGTACGTACAGCTCAATTATTAATATTCCCCGGGAAATGAGTCCCCTGGGAGTTCATTTTCCCCGGGAAAAATTCTCCTAAAGAAAAGTTTGAATTTAATTTTAAGTACTAATTGGAACCGTTGAGTAGTTAGAACCATTCATTTCAATGTATTTGACGCTTTGAAATTAGAATCTGTGGTTTTAATATTTGGAAGTTTTTTAATGTTGTTGTTTTTTACTACAATTTATTATTTTTCGCTCACTAGAGTAAAACTAAAACGGGAAATCATCGAGTTATTCGTGATCTTTTGAATGAAATTTAAAAATTATATTATGCCAAACAATTCCGTAAATGTAAATGAAATCAAGATATAGAATGAAGATGTGTTTACTGACGGATCTAATGCAAAGAATAACGTTGAGGAGACTTCAGCTACAGCGATGTCGTAACCATCTGCTATTAATTTAAAAGTTCTTGAAGGCATTAATAATTTTACAAAACCAGTGATATACATATACATGCCTAACCTTTTTGATCTCCGTAACTATATCGTTATATGCAGTTTAAATAAATATAAAAAGACGAGTTTAAATAAATATTAAAAACCAATTAAATGCTTAATATTTAAAAAACTTTTAATAATTCAAAAAATTATTTAAAGTTTTTCTATGAATTAAACATGTTTAATTGATTAAATGTTAATAACTACCTTTATTATTTTCAGTAAAAAAAAATATCCACAAATTCGAAATTTTGCTAAATTTAAAAATTTTGCGAAACAGAAAGAAAGCAACGATTTAACTTAAATCTCTGAAAAAGAGAACAATATTATATTTATTTGATTGTATACGGCTTTTGTATTTTCAAATTTATTCTTTAATTATTAAATTTAAATATTATATTATTATTTTTCTTTACTATATGAACATTAAATAAAAATATGATATATTAATATCAGTTTAATTTAAATATTTGATGTCATACTTAGTTTACTTAAGACATGTAGACTTTTTTAAAGACCTTTGATAGAATTATAATACATTAAATTAGTACATGAAATTATGATTCATATTTTACAAATGTCTTAAAAAATTATACTGCACAAAAAATGCCAAGGATCTTTAAAAATATTTAGAATCTAAACACAAGCAACAATTAATGGCAAAATAAACTTATCAAACTACAAAACTGCTACAATAAAAATAACTATCATTAAGATAATTATAACCACCCAATAACCTAGAAAAATAGATAAATTAAAATTTTTGATAAATTTAATTAAAAATTGTTGCACTTACTGCAAGTGTTATCTCTTCTATCAATTAAAACAATATTTCTAGTCTCCAGAGTGACGCCCGTCTCTACTCTTTCGATTGTATTGGCTAAGTTATCTAAAATATCTGGAAAACGTAAGGAATATTTTAATATATCTTTCTATTTTTTACATAATTAACATTACCATTTTGTTCTTCCACTTCTTGTCCTAATTGTGTGGCCAATTGTTTTTGTCTCGATAAAGTTTTAGATAAAGTCTCTAAGCCAAGATTCTGTTGCTCTAGCATATCAATTTGGTGTTGTTTCAAGGCCTGCACATCATGTCTATCAATTATGGCTGCAGCATTGCTATCCTCTTCGACATGAGCATTTGAAGAGGTTGGAGTTTGCAACAACGCTGCTCGATCATTATTAGCAGAGTCTGTGTATTTACGTTGCAATTGTATACGTTGTGAAAGGAGTGTATCTAACTGCTGTTGCCTTTGCTGACTTTCTTCCAAAGATCTATTTCGCAAACACAAGATTTTGTTACATTTAATAAAAATAGTAAAATAAGATTTAAAGCCAATCTTACATTGTTTTATTTTTGGTTGCTTCATTAAGTTTAAATTTAAGTTGCTGCAATTCCCGATCATATTGATTCAGGCCAACTTGTATGGCTGCGGTATAACGATTATATTCGGTTGATAAATGATCTTTAGTTTCCCTCTGATTAAGTTGAGATAATAAAGTGTTACTCAAGCGATTGCAGGACTCAAATTCTGTTAGCCTTAAAGGGTGCACAAAGAAAATAATGAAATAGAAGTTATAATTTTCATCATTAAATATCAACTTACCAAGAATCCACATCAACTAAAGACATTTTATAAGTATTGAATGTTAATGAATATAAATTAAAAAAAAAACAAAAACCCAAATTATTTATGAATAATCAAAACATGCAGAGATAAGTGAAATATCAAAACAAATTAAGATAAACAGAAATAAAGAGAAGTAAAATAAATACACTGTTTCACATAAATCACCGCCACCCTTTTAGCAAAATATTTTCAAAATTTGTAGGAAAAAAAATATTTATAAATGTTTTTTATAAAAAAAATCTATATAAAACATACAGATAATATATTGTTTTATCTGTATTATTGCAGCGCCACGATATTTGTGATGATAGCGTTTTCATGAGTAATTTTAACCTAATGTTATCATCATATTAACTCAATTTTTTGTGATTAAAGAAATAAAAAATATTACGTGACTGTGACAAAGATAAATATTTAATGTCATGAGATTACTATGAAAACGTGTTTTCGTTGTTAGGAAAAATTATATATTTAAAAAAATACCAGTTGTTGTATTCTGCATGTGTTCTCACAGAAAATAACACAAATCAAATTACAGTTGTAGGCATCAGGTAAAGGCGAAGCTATTAATGTAACAAATTACCTATAAAAAATCTTAAAACTTATTTTATAAATATATAGCAATATATGTTACTACTTAAAAATACAACCCTTCCTCTTAGCCAGTAATGCTAAGTCCCAATTTACATTGGAAGAGAGGAACTCTACCACTATTCTCTTTACACACATTATTTACAACAACAAACTAAGAATTGCAGCAACAAAAATCGTCTAATGTAAATTGGGACTAATGCTAATATTGGTTTTTGTAAAGTAAGGTCATTCCATGTTCAGACGGCAAAATGAATCATTTGTTTCGCTCTCTCAAACACAATAGCGGAACGTGGTGTTCACATGACGTTTTTCTTGTTTCGTTTTGACGTTTAACTATCACATACATGTATATTTCGCGTAAATTTTGATTGTTTAAAATGAATAAAGTTAAGTTGGTTATTAAAAAATATATTTCATATATTTATTTTTGAATAGTTTAACTTTGCACGCATTCTGCGGCACATCCTAATAGTTTTTATAATTTCAATTTTTATATGTATGGATGGTTATTTTGCACTTTTTGTTTTGATTTTTTCATTCTTTATACCTTTTGACAAATAGTGCAGATAAAGAAACGATATTTTGTTTTTAAAATTAGAGAAGACAATATTTTTTCGAGATTTACAACAAGATTCAAAATGAACATAGTAGGTTCGCTCTCATAGCCTGTTTCCACGACAATTTAAATCTCGTGTTTCGCTCTCTGAAGCAAGTTTGTGAATCATGCTGTTTACACGACTCATTTATCTGCTTCGATTTGGCAGTTGTTATTTAACAGAAAAACATAAGTTGAAAAACAACAACAACAGTTGAAAAAGAACAGAAGATATCCTTCTTGCGGCGATAGCATTAAGTATAATTTTTTTTCCTATTCATTTTTTTTTAATTTTATAAAATAAAAATTAATTAACACACCCACAAAACAATTATATTTTTTAAGTTTTCACTTTTAACTTTGTTTTGTCTGTAAATTTTCTTTGTTTACAAAAACGTTTAATTTTGATAACTAGTGCAGATAAACTTACGATAAAAATTAGAGAAGAGAGGATTTTTACTTGCTTCGCAGCTAGATTCAATATGAATCTACCAGCTTCGCTCTCAAAATTTTGTATGGCGAAGCAGGTTGATTCGCTTATGATTGGGGTGTGAAGTAAGAATAGAGAGCGAAGCAGGTGCCGTGGAAACAAGCTATCATATTTTTGTACCATGCTGTTTCAACCAAGATTCGGTCGCTAATCGCGAATGAGATAGCGAACCTTGATATTTACTGCCCGTGTGAACATAGTATAACCCATAGTATAGACCCAACTATAACTTCGCATAAAAAATTTTAAAATAAATCTTTCTATGCATACATCTGACACAGACTTACATTTTGGAATTTTAATTAAGTGGCTGAAAAAGAATTAGAAACAGCTTGACTCGCACCCCACTTAATTTTTTATCTATATATCCGTTCCTGTAAAAAAAAACCATATCTTAATAAACTGACAATTAAAGAAAGCGTGTTTCAAATTTTAAGTATTTTTGAAAGTTTTCTGACGGCATATTGAGATTTTGATTCGTAAACTTTACAATGACTACCGTGTATAATTACCTCATCCAATTCGAAGTTCAAATATAGACTATTTTTTTTTTACTTTAGTTCGTTTTAGGTTTTTGCCTAAGCATGTGGCGTTATTCAAATTGTCGTAAGTGTTTATTCAAACAATACTTAATTATTTTAAGCTATTTGTTGCTATGTAATATTTTTATATTTCTGTTGACAGTTGTCTTAAAAGTGGTAGTGAATTAGTTGAATCTTAATTAAACAAAACTTTGGAATTTCTATTTCTTTCTTTTTTAATCTTGGTTTAATCTTTGCCTTACTTTTGTTGATATGTTTAACAAACTACTCTGCTCTCTTCTTCATTATATTAGGGAAGTCGCAAATTTTTAAATCCAAGGGTGTAATATTAACCAATAATGTTATGATCAACAAAAACTGAAAACGGAAAGCTTAAAATACTATGCATATAAAGATTGAACAATCCATCAATGGTTAAAGCAATTTGTTAGAAATTGTTACGAAAATGCTTTTTGTAAATTTGAGCGATTTTAATGATTCAAATATAATAAAAGATAAATCTCTACAGTAACCTCACTGACTGGGAAACAAATATTATTGGGTACATAGCTACCAAACACCCAATTATTTTACAACTCTAGGCCGAATTAATGTGAAAAATCTTTAAGAGGAAAAGTTTAGTGCTAAAAGAAGAAATTTTCACTATAAGAATTTTCCCCTTTGCAGAGTGTGTTTAAGCAAGCTTACGCGTGTGACTCTTTTAATTGTGAAGTTATTACATTAATGTAAAAACAAAAATAATTATTAAATACTTGCAATAAAATAAAATTATATTTTTTTGAATTTATGCAGTAGCAAGTAAACGAAAATTGTTAACCATAAAGCTCCATTTAAAAAGGTCGATCACGGCGCCAAAAACAAAAAATAAGAATATTAGCAAACGCCTTAAAAATTTTTAAATAAAACACCTTAGAAAAACTCCGTGCAAGTCTAAACAAAAATTTTCCTTAATCGAAAATAGTTTGTTAATGAAAAAAAAACCAAGTAACACAAGTTTTTGTGATCGCTCAAAAAGTAAAATAATACATTGTTTTTTTTTTCTCTTAACGATAATATTAAAAAAGGATTGTTTTTAAAATAATATAAAATATCCCACTAAAGCAAAAGTTCCAGGCAAATTTTTATTTGCCAGTTCATTGTACGAAGTTGTAAGGAAGAATTAAAGAACTAATTGTTAATATTTTTGTATTTTTTTTACAAAAAAAAAAAAAAAAAAAACAATAACAACTATAACTAAGGCAACAATAACAAGGAATTGTAAAATTTGTTTTCCTGTTTTTTAACGTAAAATAACGGTAAGTCGTATGTGTGCTTAAATATTAATGAAATAACCATTGTTGGCTTAATTAAATATTGTTGCGAATTATAGATTGAATCAAATATTTTTAAGAGAAAAGCCTAAGCCTCCACACAAATCTGCTTGCTTTATTTTCTCTTATTTTTGAAACTTCTTCTGGCTGGTCATTAGAAAAACCAGAAAATCGAATCTTTGAATTGGGTCACTGTGTCACAACAAAAATAGTCGAAGAAACAAAAGGCAACGTTGTAAAGTAGTCACACGCACTTGCATACACTCATATCTATACATATGTACATATATACAAGCAATACAAATCTCACAGCCGTTCCCATAATTTATAGTAACGTCTTGATGCCTTTTACATTTTTAATTTTCACGTTTGATTAGGGTGATTTTGAAGAAATGTTAAAGAACCGGGCAGATGTTAACATTATCTAGGAGTAGGTATTCTGAAATAAGTGGCCTTCGTGTTTTAACGACTTTTCGTTTGTTGCATATTTAATTCGTAATCTGCGCGAAGTTGAGAGCATAACGTTTTTAATTTCCTTTTCTGTTACAACGGTGTTTTTGCTTTAAAAATGTCCGAACTCTTCATATAAAAATGGTGTTATTTAAAATCTTTTAAACCTCATCCATGTCGCATAACGACATAACTACTAGTATTTAACAAATGTTTAAGAATACTTTTTATATAAATTTTAACTTGAATTCTGATCGACATGGTGACATATTTTTTTAAGTACGTGCTGACTAGCGTAGTGTATCAACAATATCAGTTGGCTATTTGTGCGACAGTACGTATTGCTCGTATTATATTATTATTATTCTATTTGACTTTTATACCCGTATCTTTCTCTATAATGCTTGAAAAATGTTTTTTTGTGCATTTAAGCCAATCATTTGTATACTTGTTTCTTCTTTTACATAGAAGCACTTGTTCTTGTTTTTCTCTTGTTGTACTGGTTGGTTAGTGTAAAAAAAGGATTAGACAGGTATGCAGTTTTAATGATTTTAGATTTACTGGTCAAGTTAGTTTAATCACCATCGTCAATTTTTTATGTTGTCTTTTATTCATTCTAATGGTCAATTTTAACACTTGCGTTAAACAAAAAAAGAAAAAAAAAACAATTGTTCTCTCAACTTTTATTTTCGTAAACCAGCAGCACAGATTTCAAGAGATTGTTGTAAATGGCTTTCAAAAGTAATTTTTAAATGTTTGGCCCCATTTTTTTAAATCGATCTTGTTGTTTCTAAACTTGTTTATGTAAGCGTGTGTATATATATGTGTGTGTGTGTGTATGTGCTAATATTATAACTCTATTTTGTATTTACAATTTAAAGTCTGTATATTTACCTTTGCTGGTGGCAACACATGTGATTTTTCTCATGGTCAATTTGCTATTGCTAGTGACTTTGAACACATGCTTGTTTGCATACTTATTTTAATTCATATTAAATTTTGAGAATTTGTTTTTATATTTTTTTTATATGTGTAAAGACTTCTTTTCTTCTGTTGGAGCACTGCTTTTATGCTTTTAATATACGTACTCCCACACAAAAAACGAGCATTGAGTTGTGCCTGCATTCATCAGTATTGCCAGTGGTCAATTTAAAGAAACATTTTGAAATCATTCTTCATTAATAAATTATTTTGGTTGTGATGGAATTTACATATATATGTATGTATATGTATATATTTATATAATAAATATATAATAAATATAACTAAATCAAATTTACACCAAGTATTGATGAGGATATTCAATCGATTAGCCAAAAATATTTTTCGCGATTAAATAAAGCAATCAAATATTTAATTGAAAATTCTAAAATTTGAATTAAAAATATAATTCAGTAACTAAATTATAATTAGCAATAAAATTATAAACAATTATTATCAATAAAAAATAAGTAAAGTATTTAATTTTAATTTTATTTTTTTTATATTTTTGTTTAGTTCTTTTAATTTAAAATCTGTCATTTTTATATTTAGTTGACATAAAAACTTAATAACTGCTTGTGTACATACACATTTCTGATGTCTTATGTTATTTTAAGTAAATATTACATGAATTTTTGATTACTTATAAAAAAAAATTAGTCTAAATTCGTATTTGCTATGGTATAGACGGTGTTTAAATTGTGGCCAAAACGCAATTCCTTTTGTGAATACAAATTTTATGAATTTAATTGGTGAATTATAAGTAAAACTGTAACTTTTTAGCGGATCTTGGACCTTTTACAGAGCGGCTTTATATCTGAAAATGGTATTATTAAAAAATATGGGGTATTCAGCAGATAGTAAAGCCAAAAACAAAAAAAAGTACCTCTGGGTCGAATTCCGACACAAAACATGTTTTGTATTGCACGTAATCATTACAGTTATTTGACCTTTTTAATATTTATAAGTCATTTATTAAATTATTAATTATTTTATTTATTAATTAATTAATAAATTACTTTTTTGCGTTGTTTATATATATTTTAATAAAATTGAATCGATTTTGAGTTTTTGGTAAAATGTTAATTTTTCTCTTGTCGAAATTTTAAATATATTCACTATATATTATATATTTGATTTTTTTGTGAAAGGCCCACTGTTTGTTCTTGTTTTTAATTTTTATTAAACTGCAAAGAACGATAGAAAAAAAACTGCACTACCAGGGAAAAACCGTAATGAATATTTAAGCGCTCGTTTTGTTTGAACCTGCCTCCAGAGATTTTGCATTGATGTTGGATTTGTATGCCATGTCTGACAGATTGAAAGGCTTAAAATAGTTGCAGGTGTTGTGGGGTCTTTGTAAACTCCATTGTTACACGTATACGGATATATGGATATCTCTAATGCTGATTGCTCTGTGATTGCAAATGTGGTGCGGAGTATAAAAGGGTCTTGTCATTAGGGTCATCATGTGCATAGAATTATGAACTCTATAAAAAAAATGAAAATGCTTGTATTATTATTATAGTGGCGTGCAGTATCCAAAACTAATCAAACTTCATTGTTAAAACATATGTTAAGTTCGTATTAAAATTGTGCTAATATAAAAAAAATAAAAGAAAATTTGAAATTAAATTAAAATTTTTACACAAACTTTAACAACAAGAAAAAAAAGTAATGAAAATATCCTACGAATTTTCATTTCATTACCAATTTTGTTTTTTTTAATAAATTAATTCGAGTCTGATAAGAAATGATGTCAAAATCATTAATTTAAAGAAGAAAGTAAAGCGAAAATTAAAAATGAATATAATTCTCTTATATAACACATACAAAATAAGCTCTAACCCACTCGTACACTAAACTCTTTATGTATTTGCAAAATTGTATGCTGCCAGAATTAATTTATGGCTTTTGTGCTTTTTACTTCTCTACGAGTGTTTTCATAAAGAATTGTTTTAAAATCAAACAGAGAAAATTCTCTTTTCATATTTAACTGTTTTACTCTTCGTATTGCTACGTATGCACGCTTTGTTTGTTTGCAAGTGTATTTTACAAGTCAAATTAGGGTGGGGGAGGTTTTGACGCAAGTGCTCGTATAATGATGTTTTTCTAGCTTAGTGCCGTTCGTGCAGGTTGAGAATATAACAAAAAAATAAAATAAAATAACAATTAAATCCCTTCAGATAAAAAACGATTTCATTAAAACGATATGCAATGCAAATACTAAATTAAAGTACAACTTTGAGCGAGCAGCATGTGCTGAGGTTTATGATTGTATAATGGGTTTAATGTTTGATAAAAACCGTGGAAGCGTAGATTTCAGCGATGCATGGGTTAATGATTTAGATTTTAAACAACTGTTCATAAAAAATTAAGACATATTTTACTTGCGCAAAAGAAAACGATATTTATATTGATATAAATACCATATTGATATGCATCCTTAAAATGACTTGCAATGTGTTGGAAATGGTGTTATAAAAGCTTGATTTTTAAATGTTTTAAAAATGATGTATATGGGAAACAAAAAAATAAATTACGTTTTTAATTACATCTCTCCATAAATGTAAACCCGAAAGGAGACTCATATTATTTTTATAGAAAAATTAGGACCGATGAAGTTTTTTTTTTTTTTAAACAAAAATTATGACTGATAACACTTACAAATTATAGCTGATAAATATTTTTTTGTAAAAAATTATAACTTATAAAATGACATTATTTTATATAAGAATTATAAGTGATGAAATTTTTTTAAATTAAATTTACGAATGATGCTGGTTTTTATTTTTATTTTTTTTTTTTTTTTGAAAACAATTGATAAAACCTTAAAAATAAATTTTCTTCATACTATTTATTATATACTGCATACATACTACATGCATACAAAATTTTGAATTTCAAATATTCAAACATATAAAAATAGGGAAAAGGAAATTAAATAAATTCGCTGTTATTTTTTTTTCAAATTTTATTATTCATATATTCATTCATTCAATAATTCATTACAAATATCATTACATATTGAAAAAATAAACATTTTACACATAAGAGACCTTGCGAAGCCGCTTGGGCTTGTCTGCAGGTACATTAGATAATATTGAAAGTCTAATCATATATAATTTCACTAAATTCATGACACTATTTACGTTAAAGTTGAAGTAAATCCAAGAAATATATCCAATGTAGGAATCAATTTGGAGATGTACTATTGTATCTTCATAAAAAACCGTTTATAAACACTCCTGGTTTTGTGGTGGTTTGTTGATATATAAAAGATGTCCGATGGCATCAAACTAAATACCGTGGGTAGCACAACAGCCAGTGTGTTTCTTCCATAATTGTTTCTATATTTCGGGATTTTAAATCTGCCCTCTTTGTTCCGCTGTGTTTGGTATTTATGTTCAATTTTTGTATAGAAACGCGTATCTTTGTTAAATTCAATGACCAGTGTTGTATAGTAAATACTTCTTATGTTTAATATTTGCAGATCTCTTAGGGTCCCACTTTCATTATTGTTATCTGAGATGCTGAAGTTGTTGAATATTTCATTTGCTGCCACATTTAAAGCGGTTGACGGATTGATTGCTGCTAATCCTGAAACATCATCGATATTTGTCGTACTATCGATGACCCTATTGTAGCCTGCAACATCATAGTTCACTTGATAATTTCGACATCGTCTGGGTGTATCCAATATTATAACTAATCGAATATGAGTCGTTTGTAGTTTTCTGCAATAGGTGGAGCTTCCCCAGGCTGTGATACCGTATCGAATATGAGATTCCACTAATGCGAAATATGCTTGCCTTAAAACTGTTGTATTCGAACACAATCTGAGATGGTGTTCCTTTATTTTCTCCTGATGTGTTTAATGTGCTCATGTCAATTGAAATTATGGTCCACGATTACTCCAAGGTATTTGTAAAAGTTTACAATATCAACGGGCCTGTTATACCCTCCAACATTACAGTGCATGCTTGTCCTTTTTGTGTCGTGCAGACAATCTATGCAATGTAATCGCAGTTTTAAATCAATGTATCGGAAATGTGGTGGTTTAATGTGCATTAGTTTTGTTTTAGATTTATTTCTTATTAATCGATGGTCACGACACCATCTTTGAGCTTTTTCTAAAGCACTTTCAGCAAATGTTTGCTGTTGTTAGTGTGCTAATAAGTTCATTTAAGTATAATATATATAAAATTGGACCCAATTTTGATCCATGTGGGACACCCGTAACTCATATCCACTTCATGGCTGACACAGTCGGATATTTTGACGAAATATTTTCTAAATTTTAGGTAATTCTCAATGTTCTCCAATATTGATAACAGTTTGGCAAGTGGGAGTGTGTCAAAAGCTTTGCTAAAATCAATATATAAAGCTAGACAGTGGTTATTTTTACTTAATTGATCGTTGATGTAGTTAGCAAAGTTTCCTAGCAGTTTATTTATGTTCTTCCCACTCTGGAACCCAAATTGATTTTGGTTGATCACTTTATATTTCACCACAAAAGTAGTAAAACGGTTAACTATTATCTCCTCCATAATATATGAAATAATTATAACATATAATGTGTCTTTTTAATTAAGTATCTGTAATTCTGCGCTAAACTGCCTGTGTCTGTTTTGAAGTTTATTCTCCTTTTATTTGAAATATTAACAATATCTAAATTTCTAACAAATAACGTCTTTTATAGTTTTTTTTTGCTATATCTAATGTTTATACTTCCTCAAATTTTGGATAATGATTATATTTCTTACAATGCTAAGATAAGGAAGGCTTCTGTTTTAAAATAGCCCTATATCCAGCTAATCTTGCTTTTTGTTGTTGTCCCAATATAAAGTTTGTCACAGTTCACCTGGTTATTTCCTCTACATGGTATCCTGTATACTACAGCATTTCCATTCCATTTCCCCTATTTTATTCTTCATTCTGCTTAATAATTTATTTATCGTGTTATATTTTATGTGTTCAATTATATATGTATCTATCAGTGTCATATATTTTAGACTTTCTTAACCTTTCTGATATTCCAGGAATATAAGTTAATGATTTATAAATTTTTGATTCTGCCTTAGTATTTCCTAAATTATGTTTATGATTACCATATTGTCTAATTAATCGATTAGTTAATTCTATTGGAAAAGTATAAGTTAAGTATATCTCTTATTGTACTTATATTCAATATTCTATATTTTTCGCCGTGTTTATTATCATTTTTCTCGGATGTTTGGAATAAAAATTTATAATTCTTTCAGAAGATGTTGGTTTCTTATACCAATCAAACACTTCCTTCTTATCAATATATCTAAATATGGAAAGTTTAGATTCCAACTCACTTTCAATCGTAAATTTAATATCAGGATGAAAACTATTCAATTTTGACAATCCACTGCATCTTCCGAAGTTATACATGAATGATGAAATTTTCTACCGAAAAATTATAAGTGATCAAACATATCTTGGGAAAATTACCCCTCTCAAAAATTTTTCATAGCATTGTAATTTTCGGCAATGATATATCATTTGCTTAATAGCTTTCATAGCTATCTCATCTTTGTATCATACTAAAATCCGCAGCGAATTATGTTGGTTTTGGCAATGTTAAATCTTAGAGCTACATAGTCGTTTCTTTCCTCTCTAGCTAGCTCTTCAGGAATCTAACATTATCTAAGATGAGTTAATTGATCGCTTAATTGACTGTTATGCACGAATCACACCTATTATGCCAACTTAATATAGTTTTCAAATGAAGTTGCACCAAGAGCCATCTAGTGATTGCCTATCAGCTTATATTCTTGCCTACAATGCTTCAACTCAACTTTAAAGAATAACTCTGTAGAAAATAGAAATTATCCTAATAAAAAATAACAGTAAATACAAATAATTATTTTCTATCGCAGCACATATCCAAATATTATGTGAACAGTACAACTAAGAAACGCCTTTTGGCTTTACAGTGGGCGTTTAAAAAGGGAATAATAGTTAAAGGAAATGAGAAGTCGAGACAAAAACTAAGTATTCAATGTTTAAGAACACCAACAATTTTGTTTTTTTTTTTTTTTTTGTAAATTAAATTAACAATAGTTTGTTTGAACAGTAATGAGTGCAATATCACTTTTATTTGAATATTCAGAAAGGGCTCTAAAGTGGTGTTATTATTCTAGTTTAGGAAGGGAGTTTTTCGACCCCATCATTTAATAATTGTTGTTGTTGAAGCTACCAAAACGAGCATGTGCAAAACAATTGCACTCAATTTTTGTTTAAACATTTTTCTTATCTTTTGCCGTTTGTTTTTATTTTCAAATGCAAATTTGTTCAACCAACAGCAAAACCAACCACTAACGAAAATTAACGATATCAACCAACAACGACGATGGTTAAAAAGCCGATTGCAACAATACGAAACCATGTTGAAATAGGAATAAATTAAACTTTAACGCATATAAATGTGTGTGTATATATGTGTGTGTGTGTATGTGTATTTTAAATCTTGATAAGGCTTTAACTAACAACATGCCAAATCTCCCCATCAACCTGATTTTCATTGCTGGTTGCTGCTGCTCCGTTATTGTATCACTGGGTTGTTAGTTTACTGGTTTATTTTGCATCGTGTCTCGCTCACTGTTGGCTTACTTTTATAAAAAAGAAACATACACACATAACAGTGCTGTAAAATGATGCCATCAATAGACATTGATTATTTTTTTTTTCATCCAAACTAAATTATTTCAAATTTCAAAATATCTTGTCAAAATATTTTAATCAAATCGGTTAAATATACATTTTCTTGAAATTATGGGATTGCTGAAAAATAAGTTAAGGGAAAATCCAACGAAATAATATACAATTGAAATCACTTCCGAAATTTGTTGATTTAGAAACCACTAAATTTTTGATGAAAAGTAATAAAATTTTTGTAAAAATTTGCATCCTTCTGCTTAACCAGAGAAATAATTCTAATATTATTAAATAACTTTTTGCCGTTAAGTTAAAAAGATAACACGGAAGAAATACAAAATATGAAAAAGGTATTTCAGTTTTTACATTAATTAGCTCTCTTTTGGCTTCTAATGAAAACAACTCTTCACAGTTTCTAACTGAAACCTATTAATGATTCGGGCAATGACAATGTGGCAAAGTTGTAAAAGAAAATAACCTTTTTACTCCAGCCGATGTGTACTGAAGCTCATAAATGCCGATTTCAAAATTGCACACTGATCTAGCATTTCAAAGGATGTCTCTGTATGTTGGATAGAAAGAAAAGCTTGTGTGAATGATATTCTGCTGTGATTCCGATAAATTAACGTAATTATCTATATCCGGGGGTCCATTGATATGGTTTGATGGAAATCCACCACCATTACATGTGTCAACCTCTACTGAGAACTATGAGTGAATGATCCGGATCCAATGAGCATGCTTGTTATGTGTTCTTGACCAGGAGTTGGGTAGTCTCCAGCTCTTCAGCAAGGAGTGGGGTTTAGCGAACCTGCTTCGAAACATCTGAAATTGCAACTAGGAATAACCTGTTGCTAAAAATTAGTCTTCGGCTTCCTAGGGCGCGGCGCACGCATTATATAGCTCAAGTGGTTTGATCCCCGTGGAGTTATGACATACACACGCTAGGTACCGATGTATATCTTATCACGTAATAACTTAACCGGACAAGAGCAAAAGTGATTTCGATCATGATCTAATTTTTACTTATTATTGGATTTGATCTCAGTTTAAGCCACTTGAATTGGCTTAAAAACATTTGTTCAATAGAAGGTAATACAATAAAAAAGCTGGCAATTATAAATGCTGAATCATATGACTACAACTGCAATCTTTTACAGCTCTGATACATGTATACATTCATGCACATAGATTAGGGTATTTATTCTATGAAAAATTTCTGAAATGAACTACCTTTGAGAATCGAATGAAATTAAAATTTTTAATCGATTTAGAAGTATCTTGCACGGATAATAAAAAATCTCCAATTCAAAATAACTGACAAAAGTGTAACAAAAACTTTGGGTTAATGTAGCTTAGCACAATAGCTCATCAAAAAAAAAGATGCCATGTTGTTCCTTAAGGCAAAGAAGCAAAAGAAAAATCAATTAAAAATGTCTAATGCCAAATACACATGAAGCAACATGGTTTAGAATTACAATTACCCTTGCAAAATTTAAAGAAACATCAATTTTGTGTGTATTTTTATGCATCAAATGTAAACATGGAAGAAAAATTAAAACTAACAATGCGCAAAATGAAATTAATTAAAATTAACGACGCACATACAATTATTCTACAGTCATTTTTGCGGGTGAGCTAAACAAAACTAAAAAAATGGTAAAATAGTTGCTATAAAAAATTACGCCAAAATCTACCATAATATAAAGTAGATGAAAAATTCTTTTAAAAATTGTATCGGCGAAATGTGACACGACCACGACTGCTTTCAATCAAATAAGACAAAAAACCTAAAACGTAAACGGCGCATTGTGTTAAAAATATTAAATATATATAAAAAATTTTGATATTTAAACATGTAGCAACATTGGAACACACGAAGAAACATTATTACACTCAAGATTTCTTAAGAGTTCCCTCGTGTGTCTAGCGTAATACAAAAATAGAAAAATTAAATCAAAGTTAAAACTTTCATTTCATTACGATTATACTGGCCTTGCTCAATCGTTTACCGCTTATTTTAAGATTCATAAATAAGCAAAGTTTCGCTAAAACGAAAAATATTAGAGAAATGTTCGTTATCCTATCGCAAACGCAAGATTTCAAAAAAAAATCTTTATTGAATGAATGAATATTAAAACTTAAAAAAATGAAAATTCGCCTGAGGTCACAGAAACAAACAAAATATTTGTGGTTCTGATTGCTTGCGTGGAAAAGGTAACAAAATAGAAAAAGGGCAATAAGGAACCTTATTTTTTCATTTTTTCATTACTTAAAATTATGAATTTTCAACAAAATAAAATCGGTCTAAAGACGACTGAGTTAAGCATAAGCAAACATAGAATCAAACAAACGGATAAATAAATAATCTTTTCTTTTAAAGTCGATATTTTATTATGGAATAAAGGCAAAAGCCCAAAAGGGGTAGAAATTACAAGAAAGCGTTCGAACTTTTAAAATATTTTTATTAATTTGATTTTAAATCATACAACGTGATTTGTTATTGATTTAACATTTTTATAAAAAACAAAATATAGGACAACATATAAAATTAAAACGTTCTGAGCGCTATCGACTTTTTATGGTGTGTAAAGTTGGGCATTTTTTCGATCCCAAGGCCAAACAGTGCCGCCATCACATATCCACACCAAAACATTCGCATCACGAGAAAATGCTGTTCGCCTCACTATTGATGTATAGCGTATATTATTAAAGGTGCAAGAGTGTGTATGTTTAGGATATGAGGGATCCAATTCCCATACATACACTTTGCCATATTGATTGCCCAATGAGATTATAGTAAAAAAAGCATCGTTGGGTTTATGATGAGAAACACTTTGGTGCAATTGACCCAGCTTACAGCAAACAATTGAATTTTCGCATGATTTAGAAAGTACAAAATCACCAAACCATTGAACACAATCCACATAGTTACGATGTATGTCGCGCATTGAAAATTCCGGAAAATGTTGCATTATAGTTGGAAATGGTAATTGGGACTTATTAGGATTAAAGGTACGAGACAATTTTATGGTTATGATCCATGCCACTAGACATTATACGTTCATCGCGTAAATCAAAATCTATAGAAAGTATTTCATCACGATGTCCTTTAACTCCTCCAAAGATGGCAATACAAACATGGGTTATTATATTACATAGTCGTATGGCATAATCTTTACTGCCCGACAACAAACGATTCGGTAGACGTGGGTGAATTTTCAATTCATTAATAGCTTGGGCATGGCCAACATAATTTCCAACTGTTTCGTTTCTTTGTATACCGATTACTCGTATAACGTCACGATAACCAGCTGCGGCTAAAAAAGGTACAAGTGTTTTTAAATTATACGACCAAGTACATATAAAAAAGACTTCATCCGGATCTGGATCGACATAGCACATTAGGGCATTCATACACACTGCACCTGTTGCTGTCAGTAGCGGCAAATATATTTGGTTGATCTTTGCACAGTAAATGATTGAAGGCCACACCAAATATGGCCTGGTCATAATGGTCTTCTTTCAAATGACAGTCATATTTAAATGCCGCCACTTTAGCATGTGATTTAATACGACGAGTTTTTCGACATTCATTGCGAGAAGCTGGTAATTTGCTTCGTGAAGTGGTGCTAGTACTAACACTAGCAGTTTCATCGCAAACTGATTCGTTTTCACTATTCTCTCCTTTGGCAATTTCTTTGAGTGACTGCTTATCAGGTTTTAATTTGGACATTTTGAAAATTATTTTAATATATATTTATTATATTTATACAATACATACAATATTCTGTTTATTGCCATTATATATAATTTCTCACATTAATTAACTAAACACTTTACCATAAGGTTATCCAAATGCTATTCATAATAAAATTAATAATCTAATAAAGACGATTATCTAGCGATATTAAAATCAAATAACTAAACGTTATATTGTTTAATGTTTAGCGATATCGTTAACGTTGTTCGCTTTAAAAATTGCTAGAGATTTGTATATATCACGATCAACAAATGAAATGAAAATGATATTGAATTGAATGAAATTTTCATCTTTCGCCAGCCAATCCATTCTTGGCTGTTTGAACAGCCGATATTATTATCGAATATTATAATCAAACGGGTTATAATTATAACTTTCGGGTTACTAAAAGCAATACATAAATGTGTATCGCTGAATTATGTAATGATTTATCAAGTAGCTGTCTTTTTAAATGTAAAAAAAAAATGTTTTTATAAATTTTGTGTAAAATATAATAATTATATTTATTACTTTTATTTTTATTCGACCTTTTTTTTAAATATAATTTTTGGTTTTTGAAAATATAAAAAATAATTTCCTGAAGAAGCTTTCCACAGGAAAGCGAAATATCGAAAAAAATAAAATCGTTAAATTATTTAAAAGACCGTTAAAAGATTAGTTCATATTTAATTAAATTATATTTATTAATAACTCTAATTTTTGTTTATAAGTTCGCTTATGCCGCCCGAACATAGCCCTCATACCCCTTCGCTAATTTAGTTTAAAAATAACTGCGACTGTTTTTATGTTTGTTTGCTGCTGAGAAAAGGGAAATGATGGTGGCGTTGCTTTGTAAGGTGGTGCTTAGTGGTGGGGTAAACGTTTATATTAACGTTAAAGTATAACTCATACTAGCAAAGTATCGCATCACGTTTTTTTTTCATTCGTTTTTCTTTTATTTTATTTCATACTCTTAACTCAGAGTATTTTGATGTTATTTTCCGCAGTTGTTGTTGTTTTGTCTTTGGCTTAAAATTGACACTGACAGTGGCAGAGAGAAACCTCTAAATCTAGTTGAGTAGTTAGACTGTATGTTTCCTTGACTGTATTAGACAGTTAAACAGTCAGAGCCAGTCAGCCAGCCAGCCTTCATAAAATACTGTTGATTATTATAATTATGATGACGTTATAAATAGTATATAAAAACCTAAAGCAAAAAGTAAATATGTAGTTACTGCCTTGTTGTTGGATAACAAAATTAAGTATTTAAAATATAAAATATGCAAGTATGGAAGAAACTAGGCAAGAGAACATTGTTTGAGAAAATTTTTGCAAATAAAGTAAGTGCATGTAAAATTTTCTACTCGGAAAAGGGAAACATTTGTTTTAAATTTGACGAATAGACATTGTCGTGTTAAAAAAATCCAAACCTTTCAATTGATAATTAACTCATTACGATTGATTTGTCATGTTTCACGTGTGACACCGTGTAAAAAACAGCTGCTTAAATCAATCTTATAAGTAATACTGAATTCGATTATTGCTGACAAATCATAACGACAGTGTGCTTCTTTTAAAATAAATCACAAACATGAATAACAGTAAATTATGTTAATGGCATCACTAATCGATGATAGTGCTCGCACTTTTTTGACATTACTCGATTTGATATTCGAAAGTACCGTCTGCTCTCCTGCCTTATTTGATACTCTCCACGTAATATTTCTGTTGTATTTGCATAACATTTCTTTTTCCCCTTAAATGCCCCAAATCTTATATATAAAATTGGCAACATTGTTCCATGTCCTTTCTATTCAATTTTTCTTTTCTTTAAATTTTCAACAGAAAATGCTTTAACCGAAAAACCAATCAAATTGTGATTGACATCAAATCAAAAAATATAGATGAATTCATGTTGCCTAGTTTAGAAAGTTGTTGGTTGGTTGTTTGAGAAATGTCATCCCGACTTATTCGACAATTTAAGAAAATATTTTTAAATAAAAATATGAAAATCGTTACCATATAAAATTAACATTCAGTTTTTTTCAACTGTATTTTCTATTTTCCACATATTGTTTAAATAAAATATTTTTTCTCAAGTCGTCTTAAGGCAACACTTTTTTAGCTTTCGACCATTTTCTCAGCTATCAAGTGACTCACATTTGTCTTTGGCATTTCAACATGAAAAAACTAACGCCTGAACATAAGCGTATTATTTAGAAATTCTTTTCGAATAAGCGTTTTCAAATTAATCGATAATTTACAAACAAATGATGGCATTTCCCTCTGTCATGAAGTATGAAAATTTTGAATCTGATGATGATCTGACAATAAGTAACTTGTTTGCAGATTTCTTTTCTACCATCTATTCTGATAAAAAATATTGATGATGGCTCTTATCCACTAGCAGAGGTGCCATATCTGGCTATATCAATTCTATTTCTTGATGAATTGATAGTTTTAAGCTGTTTAAAAAAACTTAAATTTTCGTAAAAATATGGTCCGGGTGATATTCCGAGCTTCCATACTTAACAAATGTGCTCTGGCACTGGCAAAACTTCTAACAGTAATCTTAAACGTATCATTAGTTATTTTCGTAAAATATGGAATGATTTTTTTATTATTCCATTATTTAAATCTCTACGACCAGATTATATAGCAAATTATAAACTTTTTAAGAAAATTGTTACTGATCACATTTCCCATCAAGTATCGTCGATATTGGTTTCTGCTCAGCATGGTTTTAGAAGGGGTTGTTCAACCGTTACTAATCTTTAACAACGCTAGTTCATCGGAGTTTTGTTTAACGTAAACAGACTAAGGCATTCGATAAGGTTAACCATAAACTTCTGATAAGGAAACTTGACCTTATGGGATTCATAAACAGTTTGCTTATACGGATTAATTCATATCTTTCAAACAGAGTTCAAAAAGTTAATTTTAACACGCTTACTTCTAAAGAAATTATCGTTTCATCTGGTGTGCCGCAGGGTAGCCATCTAGGTCCTTTATTATTTACATTTTATATTAGTGATCTACCTAATGCCATTAAATATTCTAACGTTCTATTTTATGCAGACAACGTGAATAAAAATTTTTTTTTTAAACTCATAGAAAAGGATGCAGGTGCGGTTAAATCCCAAATTCTTAAATCTAAAATTTATCACTCACTTTTAGTTATGCTTAGAGCCTTTAACGTTATGGTTAAGATAACCATAATATTTTGGTATAGTTCGACAAATTTGATTGAAGCTAGAATTAACCAATCATGTTCCAATCGTTGCCCGTAATAACCACTTAATGCTTAAATGTTTACAATAATTTGTAATTTGGGGCCATAATATGATGGTAGTCTTACCACCGGCTACCCACGCCCCAAGACCCATACACACTAGGTGCATATTTCTTTTTTTTAAAGAGAAGTAGCACTTCAGACAACAATGCCTATTTAGTCAAGTATCGTGCTACATTCTTTAGGAAAGGGGTAGAGAAAAGATGCGACAGGTGGTGAAAGTCGCAGGGTAGTTACGGAAAATAACTGTCGTAGTCGCAGTCAATTTTTATTTGTAGTTAAAAACCAAGGTCTTTGTTGGGAATCGAACCCACAACCCACAGTCATGTAACCTAGCACACTACCTACTAGCCTACAGGGGCACCTACGTCTTATACGCCATATACACCTTAATAGCCATTTTCGAGTGCACGCTAGAAGGGCTGCAATAGAGCTGGACACTATCCCACTCCTTGTTCTGTTGCAACATTTATTTGGATGTTAACCTTATCTTTTCGTTAACACCTCTTCAGGACGTTTCTACCCGAGAGATCTTACCAACAACCACAGTAGGGCCCTATATTATATTTTTATATATATTTTGTATTGTTTTTCTAAATTTCGACACAATTTTTTTTTGTTATTATTGACTATCAACAAATCAGTTTAAAATTATTCTTAATTTTAATACATATAAATTTGAGATTTTGCATAACGTATTACAACAAATAAAAACATTGAAGATTAAAAAAAAGAAAACATCAACTAAATAATATTAAACAATATAAGGCATAAAGATAGGAAAAACCTTTGGTGTTTTAAAGAAATTTTTGTTTCACCCCCTTCAGAAACCTCTTCACAGAGGTAGTGAAGAAGGGTTAATTAATCAAATTTCTTATTATTGCAAAACTTGAAGATCTGCATCTGTCTTCGAATCTTAATGTTTTTGTACTAAAAATGTCATTCAGCATTTTTTGCTTAAACTCTCTGTGTAGACAGCTCGTGGAAAATCTGCGAGGTAGATCAAAAACGGCTTTCAAATTCTTATTTTAAATGGTTTGAAGTTTCTTAATATAGGTTTTGGCACTATTACGATACCAAACTTTACAGCCGTATGTCATTACGGGAAGAATACACATTTTGTACAATAGCAGTTTGTTTTTAGAATCGAGTTTTTATTTTCTGTTTAACAGCGGCACAAATTGTATTCGCTGAGCTTAAATAAAAATTCACAATTCAGAAAACGTTAAAATAACCAAAACTTAGCTTATGGAAAATAAAAAAATTTTAATTTAAAGAAAATTTTAAAAATTCCAAATTTTTGGTATTTAAAATTTAATTTATTGTTTTTAGTTTTAGTTTCGAAAACATTACTTTATCGTGTATGGCTTTAATTGATGTGCTGTTAAATATAAAATGTAAATTTTTATATTTAACTAATTTATATTTTTTTTTACTTACACCCACCATAATGCCTGTCTATTATTTCTCATTTAATCAATAAAAATATTTAATACTCATGTTTATTAGCAGAAACATCGTAAGCACCATTATTTGTTTGTTACGTCAAAGAGATTTCTTAGCGAGGAACAGCACATGGCTGTCATAGCAAGAACGATAACAACAACAAATCCAACAAAAATCTCATTTAAATTGCGCAACATCTCTAGAGATTTAAGAAAACAACGAACAACTAACAGGCTAAACGGCGGCTAACAGTTCCTACACAAAGAAAAATCATAAAATCAGAAGCAGTTTTGTTTTTTTATTTCAAACTGTGACAGTAATAAATTAAAAATATCATTTAATAATTTTCTCCTTCGCTCTGCGATTTTTTCTTTTTTCATACTTTTCCCTGCTAAGAGCAATCCAATGTTTTTCTTGTTTACCTTTTGTTTTCAATTCTACGGAAAATACTTGTGTAAAATTCATTTAACCTAATTTTACCCGTTATTTATTGTTTTTTTTTTATTTTAATTTTGTTATACGCTCTTTGTTTTTATCTTTTTATTCTTTCATTCATACTCTGATGCTGCTCTCTGGTTTATTTAGCTAACTTTTGTAATTGTTGTTATTGTTGTTTTAAATTTTGTTAACTCCTTGTAACGGTTTAACAAAAAAAAAATTTGTTTTTTGTGAACACATTTTTTTAATAGTTTTCACACACATTTTTTTAATAGTTTTCACACACATTTTTAAATATGTATTTTTATATGTCGCTCTATTTAAAAGTTCCCAATGGTCTAATTTTATTTTGCTTTCATAGTTTTGTTTATTGGCCGTACAAATTTCGTACAATCTGTTTCACATTGGTTTTCTTAAAATTCTTTATACCTTCTCTTACTTTTTTTTTCTTCGTATTTATTTTCATATTTTTTATCTAAGTATATTTTACGGTGGTGGGAACACTTTTTTGCAAGTATGTTCAACATATCCTTAATTATCATTTTTATGATATTGACTTTAAATTTCTTTTAATGCACTTTAATATATTACAAATCCAGGATAGTTGCTTTTTTAAGCCTAAAAGGACTTATGAACTTACGAACTGCTGTACTCACTGATTTACTCATCATGAATAAATTTATTCTTGGATAACGCTTTCAACTCAAACGTCAATTTGTCCAACTTATGGGCGAAGAAATGTTTTAAGCGATGAGTGTCATTTTGGGCTTAACGGGCTTTTTAACAAACAAAGCCCGCTAAGTCTACATCAGCCCCTGAAGACTCTGCCGTTGCATTCAGAAAAATATACCGTTAATGAGGCTTATACGCTGATGGTATCATTGAACCTAATTTCTTTGAAAATAAGCTGAACCTGCGTTGCCTCAAATGGTAGTTGTTACTGCACCACGATTTATTGTTTAAGAATATGGATGGCATTGATTCAGGCGAGATATGATTTTAATGGTATGGTGCTATGTGTCCTACTTATAAACATGAGTTTAACCAGCATAATAAGGACATAATTCCTGGCTTTCGATATTTGCAGTTCTGCAGTAAATTTCTCAACCAAGACAAATTTGGGAGCGTGCAACATAATAACAAGCCTTTAACTATACTATACCATAAGTTACTCTTTTGGCCTCGAAACTGGAAGAAGAATAAGTTATTGATATCTGTCTCACCATTAACTTCTGCTTTTGTTAATTGTACTTCCAGGGTCACTATTACTTCCGAAATGATAAATTACACTGATGCTTCTTTGACATTGTCTTTTCTGCAAATGATAACCAAGTTTTCGTAATCCTTTAAGATTCTTTTCTCCCCGCTTGGCTTTTGAGAGTTCTGTTGACTATGTAAAATTGTTGCATAAAATGAAGAGTTGAGTCAAATGCAGCGTAACATTCTATAAATTTAAATATTCTTATCCACGAGAAGTAACATCTTTTAAAGGTTTTTCTCCTAATCAATATTTTAAGAAGATTCCTTATTCTGCCCTCTATCCGATTACAACATTCCTGTTGTAATCCAGTTGCCCGCATTCCTTTCTATATAACGTAAGTCTCAAAAAACTAATTTATTATACTGTGGACATTATTTTATTAGTTTATCATAATGTGAGTACATCCCAATATTGTTCTTATAGAATTATAGTTAAGTTGCCTATTTTTATTCAATTTATTGCGGAACGTCAGTATATTACACAGCACAATATTTTTCAGCTGATTGATGTGGGACTCAATTGCACGTGAAAGTAATCTCAAAAATAAGAATTTCTGCACTATTCCTTTTTTTTAAGTTGGCTGCATTCAAAATATAATGGCTGTTGAATAAACAACCCTTTTGCTTAGAGTGAACAACGTTTTAGACATTGAATAAATTTAATATCGAAAATAACAAATGCCCAAAAAAGAGTGATGTTTGTTATGTTTATGGTCATATCGTAACAAAAATAGACAAACTTGTTTGCTGTGGAATTAAAAACACCTTATTGTCTTTGTTGTGATAAAACAATTTTAAGTGGTGCAAATTAACACAAGTGTTCAAAAATCATTATAATACTTTTATAATGTGGATACATGGAAAAAAGTGATTACAGTATACGTCCGAGTCTGGATACTGTGCCCTGCAAGCCGATACCATTTTTATCAATCCATCCAATGCAAATTGGACACCCTATATGACCGAAATTGTTTTTAAATATTTAAGCCCTGAATTAATGTTTTAAATAATTTTTTTTTATTTGTTGTTATTTTCACAATTCTATTAGGTTTAAAAAGCACCCTATACATCCATAAATAGTCGTACTACTAAAGCTATAAAACAACTAAAAAGTTTTCAACACATTTATCTTAACGAAGTTCTATAATTAAGCATGAAGCTAAAATACATTTTTTGATTGTAAATAGTGTTTCGTGTTTTGCGTTTTGAATACCGCTACATTCAAATACTTAACTGTCAACATTTCATCTCTCCCACATTTTTTTTTTGCAAATGATGTGATTTTTGCTTGTTCGTTTTTAATTGTGTACTTAAGGGCCAGTTAATAAAATTTATTTTGTTGTTGTTGATTTTATTGTTTTGTTGTTGCTTTAAGTGTTGTAATTTTAGATTTAATTTGATTGCTGCTGCTGCGTTTCCATTTATTCTTTGTATTTTATATGTTTTGTTGTGTAGTTGAATTTAATGTTGAGCATACGCATCAGTGACTGTCACCTAATTATTATTTGAACAATCATCATTATCAGAACTGTTAATAGAATATTTGTGTAAAATTATTGCTTCTATTTTTAATTTGTTTGTGTTTCATTTTAGTTTTAGTCATTTTCTTTTATTCGTTATGTTAATGATTTAGTTGTTTTTTAAATTACTGGATGACTGACCGACTTAAATATTTTAAAGAATTTTCGATCACGAAAAAATGTTTCCAATTTTAATCCAGTTCAATTATTTTAGTTTTTTCTCAATCGAATTCATTTCTGATTCTGTAATTCTTGTTATTTTTTTCCTTTCACAATAGTTTATTTTTTATCAGCTGATGAAAATACAATTATTTAAAAAAAAAAATTATTTGTTAAATATTTAAACTGCTCAAAAATGCTTTTAATCTTTTAGAAATGTTTTGTAATTCGCAAGCGTGTTTAATTAAAAGAATTGAGAAATCTACATAAAATATTTTAAAATTGCCAACACTTGAGATTTTATTTTATACACATGGATCTTACTAAATACTGCGATTGATTTGACTGACTGCAGTGCTTAACCTCACCGGAGTTAGAATAAAATAATAAACGCAAGATAAGAGACTATATATATTATATTAAGCGAAGTACGTAAAGAATCATCCTAATCATGAACAAAAATTGCTTCGAAATTTTTCCCTTTTCCTATTCCTTCCTATTATGACCAAAAATTCCGCTTATTAATTCTCACTTTTCCTTTTTTCCGCCGGGAGGGTATATTACCTTGTTTGTTTATAATTTTTGATTCAATGAAAGTGAATGGATTTTATATTGATAAATGTTTTATTTAATGTCGGCAATTATGTTAGCCTTACAAATGCGAGCACATTTCACGCGGAATTTCATTAATTTCATCACGAATATTTTGTTTGAGTTGCTCAAGCGTTTCTGGTTTATGTGCATAAACCTTGCTTTTCAGATATCCTCACAAAAAGAAGTCCGGAGCAGTCAAATTGTACGACCATGGAGGCCAATCAACATCACTATTTATTTCTTGAAGTAACTTGTGGAAAGAGGTCTCGCAGTAACTCCATTGTAATCCGAGCTGTATGAGATGTGGCACCGTCCTGTTAATACCACATGTTAATCAAGCCTAAAGCATGCGGTTGTGTCATTAAAAAGTTTTAAATCATATCACGATATCGCTCCCCATTAACAGTTACCGTCACGCCGTTTTCGTTTTCAAAGATGTAAGGTCCAACGATTCGTCCTGACCAAATTGTACACCAGACTGTCACTTTAATTAATGCAAAGGTGTTTGTTGAATAGTTTGAGGGTTTTCCATTCCCCAGAAACGACTATTCTGTTTTTCCACATCATAATGATTTTTACATGAAAATCGGGGTTGCCAAGGGCGAGCTGTGACATACTATTGGTATAGGTACGGCGGCGTAAATAGTCTTGTGGAAGAAGCTCTTGTGTCAACTGAATCTTATATGGAAACAAATGTAAATCCTTGTGCAAAATTGTGGCCAAAGTTGTTTTTTGAATACCAAGCTCTTGAGCACAACAACATTCATAATGTTTTCAGCTGATCTTGCAGTACATTGTGGTCCATGCTTGGGCCTGTCACCTACAGGCTCTCTTTCTTCGAAATCATTCACTACACTATAAATAGTGCGTTTTGTTGGCACGTTGTTTCTACCAAAAATTTCACGTAACTTTCTCATCGTCACAGAAATCGATGATTGATTTTGATAAAGTATTTTAACGATTAAAACACTATGGTTTATCGAATATTTTTCCATAATAAATTTGCGATGTCTTTATTTCACTACTGCCAAATATGAACTGTAAAGACTAATGTTTACCAAAATGGCGGCAAAGCAAAGCGGTATACCTTTCCGGCGGACACGCTGTATTTTTCTGTAAATCTTTTGGTGTCTGACATGCTTCGACAGCCTCGACAGCCTCTAGTCATTGTTTTCTAGATTTTGGCAAATAGGAATAGATATTATACCCCACGCTTTCTGATGCTAAAGATCATTGCAGTAGGTCGGATACTCTCTTTAACGTTATTTGCCACATTCTATAAGTATTTAAATCTTTTATGTTAGCCATTGCATTTTGTTCTTCGTAAGCCACCATTTTGTAAGTTTAGCTGCCAGTTTTTTTTTGGGTTTATTCTATCGAAAGACCCATATCATGAGACGTATATTTTTTTCTGCACGAGGCAGCAGATTTCAATAAAATATATTAACTTCATTAAGCTTTCAATGCAATACAGAAATACAACGTGTTGTTACCCTCTTAAAATCACAGTTTGATTCAAATGCTGTATTAACTAGGCTACTGAGCTAATTAACAATCCGAATTAACGAATATTTTACTAATTTTCTTTAGACCAAGCGCTATGTTGTTTTGCAGTAAATTGTAACTTCTTCTGTATCTTTTTGGGAACCTTTCTTGGGCTGCTGCGAGCTTTAAGATTTTGTTTAATAAATGTTTTTCATATTGCCGAAGCTTCAACATTAGATCAATTTTAATATTAGATAAATAAATTCATATAGTTTTTTAAACGATCTTTTTTATCTTTAATAAATATCTGTTTATTACTTTTATTTTTATTCGACCTTTTTTTAAATTTAATTAAATATGAAATAATCTTTTAACGGTCTTTTTAAATAATTTAACGATTTTATTTTTCTCGATATTTCGCTTTCCTGTGGAAAGCTTCTTCAGGAAATTATTTTTTATATTTAACAAAAACAAAAAAATTATAACAATTTGAAAATAAAAAATTTTTGAAAACATTTGACAAAACATATAAAATAATTTTCTTCATACATACAAACATACAAAAATTAAAATTTCAAATATTTAAACATACAAAAACAAAGAAACGGAAATTAAATAACAAAGTTTTCCTATGAAATAATTATAACAAATTATGTGTCTTTTGTATTAAGTACCTATAATTCTGTGCTAAATTGTCCGTGTCAGTTTTGAAATTTATTCTCCTTACATTTGGTACATTAACAATTTCTAACATTTCTAACATATAACGTCTCTTGTAGTTTTTTTCTATATCTAATACTGATGTCTCATCAAACTTTGGATAATGATTATATTTCTTACAATGTGAAGATAAGGATGTCTTCTGTGTTGAAATATTCCTATATTTTTGGTCACATCTATGACCAGCTAATCTTGTTTTAAGTTTATTCTTTGTTGTCCCAATATAAACTTTGTCACAGTTCACCTGGTCATTTCCTCCACATGGTATCCTGTATACTACATCAGATATTTTCATTTTCCCTATTTTATCCTTCATACTGCTAAATAATTTACTTAATGTGTTATATGTTTTGTGTGCAATTATATATCTATCTGTGTCATATATTTTAGACTTTCTTAATCCTTCTGATATTCTAGGAATATAAGTTAATGATTTATAATTTCTTGGTTCTGCCGTAGTATTTCCTAAATTATGCCTATAACTACCATATTGTCTAATTAATCTGTTAGTTAATTCTACTTAATGACAATGATTTTCCAGTAGAATTAACTAACAGGTTAATTAGACAATATGGTAGTTATAGGCATAATTTAGGAAATACTACGGCAGAACCAAGAAATTATAAATCATTAACTTATATTTCTGGAATATCAGAAGGAAAAAATTTTTTATTGAAGAAGCTTTCCAAAGGAAAGCGAAATATTGAAAAGAAAAAATATATAAAAAAAGATCTTAAAAAAGAAAACAGATATTTATTATAAATAAATTCATTTTTAAAAACTAAATGAGATTTCATAAGCACAGAAGTAAATTTCGTGTTTCCGCCGCGAGTTTAATGATGCTAAGGGGTTTATTGAACAGCATTTTTTACCATTCTTGTCGAAACTCCAAGTAAATTGAATAATTTTACCTACGAATAAAAGTAGCGTAATGCAAATTCTTGAGTTTTGTATTATCCTGGTGGGTTGCCGTCTGGCAGGTTGCATAAATGGGAATACTTTTTTAATTCATAAACCAGCTATAATATTTTTTTAACACTTACGAAGTAATCATTTTTCTTACGAATAATTTTTTTCGATACGGCTAATTATTTCTCATAACAAAAATCCTTGCGATGAAAGTGATAATTAATCTTAATGGCAAATGGCATAGCTGGAGTACTACTTTTAAAAAGTGACATTGTAGACTTTCAAACTTTGTATATTTTTAAGCCATTATTAAAACCTTCGCTATTTTTTCTTTGGCTTTTCCGTATGTTTATATTTTGGTAAAAATCTTAATGCTAAAAAAATTAATAAATTTGAGTAGAAAAACGATAAATCACACCGTTGTGGTGTTAATACTTTTCAAAACAAATATATAATCAAATAGCGGACTTTGATGCCTGCCTTTATTTGAAACGTTTCCCTGGCAGACAACCTTTGATCAGATTTTGATTTTATGGGTAAAATATGTTAATTTATTTATTTAAAAAACTAAAACAATTAATTTTTGTTTTTAATATTTTAAATTTCCAAACTGTTTTTTTTAACAATTTTTACTACTCAATCTATTTTTTATAGCTCATTCAGTTAAATATAAAAAAAATCATTAAGCTGGTAAAAAAACGTTTGTTATATCAAAAACTGGGTGTAGTTCAAACCTATGTACTGTCATTGACAGAAACAGGGCAAAGTATTTAAGGGAACATTATGGTAATAAATGAATCAATAACAATCAACTTTATAAAGTATATAGATACAAACATGCAAATTTATATACGAGTATATTATATCAAAGGTTTGATTACATTTTTTTAATTAACGTGTTCATATTAACTCTTTTTAATGAGCTTATTTGTTTTTGTACGATTTCTATCATGCATAAAATTATTGATAAACAAACTATAATATTTAAAACCACACCATAACGTTGTTAAGACTAGTGCAGTGATTACTATTAATAATCTACATAGCTCTCTCCACATCTCTCTCGCTCTCTCACTCTTTATTTCTCTCTATCGTCATCAAATACACCATGCCCTAATTTTTATTTCAAAGTCATAAGCAGATTAGATGGCAATTAACAGAAAATCAAACGTTTATGTGAAATATATAAAAACTTAATACATTCCCTGCGCCCCCTCTTAATTTATTATTTGATTCAGTTTCTGCTCATCTTCATCATCAACGATGTCTATGATTGTGCCCAACTTAAACAGCTAAGTTTGTACCATTAGTAGCTCTTCATCTATTGATTCAAGAAACTCCCTCGTTTCTACTTTTGAGTTTTTTGTTTTTATACATTTCATTACTACACGTAGAAATGGCATACATGTTTCATCATTGAGTTTGTAATTTTTAAAAATTGCTTTTTTAATCCTATGATGCCTATATAGGCAGGTAGCGCAGTTAATTGAACTGGATATTACTGTTTGTGATCGAGCTAAATGGGATTTACTAAATTTCCCCAATCGACTTATCAATAGACATTTTAAACTTGTCATGTTTTTGTTACTAATATTTGCTCTATAATAGTACGCATTTTAAAATTGTACGTTACAGCACTGTGTGCTGTTAACACTTTCACGTGAGTAGTAGTGAGTTTTATTGAAAGTAATTTCATATTAACGTGTGCGTTCACGAACGTAACTAAGGTTGTAAGGGTGCGTGCAAAATCTTGACTTTAAGGTCACCTATGATCCCATATCTAAGCATCCGTAATTAGCAAACGAAGATTCGTTCAAAAGTAAAATTTTACCAAAAAAATCGGGAATCCAAACTTTGAATTAATACCAAAGAAAAATTTTAATTAAAAAAGAAAATAAATTTAAAAAAAATTGTAAAATCAATATATTTTCAAAAAGAAAGTAAAAACAGTTCTCCAAGAAAAAATTAAGATTCCTCTAGAAAAATAAATCGAACATTTAATAATAAAATCTAAAGCTTGAAGAAACAAGATTTAAAATAAATTATACAGAGCGAATCCACTAAAAAAAATCTAGATTCTTCACCGAGAGCCTGCAAGAAAACGTAAAAATTTCATAAAAAATAGCTACTTTGTGCAAAACTCTTTAAGATATCACAAAAAAGTTAGTGTCATCAGAAAATTTATATTTTTATTTTACAAAAATAACAGAAAAATAAATATTTAAATTATTCACAGGCAAATGGAATTTTTAGAATCAGAAAATATTTTAAAGCTTAAAAAAAATAGGTGTAACCTGATCTATCGAAAATTTATTTTTTGCAATTATTTAAGTTTATTACCTTTAATTAAGCTTGAGTCCTTTAAAAAATAATATTCTCATAAAATATCAAAAACTGGTATCAACAAGTAGTTTGTTTTTCAATTGTGGCAACACCAATAACATGATAGTTTTGACATTTAGATTTTTGACGTATTCGTTATAGATGCATTGGCAATTTTTACAATGAATTCAATTTCGCACGAAAATCGCATTCAAGTAATTAAAATCCACTATGAAAATGGTGGTTCTGTTAAAGTGCGTGATATTTTCGGACAACATAATCGTCCTTCTGAAACCGCTAATAAGAATTTGGTCGTTAAACTTGAGTCGACAGGCTCGATACAAAATGCACGAACACCAACGCGCGTGCGTTCGAGTCGTTCAACTAAAAACAACGCAGCCGTGAGCCACAATGTTGAAGTAAATCCAAATTTGTCAATTCTCCCACATTCTCAACAATTGGGGTTATCCAAAACCGTCACATGGCGAGTTTTGTAAGTATTTGACTTTGAAGCGTATTAAAGTCGACCGACTTTGAAGCGTATTCAGTAACAACCGGCTGGTCATCTGAAAAAATCAGTTTTTTAGACAAAGTCCATTTTCATTTGGGTTTCTGAAAATCCTAGGGTAATTATTGAGAAGCCTTTGCATGCTTAACGTTTCACTGTATGGTGCGCTATGTGGTCTGGAGGCGTGATTGGGCCGTTTTTTTTTTTAAACTGAAGTTGGAAATGCGATAACGGTCAATGGATGATGCTATTGCTAACAATTCAGTTTTGCCTATTGTTGGCGATGTGGCAATCAGGACGGTGCCACATGTCACCGCCAATAAAACGATCAATTTACTGCAAACCTAATTTCCCGATCGCATAATTTCATAACAAAGCAGTTTAGTGGTCAAACAGATCGTGTGATTTAACATCGGTGGATTAGTTTTTCTAGGGCTATGTTAAGGACAGAGTCTATACAAAGCCAATCGAAACGATTTCAGCCTTAAAACTCAAAATTCCTAATGTGATTAACGAAATACGACCGCCAATTTGCCAAAAAGTGATTAAAAACTTTGATGAAAGAAGCAACATCTGCCAGCGTGGTTGTGGTGCACATTTGCGAGATATAATTTTTCATTGATAATTTATCTTCGTAATACAATAAAAATTTAAATCATGTTCATCAAAATGTTTTGGTTTTATTTTGATTTAGAAAACAAACTTCTTGTTGAAAAACTAAAACGTGAAATGTATTATTTTTTTATACAAAATTTGGTTGGAGCACGCATTTTCCCCCGCAGTGATACCTTGAAAATTAACCTTCAAAATTACTGCGAATAAAAAATTCTATATTCAAGAGAAAGTAATTTGGCCAAAAGTTCGAAATATGAAGAGTAGAAATATAAATTAAATCAATTCTTCTTTAATTTTAACAAAACGAAATAAAAAAAATCAAATAAAAACAATGTTGTAGTAAGAAAATTTATTGGCCCAACTAAGGACCGGTATGCAAAGAAGAAGGGTATATTAAATTTGGTACTGCCGAATTTTATTTTTTTCTATTTTTTAATTTAATGTCGGATATCCGTAAATCAGTATTGTTATTGTGTGAGTAATGCAGTTTTATAGTTTTTAAGTGCTGTTAGATGGATTAAAAACACGCACATACACATGTACATTTACAAAAATTATTGATGAAAACAAGAAAAGAAAAAAAGAAGATGAATAATGAACAACTTTTTGATGGTTGTAATTTTTATGTTTTTGGTATGTTTTGTATTTTGGTTAACAAAATAAAAAATTATAAATTTATTTTTCTTTAGAATAGAAAAAGTGAAACAGAAAACTATTTAATTGTTGGTTTTAAATGGGAACTCCTTTTTTTAGATTCGTGTAACACAATCACTTTTATTAATTAATTAATTAATTCTTATAATATCTTTTCATAAATTTTTATGTAGTCTGTTAGCAGCCGTTCTAACCAAATGTTAAAGTGAAAGAAATTTTTACTGCTGTTTTTTTTTATTTTGTTTATTTACTTCCATAAGACTCAGTTAAGATTGTTTATAATTAATTATATCCATTGTCCTATTGGTGAAAATTTGTGATAATTCATCTCCGCTCGTATTAACAATATCTATTTTAACTAAAAATTTATTGCCGCTTTTGTTAGAAAGAATAATAGAAAGAAAACAGAACAATAAAGTCACGAAAATCTAAGGTCCAGGTCCAGGAGCATGATTGCGGTTGTGGTCCTAAATTTTGTTAAGCCTTATGCGTTCTGGACCAGGATTTTTTTTTTTTAAAGAGAAGAAGTAGCACTTAAGGCAACAATGCCTATTTAGTCAAGTACCATGCTACATTCTTTAGGAAAGGGATAGATAATAGATGAAACAGGTGGTGAAAGTAGAAGGATAGTCGGAAATTAACTGCCGTATAAAGACAGCACAGCGACCAGTGGCTATGCCTTCATCGCTGAGCAGCCCCACCGACAGTCGATTTTTATTTTTGTAGTGAAAAAAAACCAAGGTCTTCGTTAGGAATCGAACCCACAACCCCCATACATACAAGCTAGTACACTACTTACTAGCCTACAGGGGCACCTTGGATATTCCACCTTGGTTGGATATTCTCCAACTCTTAAGCAAGGAGTGACTGAAGGATATACTTATTTGAAGGCGATCCTTGTGATGGTCGCATCATTGTTACTGGGATATTTGTGTTAAGCGCATGAATTTTGAGAATTTTTTTGAGACTTATTTTAATACTATAGGGTCTGTTGTGGAGCCTCAATTCTGAACGCAACATCACGTTGTTTCTGTTCCACTCTATTCATCATTTAACAACATTAGGCCAAAATTTGGGCAAAAAACGACTTTTGTCTCAAGTTTTTCTTTTCTTTTTAGATCAGACTAATATTTGGCGTTTCGAGAATTTTTCTTTAAATCAAATAAAAGTAGGTTTACCAATATAACACACATAATTTTAAAATTTTCTAACAAAACAATGAAGTTATTTAAAATATTTGTCCAATACCATAGCACTGTTCAGAAAATTAAAGATTAAAGCTGACATTTAAAGGTAACGCTACATCATTTGTGTTTAGAGCGTAAAAGTGTAAAATAAAAAGCTTTTTAAAAAGACCGACGTCTAAAAACTTGTGCTAAACAGAAAAACGATATGAAGTTACCTTTAGCTTTGGTAAAATTGCAAAATATTTATTAATTATTATATAAATAAGGTTACCCTGTAGGCTAGTAAGTATTGTACGTACTTATAAGACTGGGGGTTGTGGGTTCGATTTCCAACAAAGACCTTGGTTTTTTTCACTAAAAAAAATAAAAATTGACTGCCGGTGGGGCTGCTCAGCGATGAAGGCATGGTCACTGGTCGCTGTGCTGTCTTATATGGCAGTAAATTTCCGACTATCCTTCTACTTTCACCGCCTGTCTCATCTCTTTTCTATCCCTTTCCTAAAGACTGTAGCACGGTACTTGACTAAATAGGCATTTTTGGCTGAAGTGCTAATTGGGGAGACTCGTGCGATATTTATTAAAAAATAGGGAAAAGCGATGGGGTCGGAAGAATAAAAACTGATTTTAAACACAACGATTTCTATAGGTCCATTCTCCACATGAAAAAGTTTGGTACGTACAAAAATATATATAAAATAAAATGTGTTCTATTAACCACCCTTTTTAACCCTTTAGATCCTTTCCTCCTTCAGCTTGTTAAATTTAAATTACAGTTGTATGAGATCATGAATGAGAGGTTAAAAACAAACAAAGAACTACACATGTTCCTTATTTTCTGAAATTTCGCGTGGAAAAATTTAGATGACCGTATTTTTAAAATTTGGGCAAAACACAATCATTTTCATTCCATTCGACAAATAACTCTCAGCTGCTAGAAATTTGAACGTATATTTTTTATAAAAGATTTCTTATTTATAATGTAGTATAGTACGTTCGTTGTGTTGATTAAATTGTCTGTCTGTCTGCCTGCCTGTTCCAGATCAACAAACATTAAAAATAATTAATTTTTCGTCGCTAAACAAAAAGTAAAAATTGTTAAGCTGTTGCTTTTTGTTTATAAAATTTTATTTTATACTTATTTTTTGTTTATTTTTTATTTTTTGTTTTTGCTCAAAAACCAATTAAATCGTTATGGCTCATTGCACAGTTTTACCAAAAGGTTGTACATACAACTACAAATAAAGAAATTTTTGTAACTGATAGTCATAAAACTTTATGGGAATGATGTCCGTGTGCATTTGGCTCTGTTGCTGTTAGTTGCTAGAATTTGATGTTGATGCAAACACACATATGTATGTGTATGTATATATTCGAACAAACATACATATATACAGAAGTGGATAACAAAGTAGATATGTCTGAATTCAAATTCGATTCTAATTGATATTACGGAATAGCTGCTGGGCGTGGCGTGTTAAAAATGCCAACTAAAATTCCACTTAAAAACTGGCCAATACCCAATTAAATTTGAATGTATGTAAACATAACTCATGCAAAACTTAAAAACTCGTGCCCTTTACTAAGAAAAACGTTAAACTCACTTATTTGAGTGGATAGTGTTTCTTTAAGAAATAGTCTTTGAACAAAGAAAAATTCAAAATCGATGCATAACCAACTGAGTTCTCTGAAGTAATAAATGAATAGATAACCATATAATTTTTTGAGAGGTCGGTCAAATATAAAGGGCTACACAAAAGAAAAAACGTTACGAAACTTTATTATAAAAAGAGGTGAACCTTTTTTATTAGATCTCTCGCAAACAATACAAAATTTGAACCAATAAATATTTTGAAAACTGCTCTAAATGAGAATGTCGTCGAGAAAAAAGACCATGTAAAGCTCTGGTCATAAAAAACGGAAAAAGATATGGTTATATTCGTCTATTTCTTGAGATATTGCAGTAATTCTGATTTCAGCGTTTTCTAGGCGCTTTGCGATATGGTTTCTTTAAGGCGTCACCACTGCCACAACGGCATTATAATAAAAGCAATATGCCTTTCTGACTAAATAACATCACGAAATGTTAACTTGCAATCCAGATTATGGCATTTAATGTCATGCAAGTTCTCTCTTAAGGGCTTTGTAAAATCTTGTGTTTACAACACACACATAAAAAACAACGAAAATACATTTGTGGTGTAGAGGCGGGAGTACCTATTTTTATGACCATTATGGTGATTGTTGTATTGCACTAATTCTATTTTTCTTGAGAATATCATTAAACTGATATAAACTGTGTAATTACAGTTAAAATGCATTACATAAAAATTAAGTTATCAAAAATTATAAACAAAATTGCCTGTATGCCTGTTTCACCACCGGAATTTGAAAATAAAATTTTTTTTTTGGAGATTTTTGTTTTACGATAGTCGTTCAACATTTTTGTAAGCTAATGAATATGTTGGTTTAATTTTTATATTAGTGGTGATCTATTTGTGAATGATCGTATGCAAATCGCTGGCTCTATTTCTCTATAGGGAATGTAAGTGAAAAAGCAGCTTAGGAACTTTATACCGTCAGCCTTATAAAATTCTTTTTAGAAAATTTTTCGCAATACTTTACACCTGCTATTATTTTAAGCAATTTCCCTAAAGTTATCATAGTTAAGCTACAGACATTTAGAGCAGCTTGTTTTTTGCGATTGCGATTGATTATCTTTTCCGTATAAAAATTTAGTTCAAAAAAGATTTCTCACATGAATGGGAAGAAAACCAGGTTGAATATCTTCTTTTGTGGGAGATTGGCTTAGTTGGTGGCTTAATGTTTTTGTGTATATTGTTGTAGCTCCTTGAAGACTTGGCTCTGCTAAGGTGTGTGCAACTTTTTTGCTAATCATAGTAATTATTATTAGTAATGTTAATTCAAGGGTGTGCAGATAAATACGTTCCACATACTGCTAACTACACTGTTAAAATGAAATGTACATTAAAAATAAACTTTATTGCGCTATAAATGATTAAATTCTATTAAAAATAAAATTTAATAAAAAAAATAAAAATTTTAAAATTTAATAAAAAAAATATTGAAGCTTAAAAAATATTGAAGTTTAATACATAATAAATATTTTTAAGAAAAAATAGGATATTTTGAAGTGGATAAAGCCGATATTTTGAAGTGGATAAAGCTGATATTTAGAGAAGACATGAATCGGGTCACCGGCATACTGACATATTTATCTTCACACCCTTTATTAATTCATGTTTTAGGAATTCGCTTATAAATGTATATATGTGCAAGTAATTAGAAACCGGGAGGACTACTCACTATACTACATGTTCACTTTACTTGCCTATTTTTTAATGAACTTACATAAAGCAAACACAAAGATACAAAGGGTTTTTTTTAGTCTAAAAATATGGTTTATTACAGGTATTTTCGAAAATATTACATTTTTACATATCTGTAGTCAAATTAGCACTATAATTCCTGTATCTATAGCAATGCTGCATAAATAAAATTTAACCAATTTTTTAAGTCTCTTGTCCTTGAACTTGACATTTTTTTTTTACGAGACTTCGATCTGGGATCTAATACTTTAAGGAAGTCCGTCCTATGTGCTTTTAGTTATTTTCAGTAGTGTAGTAGATTTTCTTCAAAACCGAAGAGAAGAGCTTCACTAAACTTTCCTTATTTTGGCAGACTACTGTGATGCTTTTAAAAGATCCTGAAAAGTCAAGCCTTAAACTTAAGTGTAAATCTGCAAATGTTAATACCGGCAATGCCGTTTAGAATTTACATTTTTTGCTTACAATTGCACGCTGTGAAAATATTTTTAAACAAACAAATTCAAAAGCGCAAGTTTGTGCAAGCGAAGAAAAAAGAATTGCTTTCCATATAAAATGGATAAAACTTCTAAAGCCAAGGAACCTGGTTATTAAATATGCTTATAGGTACGAGTTTTAGAGGGGAAATGATTGAAATTTAGGCTTCTCAGGCTTCTCATTAATAATTAAGCTGCAATGCTGAAGCTGCTACTGAAGCTCATAGGCTTCCATTTTATAAACAGTATTTTATGATAGGGAAAATTATATGAAATAAATTTTTTAAAACACTTATTAGGTATGTATTCACCCATATGATTATGAATGTCAAACTTATGCTACACTATTTCCTGTTTAAAAAATCAACTCGTCATATATTTTTTTGTCCTTTTACTATCTTTCCTATAGTCTCTCGTAGTTTTATAGCAAGAGAGCAAACAAATGTTCACAAAATAACTGCAAATGTTTTTAAACAAAAACCAAAAAAAAAAAAAATGTCAAGAAAACTATAATTTTTCACGTTTTCTCTTTTCTACTCATAAATTTATCATGTAAGACCGCTTTCACACAGGCAAATTTTACTTTGACAAAGTTTTTTTAATTTTCTTTTAAACTTTCTTTGGTGTTCAAACACAAAAAGTTTTCTTTTACAAATTTTGTTTTAGTCAATGTAATCTGTAATGTAATCTGTGTATAAGTACAACTGTGTATAAGCGACGAAAGAAAAACAAAGCAACTTTGCGAGTATATCAAAGTCTGTACTCTCAATCATGCTTTCTCCCTCGCTCTCACATAAAATCAAAACTTTGCAAAGTAAAATTTGCCTGTGTGAAAGCGGTCTAAGAGAATTAACAATTGTTGTTATCATGCTCTCTAGAGAATTACTTAAATAAGAAAGAATAAAAACTAAAAATTACAAACTCTTAATCAGAGTTGTTCTACACTCGTGTTTTGTTTCTTTTTTCTTTGCTCTCCCAGCCATATTTTTTGTTGGAATTAGTACGTACGGTTTTTATTGTTATTGCTATTTTTATGACAGTTCGTTTTTGGTGTTTGTCTTTTAGTTTTTCATTTCATGTGGGGGGCCAACTTACTAACTAGTGCAGCCCGTAACACGTAACGGCAGAACTAAAACACTATTAAAGGCAGCAGCCAGAATCATTCGTAGCAGCAGAAAACCTCGTTGTTAAATAAAATTGAGTCGTTGTTCTACTGTCGTTGAGATTGCAACATACACTTGTCTGTCTCGTCTTATTGTGCGTTACAAAAGAATAAATATTAAAAAAAAAGAAGAGAAAAATTATCAAAGTAAAATATCAAAATAATTGTACAACAAACAAATAACAAGCATTACGTTGGTTGTCATTGTCAAAAAAACAACAACATCTTAAAAAAGTGTTGATTTTTAATTTTGGGACAAGTTTACATACTTAATTTTTAAACAAACTGAGCGTAGCTGTGTCTGTTGCTAGAAGTACTTAAGCTCCATTTAAAAATTTTCAATTGTGAAATCGTTTTGAAATTGGTAAAGGAAAAATAAAAAATCATATTGTTATTTTCAATGTAAAAAGAAATGAAACGTGTTTTACTTTAAATATTTTGAAAGCCTTGAAAAATTACAATAACAAAAACATACGAAGAAAAATATTTTAAAACAAATTGAAGAAAACGTTTCGAACAAACATAAAAAAAAATTAAAAAAGATTAAAAATATAAGATTACCAAATAACAACAACAACGACACGTTTAATGATTAATGAGTTTCCCATGTAGTATAACGCTATAATGTCTGTCCACACAGAACAGCACATAGCAAATGTATTTTGTCTCTAAATCAAATTTAAATAAATTTGTGGAAATGAACTGCGTGTCGATTTTAAAATTTTTCTTTGTGTGAGTGTGTTTATATGTGTGTTTGTTCTCCTCCCGCAATGTGTTAATATAATATGTAATTGCTAAATTTCTCTGAAGGATATTGAAACCTTAACATTTATTTATGAATAGACATTTTGGGCCGTCTTATTTTATAAAACCAATAATGGATTTTTCTTAAATAACAACGTTGAAATATTTTGTAAATGTTCTAATAAAACATAATAAAAAATAAAAAATAAAAAGTATTTATCTTACGGAAAACTTCAACTTCGAGTCAAACTTTTGTGTTGTTGTGTTGGAGCCAATATTGTTCTTTGTTAGGACTTAACAAGAGATTTATTTTACTTTCCCGGTATCAGGGGATACGTGTGGGCTTTCTTTTTCAAATTAAAGTTTAAAAATTTATTAAAAATCGCTTCCATACTTAAGGGGCGTGTTTGTATTGAATCATAATTTCTGTTCTATCTCGTTGTGGTCATACAATGAAAACCAATTTAAATCAGTAATACAAGCGCTTTCACAAATCTTAACTCTTAATTAATTATAAAAAAATAAACCAATTTCCTAACGTGGAACACGCAAAATCTTAAATTTTAACTTTGTTGGAGGAAGTCGAATCCAAGAATAGCCGACGAATAAAATTAAATTGACCAAGTTACAACTAAGTACTCCTCAACAATATGTAACTATATACTGGTGAAAACAATTTTTATGGGAAGCCCTGCAATTTTTAATTTTGTTTTTCCACTTTTTACTATAGTGAGCTTATTGCAACCTTTTTTTTTGCAGTTTTCTTATGCTTGCAAATATCAACATGCCCATTTTTATTTCTGTCATCTATTTATTACTATTAAGTATTTGCCAGAATCAATCTATATTTGGGACGTTAGTTTTTCGTAAAGAATTGTCTTATTTTCCTTATAATATTAATACATAATGTGTGTACATTTTAAAGGTTCAAAAGATATGCAAAAGTTCTTCTACGTAAAACTAAAAAATCAATGGGAATGTCCGCTAAATTTTAATCTGTCCCATAATTTGCTGCTGTATCTATCATAGTGATACACTTTCTGTATAAATTTAATGTGCCTGGTTATAACGGAGCAAGCGACAGTCGCTACAGGAGTTAGATGTTTAAACTTTGTAATCAGTGTTGGCAAACATATTTTTGTTTATGATGTTGCGTGCTTATAGAAATACTAAAGGTCCAACTATAATATGCATAAGCTGGCTTAAGCTAATGTCAAAAATTGAACGAAAAGTCTGTCAAATGCTAAAGCGAATCATTGAAAACTTTTACGTGACTATATTGTACTTACATGAATATAGAAATTATTATGTACAGTTGCACATTTGTTTTATTCGTACTTTTGCAAAAAAATAATTTCGTTCTAAATAAATGACATTTATTATCAAAAAGGCGTTTGTATACTTAATACTATCCTTAAACAAATGTATAATTTTTTGTTAATAGTTTTAAGAAAATTTCGAAAGAAAAATTACACATACATCGCTGTATGTATGTTTGGGCCAAAAGTATTAAGAAATGCAACTGTGTGAATCAATAAATTTATAAACAATAAATAATTAATTTTTATTGCAAATTGTGTGCTAAAAATGGAAAAGAAAATAACATGTTTAAAGGCCCTCGTTCTTTTGAATTGCCGTTATAATAAAACGCGTCTCTTTTGTCATATACGCTATTTTTTCTTTTTAGATTTTCTATTAAATTCAGATAAAATATTTTTTGGCCTCCATTGGAATTTGTTTACAATGCAAAATTAGCTGTTTTCGTATGGAATATGCTTAAGCAAATAACATTTGATGAAACTTGACGAAAAGTTTTGTTAAGTACAATATAGTTTGCCACATATGATTATTAGGTATTTGCACAGTTGCTTAAGTTGCCTTAAGCCAGTATATGCATCATATAGTTGGGCCTTAACAGCTTTGAATCCTTGAATATGTCGAACCATTGCTGCAAGACTTATTGGAGGCCACTAAGACATCTCTATCTCTGGAATTTACACGCTTTTTTGATGAGACAGAGGTTAATCACTAAAGAAAAATTCTACATGCTGAACTTAGAAATATAAAAATTTGTATTTATCATTTTTTTGCGGTAAATAATTGAAACGTTACTTGCTTACAATATCAGTTAAAGTAAGAGATATCGTTAGGTTTTCGTATCCAAAAGAAAAACCCTTCAATGTCTTTCCGTTTGTCACAGATCTTTCTCCATCTTTGAAACTCTTAAAGTTAAATATATTAACATTTTACAAAATTTTCCTTTACCTTTTTTTTTTGTTTTGGTTTCTGCAATTACATTATTATACACGAAGTTATAAAATAAAGGGTGGTCGAAAAGAAGCGTGGTTTTCAGATGTGTTTTAAATTTATTAGCGCTGCTATTAGATATATATAATAAAACAAGATTTTATCTTACAACCACTTTATACGATTATTTTATATATAGAATGTATGTGCGTCGCGTGTTTGTTTTAATCAATTATATTTTATAAATGTTGCATATTTAATTTTCAGGACGTATATAAACCATTTCAATTAATTTTTATAGGGATCCGAATTGTGTAACTAAAAAATATTTTAACCCTATTTTTTGTTATTTTATTAAATCGTACCGGTCTGGCTTCGATTGCTTTTCCTCATACACCGGAGCTGAATACAGTTGCTTATTCAATTACGTCGTAAAAAAATCATTTCAGCAGTAAAAACTACTGACTAACGGTGCCGATAAGTAAATGCGTGTGTTGGTTATCGGCGGTGATTGGGGTGAATTCACGAACGCAGCTTATCACGATTGTAAACAGTAAATCGCAAAAAAGTGATCTGTTTTTTACAGAAATATTCAATAAACCGGTTACTAATTGGCTTATTAATATCGAGAAAAATAAAATTTCATTTAAAACTTTAAGGAATTTCGTTTATATTATAATTTTAAACAACGATCAAATAATTTGAATGTAAATATGTTTATTATAATTATTATCGTCATCATATATTAAGTGTTAAACAAATTTTGATTTGAAAATTTTAATTGTTTATTAAAATTTGTTGTTGTTGTTCTTTTGAAAATTGTTTGTTTATTTAGTCATTAAAAAAACTGTGTTAAATTATAAAAATTTTTTTGTTTTCATTACATCTTCTTCTTTAACTATTCATATATAAAATTAAACACACACAGACACACTTCTCGTATGAAAAGTGTTTATTTTTAGAACATTCGCACTAAATATCATAAAATTTAAACAAAAGTTTGTTTAAGGAAATATATTTAACAACAAATGGCACTTCTGCTCTCTCATCTATTTTCAGTTTAACTTTAAAAACGGCAAAAAATTGGTAACAACACGACGACAACATCTACTGTTTGCTTATTGACAACAATTTCAAAACGTTACAAAAATTTATAAAGAAAGGTATTTATAAATTTATTAATAATATTTTATTTATTATTTATGCAACTATTTTATGATGTTTATTTTATGTTGTGTGTGTTTTTATATTCTCAAGTATATGGCAGGCAGTTTTAGCCTGGCCTGGTTTTTCATTAATCTAAAGGCTCCACTAAAAACCGTGCCTTTAAAAATTGAGAATTTAAAATTGTTCATAATCTTAGTTTAGTTATTTTCCTTTTAGAAAATAAGTGACAGAAAATAACACCTAGTAGTTAACATGTTAACTTTGAAAAAAGTAGAGGTTACAACTCTATAGTCAATTGCAATTTATTTTTATTTTTATAAGTGTTGAGCGCCGCTAATTCGGCATAACAGAGCTTTTAAGCTGCCTAAGCCATTTTATAATTTTTTTGTTGCTTGCACGAGCTAAATGAGAGAGGAGGGGGGGGGGTTGTAAAGGAGAGAACTATAAAAACACATTACACTCAAATGCCAATTACGACGTAAGTCCATTCCACACAATATTTAATATTTGCATTGGATTTTATAAGATAGAAATCGAATAAGACTTATTCGATTCCTATCTTATATTCCTTTTTATTTTGTTTCTACGCTGTCACGGTTCAAATAAGATAAATATTCGAAAAAGTATTAATTAAATGTGTAGAAAAGAACACTGAAGATGGCAAACAGCCGAAACCGGTTTGTTCACAAACCAAATTTGACGAGGGTCGACGGAAAACCGTACCCAAACAAAAGAAATTTTTTATATTAAGATACGTGTACTATAAGGTCCGCTGTAGTGTGTATACACTGTATAAACACAATTTTAATGTTTGTACTTTTATTTTTAAGACACACTGTAAATATATATTTATTCCTTAACATCAGCATAATTTTATTTGACCATGAACTTGATATCAAATAATGCAAATTATTTTTATTATTCTTGGGAAAATTAATTAAATGTAATTATGCTGAATAGACATAATTTTAGTATATAAGCTGTAAGTATTTGTTCAATAAAATTAATTACAATCACAAGGTAAACAAGAAGTCTTGTCATTTAAATCGGCAGCAGTGCTAAGAGTACACTGATTCCATGAAAATCGGCATATTTATGCTGGATGTAAAGCGGCAGCAGTGTTCAGCAAAATACTGAACCTACACGGTACGTCACACATTCTTACACCGCCATCTAACTTTTGTTTTTGCAACTAGTGCTTATTTCGTGAATGGTAACACTTACCACATGTTTAATTTGACAGATAATTAGTTTTATCCTTCCGCTGAACGAATATGGTTGTGTATACGCTTGAACAACGCTTCGCTAAGTGGGTCTTCGATCAACTTACAGAAGATGCCAATTTAGAAAAAATATCATCTTTTCAGATGAAGCTCATTGATCTTGGCGGACATGTAAACAAGCAAAATTGTTGCATTTGCGGCACAGAAAACCCGCACGCATACACTGAAAAGCCGACGCACCCAAAACGAGTCACTGTTTGGTGTGGATTTTGGTCCAGAGGCATAATTGGGCCATTTTTCAGGAGTGGCCGTTACAGTCAATGGCGATCGTTATCGGGCCATGTTGAAGGAGGATATTGGCAACATTTGGTTTCAACAGGACGGCGCTACGTGCCGAAGCTGTGTAGTTTTGTTCATAGCATTTAAAACAAAAAAAAAAGTTTTTTGGCGGACCCCATGCAAGTCGAAGCAGAACAAAGTCAAAACAGGAAATTCAGCTTAGATTCGAAAAGAAAAATCATACGAATATTAATTTTTTCATCCGTGGTGTTACGTTATTTTGTTCGGTAAAGCAAATTTCTTATCTCAATTAGTTCTCATTATATCGTTATACTTTTGCTTCTCTTGTACACTTATGCAAAATGGATTACGTTGTTGCGCATGTAAGGTAACTTTCGATTATCTTTTTTGTAGTCCAGTCAGTATCTTCTGTTATTCTGTATTAATTGCTCCCCCAAGTTAGGGTAGACTGTTTTCATTTTATTTCATATGGCAGTCACATTGTATTTTTATTCTACAACTGGAGAGTGAAAACAGAAAGTTAATTTCTTATGAGGATTTATATAGTCATTATGGCCATTGTCTTATTATTTTCGGTTGTCGAACAACACAATTCCATTCAAATCTAGTTTTATGTATTTCATAATTAGTTATTATTCAAGTAAGTTGATGGTGCCAGTAAAAGTGAATGTTCTAGTTTCATAAACGACATTTAAATTAATTAAAAGTGTTAAGTATTAATTTGCTTAGCATCAGATATTAACACTTTATTTGTTGTTGTGCAATATGCTTTAATAGTTTTCAGTAAACCATGATTAATTTCATCAACTTAGTAATTTAAGTAATTTAGCAATTTTAGATAATGATTTTGGTAGAATTTACATAAATTCTATTGGGGCAAAAATAAAGAATAAGAAAATAAAATATTTTCAACAAAGAATTCCAGAAGCTATTATATCATTAGTTAATAGCAACAAAATAATTGATTATTACTAGGTTTTCGCTTAATTGTGTCGTAACTAGTCGTTCATACAAATGTAGTATTTTGTTTGTTATTTTTCTTTGCATAATTTAAGGGGCATTTTTTGTTAGAATCTGTAATCTTAAAGAAATAAATCGTATTTATAAATTCTGACAGGAGATCTGCTTGTTGAATGCACCACTATGTTGTATATAATCTGATTATTCTGCGAGGCTTTCGCTAATTGAAGAAAAGATAAAATTTTAAGAGTAAAGAAAGCTTTTATGCTAAGTAACAAGCTAAAACACTAAAGTATTAATTAATAAGTTACCTAATTACTCATTCAATTGCATTTTATAATTTTATTATAAATCTTTGCGTCCCAATATACTCCAGTTTAGTATTTTCGTATATCTGCTTGTGCTGGCCGTGCTGGGCCCTATTTCACTAAACCAAAATTCTACAATTTACAATCACAATCACAAGTCTAATTCTTACAAGTGCTGATGAATTCTGTTTCATTAAAATGTTCACAACATTTGTAGCTTTTTGCACTTGAAAACTACAATTTCTACAATTACAATATATGTGTGAATATATTTATATTAAAGTACTCATGAAATATATGAAAATTTAAAAAGTTATTTTAAATACTTTTGCAGTTATGGGTACTAGATAGTAATTTTTAGAGAAATATTAAAAACCTTCATGGGCAGGATCATGAAAAACTAATTTCTTTTGATGTAGTATCATTATTTCCAAGTATTCCTGTTGATTTGGCGTTCAATACAATAGAAGAGAAATGGGATGTTTTGGAAAATTTTACAAAGATAGAGAAAGGTTTATTTTTTTCGTATTCTCAAGTTTTGTATAGAAGATAATAGATATTTTCAGTATAATGAAAAGATATATATCCAGCAAAAAGCACTTCCGATGGGCTCTCCAGCTTCTCCAACTGTGGCAGATATTGTTATGAGGAAATAATATAAAATTGGAAATTTTTCCTTTAAAATGCCAATTGCATTTTCCACAACCCTTCTTGCTGATTTGTGTGCATTGAGAAATCTTCTGTTATTTGATAACGGAGGAATTAGGCAATCTTTTAACGGATATGCTGAATCACCTAAAATGATTCCGTTCTAAATTGGACGCCATCTGTTTTTCTTGCTGCGGAACAAACAACTATTATGCAGGAAGCGACAGTCGTGAGTACTCCCAATTTGCATAGGAGTAATAAAATTGGAGATCGGGTCCACAAACCACCATACATGAAATGGAGTGTTTACCATGCCGATCATATTAGATTCTTAATGCTCTTTGGGTGCTTAAAATTTTATTAAAGTGCCGTCCAAACATTCGCAAACTAGCGGCATACCTTTCATGGCGATGAATTTAGACACCGCTTGATCCATGTATTCTGGCCAGCGTACATACGTCGCAAATAAAGCGGAATAAATTGCAGTTACTATGCCTTTTTACTACTCTGCACACAGTTGCTTTGCTTACACCATGAAAGTCAACTATTACATGGTATGTGGTTCCTGTTTCTAGCCAGCGTTACGTTATTAGCAGCTGCTGTTGCACCGTGAAGGAATGGCTTCTATATGTATCTCTCTCTCTAGTATTGGAGTCAATTAATTTATCAGCAAAAAAAATTTGTTCCGTTTTAGGCTGAAACGCTCATTGTACTTTAACGTGGATTCCAGGAATTTGTATTCCTGGAATAAATATTCTCCTTTTTTTATGCGATTTCATTATCGTTTTCATCACTGAAATCGTATAAAAGGTTCATTTTGCACTCAAAGAAAAATTAAAAAATATGAACAATTTGCCGCTTATCCACTTCAACGTGGATTCCAGGAATTCGTATTCCAGACGTGGTCTAAATATTCTCCTTCTTTTTAATGCGATTTCATTATCGTTTTCATCACTGAAATCGTATAAAAGATTCATTTTGCACTCAAAGAAAAACAAAAATATGAACAATTTGCCGCTTATCGACAATTTGTAATAAGCAATTTTGAATTTAATTTGAATTTGAATTCATTTTATCAAAAATTTTTTTTAAGAGTCTTCGTCGACCGTAAGCTTTTTTTTAGAATTCTACAAGTGTACAAGTTCAAATTTAGTTTAATGAAACTATGAAATACAATTATTCACAAGTTCACATTTTTACAGGCAAAATCGCTTGTAATTTTGAACTTGTAGCTTAGTGCTGTATATCAGATGCGAACTGAATCACTGCACGTTTTCATATTTGTAATAAATTTGTACAAAAGCTCAAACTTTTCTACCAGTTGGATTCATTAAGGCTATTTTTGATAAATGTTCTGTACTAAAGGGTCCGCCAAATAACTTTTTTTTGTTGTTTTAAATGCTATAAATAAAAGTACTGAATATTTTCTGAAATTTCTTTTTTTATTTGAAAGTACAATCCTTCCGGTTAATAATGAAAAATAATTGCATTCAAATGGCTGCCTCGGCTGGCCATGCAGTAGCCTACACGATCGGTCCAATTTTTAAGCACATTATCGCTTGTGTGCAGCTGTATTTCACCAATGGCTTCACGAATATTGTCCTTTAAAGCGTCAATTGTCTCTGGCTTGTCGGGGTTACACTTATCTTTGACTGCACCCCACAAGTAGTAGTCCAACGGTGGCCAAACGACATCAGCTCTGCTGCTGATAATGCGATCTTCAAAAATAGGGCGCAAAACATCGAGTGTAGCTTCGGCTGTGTGGCACATAGCGCCGTCCTGCTGAAACGAAATGTTGCCAATATTCTCCTCTTCAATTTTTGTGAACAAAAATTCCTTCAACATGGCCCGATAACTATCGCTATTGACTGTAACGGCCACCCATTGCTCGTTTTCGAAGAAAAATTACCCAATTATGCCTCTGGACCAAAATCCGCACCAAACAGTGACTCGTTTTGGGTGCGTCGTCTTTTCAATGTATGCGTGCGGGTTTTCTGTGCCTCAAATGCGACAATTTTGCTTGTTTAAATACCCGCCAAGATCAAAATGAGCTTCATCTGAAAAGAAGTTTTTTTTTTGCAAAATCGGCATCTTCTGTAAGTGTAACGCACGCCCAATTAGTAAAGCGAAAACGCGTTGTATGGTCACTTGGCTTCAACTCCTAAACCAATTGGACTTTGTATGGCGTCATACCAAGGTCTTTATGCAAAATTCGTCTCAATGATGTTTCTGAAATGTACAATTGTTGATAACGACGATGAATTGATGTTGATGGCGCTTCACGCACACTTTCTGCCACAGCAGCAATTTTATCGAGTGTACGCACTGTTTTTCACTTTTCACGCTTTGGTTTATCGATGAGGATGCCAGTTTCTTTCACTTTTTTCACATGACGGTGCTTCTCTTCTTCCAAAATTCGTACGCAATTTTCGCACACATTCTGCAACATTACCATGATTTTCAAAGTAATGTCGCAACACTTTACAGCATTGTTCAAGCGTATACACAACAATATTCGTTCAGCGGAAGGATAAAACTAATTATCTGTCAAATCAAACATGAGCTAAATGTTATCATTCACGAAATAAGCACCAGTTGAAAAAAAGCCATCTAGGCGGACCCTTTATATGAACATAATGTCTTTTGTGGATTTTAGAACTTTTGAACCACTTCAATTTATATTAAAACATTCGACTTATTTATTTATGTTTGTTACTCTTTGTCTCTGGTAAACTTTTATTTATAAATAAATGCACCACTGTTTGTCACGAGACATTTCATCCGACTTAATTGGCATTGCTAATGCTCTTGTGTTGTTAATTTCCGCTCTAGCTGAGGCTCTGTCGAGGTCTGGAACACAATTTATTTCACTATACAGGCGGCACTCATCACAACAATTGTTTTTCTGTTTTAATCGAGACACTTGATTGGTTTGTTTGCTATTTTTAATTTATTCGATTTTTAAATTCGCTGTTTGGATTTGATCTCATGACATTTCTTCTACATGTATTAACCTACTTTTCACGTATGCTTTGTTTTTTTTAGGTAAGCTTTGATTTTTGCTGTTTTGTTTTTAAATTTCAAGTGAAAATGTAAAAGTAATTAAGTTACCTTACAAAAGAAACATTTCTTAACAATTTTATTAAAAAAAATTTTTTTGGAATACTACAATGTTTAATTAAAAATTTGAGCTTTAATTAAAATTTGTATGAATAATTCTTACTCTAAGAATTTATTCTTATGCAGTTCTTGCGAGCGCAGGGATTAAAATTCGCTGTTTATGTTTTTTTATACTCGAACACCCAGTTTAATTTTTGTTTTTCTTTTTTGATCATTTAATTTTTTGGTGCAAATGTTTTTCCATTTTTTTTTATAATCGTACTTTGAGTTTAACAATTTTTTTTATTGCCACCACAAAGAAAGAAAGGAAGAAAAAGAAGTGAAAAATGTGAAAAAACTTTCTGCTTCAGCTGATGTTCATGGGAGCACAAGCAGTTGTAACACAAGTTGTATGCATATTCGTATGTGTTGCATGCATTCAATACTCTTTTTTTTCTTCCTCCTACTGTGGTGGTGACAACAGCAAAAATAGCAATCATTTGGGTGCTTTAGAACTACTAAACTAAGAAAAAAAGATGAAAACAAAAATTTAAAAAAAAGTGACAACTGAGTACAAAAATATACATGATGGCATTTTCTGTAGAATTGTAGTTTTCCTTTTTTTTTTGCTTAAAATCAGGAAAAAATATTCAAGATGAAATGATGTAGTGTTACGGTAAAACAAAAACAACAAGAAAAAGAAAATAAAATTCGAATTTTTCTTTGCAACAAATCAAAAGTGCATCCACGCACACACTTGCATTTTTCCTATGCTTACAACACATCCATCCATAAGCAACATTTCATTGAAACTTTTGTATTGTTCCATGGTTCACATTTTACAAACTTAAATTTGGAGTTTTTTTCGTTGCTGCTCAGGGTTGCCAATTACTAAAAAAAAGTTGTTGAATAACATACATTTTGCCACGATTTAAAAAAAATTTAGGAAATTGAAGTGAAAGTGTTCAGTGTTTTAAAATCTAAAAAATTTTTTTAGGTTGGAAAGATTTCATATTATTTTTTATCCTTATTTGTTTGTATTTTATGGGAGGCAAAACGACGATTTTATTTATTTATTTTTTTTTTGAAGAGAAGTAGCACTTCAGGCAGCAATGCCTATGTAGTCAAGTACTGTGCTACATTCTTTAAGAAAGGGATAGAGAAGAGATGAGACAGATGGTAAAAGTAGAAGGATAGTTACGGAAATTAACTGTCTTATAAGACAGTACAGTGACCAGTGATCATGTCTTTATTACTAAGCAACCCCACCGACAGTCAAGTTTTTTTTTGTGTAGTGAAAAAAAAACAGCCAAGGTCTTTCTCGGGAATCGAACCCACAACCCCCAGACTGATAAACTAGTACACAATCTACTAGCCTACAGGGGCACCTAAAAACAAATAAATATACTTTGATATATGAAAATCTATGACAATTTTATTTGAGCTGACTCTCCATGCAGTACTATTATTAATTATACTGTATGCAACAAACAGCAGTAGTAAAGCCTTCTCCAAGCCTGACGTGCGACTCGTATATCGATTAATATATTTTCTATAATATTTCATATCTAGGGACTAAGCTGACGGTCTCTAAATTCCATACAGTCTTCTCTAAAACAAACAAATTGGTAAAAGTTTTAAAATTAAAATAATTTTTTTCGAACGGATCGGGAGAACGAGTACCTCTATGCAAGCCTAATTAATATGCTACATCTAGAGAACTACAATGGAGATACTCTGCAAATTTGATGCGGGTTTCTCTAGTGAAGGATTGAAGGTGAGCAGTGTAACACTCCCTATGCGATATAGTTATAGATCTGAATTACTTTTATAAACAATAAAGATATTCAATACTTTAACAACGGAGCATAGCTCACCAACTATGGCTAGCAAAAACAAAATTTTGACGAATTCTAATCCTTCACTTTCAGTCTATGTTACGTCCACCTCATAAAAATTGTTTTCAAATGAGCTGAGAGTAGTTCGCCTTAAATATGGCGTCTGGAAATTAAAAAAATAATTGTCAGGCATGTTCTTGAAATCACTTTCAAATTACATGCAGTTTTAACATCACACTTGTTTTTTTATGCTGTTCTGCAAATCACACTGTTTTTGTATTTTTCGATGTGATATTACTTTCCTGAAAGCACAAGAAAACAGCTGATTTGCTTGACAACAAAATTTAAATCACAATAGAAAACACAAAAGCAAATAACAAATTTAGTTTAGTTATACAACAAAATTAATAAGAACGCTATTGGTTGAATTATTTAAGTAATTCAAATTGCAAGTGTCGTACCTGAACGTTTTAAAAGCACAAAATTTTGTGCACAGAACACATTTCTTGTGCTTTCAAATCACTTTCATAAAATGTGATTTTCAGAACACCCCCGTGTATGTTTAACCGACCGCCAAATGAAATGTTCAAACCTGCAAAGCACTCGTGTATTACAAAACTCCAATAATTGAAAAAAAACAGTTTTTTTTGTTTGTGTCCTTTATTTCCTTAAAAATTTAAAGATGATTTATATTTGTGATTCTTGGCAACACTGTTAATGAACAACTGTAAAATGTTTCAATGCCTTTCATATATGGCACAAAAAACAAAACAAAACAGAAGAAACAAACAGCATAAGAAAAATTTTTAAAATATTTTTGTACTGGAAAAAATGCCAAACTTAGGAAAATATGCTTGTGAAAATAGCAAAATAAACTTTTTGCTTTAGTTTTTATTTTATAGTAAAGTAACTAGTTTTGGAGTTTAGAAACATCTTGTTTTAGGTGATGTACTCTTTGTTATTTCTTTTCAAATTTTCCCATTATCTCCTTCACTGCAACTACTTTTTTACGCCACTTGTTTAACACTGAGGCGGATTGTTTTTTCTGTTACTAGGGTTTTAAAAAGGACATTCACTTTTTTTTTTTTTGTAACAGCCTCTTTCTACAGATTTTATTTAAGATTTTTTTTTTGTAATACAATTCCTTCCTATTTTTCACAGAATAGTGTGTTTTCACGGCAGAATTTTTAACGTATGCCAAAGTTTAAGTGATTAGAAGAATTATATGGAGGTGTTAGAAATACGTTTCATAACCAAAATTGTATAATTACCGTTTTTGGTTCAAAAGTCTAAAATTGTTTGGAAATTAGCGCTCAAAAAAAAGAAAAGCAAGCGAAGCTATTTGCCAGTTGAAGTATTCAACTAACAAAGACTTATTAGTAGATTACTTTTAAGCATGTGACTGCGACATAATTTTAGCCGATAGAAGTCGTCTAAAGCATCGATTATTTGTTACGTCTTTTAATAGAATTTCTGAAAACATCATTTTGACATACAATGGCGATGTGACACGAAACCATATAATTTATTGGCCAGTCCCTTGAATTTCCCATAAACTGAAAACAGTTTTAATCAAAAATATTTCATACTTTTATACTCCGTTTATTACTAGCTATTTCTGAATGTATGTTTACAGCCGTATGCATAAAAACTTAAAATAGTTTTAACTGCCGTTGTTAAGCACAATTTCCTAAAGTTGTATTCAAAAAACGTTTTTACCTTAACATACCTTTGTTAACTTTAGAATAGGAAAAACCTACTTTAAACCTACAATAAATTGACAGTTCAAAAACAAAACAAATTGTGTTTACAATAAACTGAGCCGTTTATTTTAAAAGTGGCATAAGTTACTTTGTTATTGTCATCTTTTTATTTTAAATTAGTTTATAAAACATTTTAATTTTTAGCCATTTTAACTAGTCTGTATTAAGTTTTCTTTCTGAAACGGATTTTTCTAATGATTGCGTTGAAATAAAATCTTTTTTCTCCATGTTGTGTACTGTGAAGGATTTTTTCGACAGGCGGCTATTACTAATATTACTGTTTTGTCCTTTACATAAGTCACTATGTGCAATAATATGCTTTTGAGTTGTGATATTCTTAGATATTTTATACAACACGAAGCAACCTCCTGAGAATAAAAAAATAACAAAATAATGCTAATTATGTGTAGTATATTAGATATCACTATAATATAGTTCAGTAAACTGCACTATTCTTTCGTACTAATAAAAATAAGTCCAATATTCACAACAATACTTCACACACACTTATTACAGGTGCCCCTGTATGCTAGTAGGTAGTGTACTAGCTTGTAAATATGGGAGATTCCCAACGAAGACCTTGGTTTTTTTCACTACAAAAATAAAAATTTACTGTCGGTGGGGCTGCTCAGCGATGAAGGCATAGTCACTGGTCGCTGTGCTGTCTTATATACGGCAGTTAATTTCCGACTATTCTTCTACTTTCACCACCTGTTTCATCTATTCTCTATCCCTTTCCTAAAGAATGTAGCACGGTACTTTACTAAATAGGCATTATTGTCTGAAGTGCTACTTCAAAACACACACACTTATTACATGTTTCCATTTTTTTCACACTAAGCTCCGTAATTAATTTCTAAATAAACATTTTTGTTATACCGTTAATTAACGTTAATTAACACTCCTCTCAAACAAATCTTGTTAACTTATTAATTTCAAATTTATTAAAAATGAAAAAAACTGTTCAGTTGTGACTTATGCCACTTTTAATGTAAACGGCTCAATTGACAGTTTTACTTTGTCATTCCAAAAATGTTTAATATACCATTCAATATAAAACATTTTTACATCTTGATTTTATATTTCACAAAAATATAATTATAATTAATTATTTTGAACAAAAGTTTTATTAATGTACATATAATCAAAACAAAGCTCGTTATCCGAATAATTATTTTTTTAATATGAACAAATTCTTTGTTAGTTTTTCGTAAGCCTTGGAAATTAACCTTTTTTGGGTGCTTTGCTTTTTATTAAAAATATTATTAAAAAAACAAAAAAAAAAAAATATGTTGATTTTGCTGAAAACACTAAAAACATTTTTTATGGATCTAAATACGCGGATAAATATATTCATTTTTATACATCGTTAACTACAATGTGACAACTGAAAAAAGTGGCATTGCCAGAATCAAAATATTAATTTTACTAAAGCATACATTAGCTAAAGTACTGATTATGAATACCATTTTTTAACAAACGTCTGTTAGCCTTAAAGTGTTTGTTAACTAACGTGTACTTCAAAGCTCAAGTAAGCGTTTTTTATGCATACAGCCGTTAATGTTTAACTTTATGTTGGAATAATTTTAGCGTTAGTTTGTTTTAGGCTTTAGCCCAGTAAATGAATTAACAAATTTTAAATACAGTGGAATCTCTCTTGAGCGGACATCGAAAGGACCATAAAAATGTGTCCGTACAAGGGGGCTGTCCGGCCAAGACAAAACTACAAATTTATATCAACAACAATTTTTCTAAGATTGTTAGTTTTTCTTTAAAAATACTTTTATTAAAAATTAAAAAAAAAACAACTCATTTGGGTTTCATAACAAAAAAATCATTAAATGTAGCTCTACATGTAATAAAAGTTTAAAATGTTTTATGAGTTTTGTATTATAGATTTCAATAAATATTCCTACATCCTGTCTTACCGTGTTTTGGTCTTGGCAATAAAATCTTGAAAATCTAAGTCCACCTTGATATTTCACAAACACTATTAGATTATGCGCTTTCGCCAAAGCCTCTTTATATTTTAGGATGTTGTTTTTTGCATCTTGATATTCTAAAGGTTCAATTTATCTGTTGAGTCATCAGAAATTTCTTGAACTTCAGAAATTTGTTCGTGTACTGGCACGTGTAAATCCCAAATCTTTTAAGCTTTGCTCACTGACCACTGCAATACATCTATATACCACATTTAACTATGTTATGTGATGTAGTAAATATGATAAACCGTGCCCTGTTGTTAAAGCTAACAAATTAGAAGAGTCTTGGCAAGTTTATTTGTAAATTAAAAAAATCAGCCAAAATGTTCGCTCAAGCGAATTTTTTTGTCAAAGCGGGTGTCCGCGTCCGCTAATGAGCAGCATCTGTTCAAGGGAAAGCGACTGCAATGCTTTTCTTTTGGAGCGTCTGAAGGGGATGTCCGCTAATGGGAAGTGTTCGTTAAGGGAGATTCCAGTGTTATATCCCTATAGTTTTTTCGACAATTTCGATATGTTTTATAATCCGTTGCAAACTTTTAGTTACCATATGATTTTTTATTTACACGCACATAATTTACTACCATCAACAGGCAAATATGTATGATTTCTTTTTATAGGTGAGTTAAAACGACTAGATGGTTTTAAAATGGAAATATCCGGCAGCTTGTTTTAGATGTTTTTATTATTCTTCATTTATAATTCAATCCTAAGAATGCTGTAAGAATATCAAGAGTAAAAAATTGCATTTTTTCCATATGCGTTATTTATTCTTTAGCTGTGTAGAGTTATTAAATCTAGTTTTGTAACTAGATTCTGGCGGCAATTTCGTTTTCATGGCTTATTACGTTTTAAGAATTATGAAAGTCCATTTCAACATATAAAGTAATTCCATTGTATTTTTAATTCCTGAAAGTACGCTCCTGTTCTAGTCACCTTCAGGATGGCTACGTACTCATAATTAATTTTTATACCACTAAAACTGGTTAAGTAGTTGAAGGCCTTACGACGTAACAGGCAAAGTAGCAAACGTCTTAAAGTCAAATTATTTGGTCTTTTATTAGGAACGGGACTACTGTTTGCGGCAACGTCAGGGTAAAATGAAAAAATTCACCCACGATAGTCCTAAGAAATGTGCATTTGTTGCTTTCACGCTTGCCACGTGTGTATGCAGGTTTTCAATTGTGTAATATATTTTTATTTAAATAAAAATATTTAGCATGCGTTAAATTTATTTGTTTCAACTTTTGGTTTATTAATAATGCCAACACATCGTGGTCAATTTCACTTGAAGAGGTTGGTGAGTGAAAATTTTTAAATGTATGTACATATGTATGTGTGTGTTGTACACTTATTTGAAAATTGTTTTCCACATAAGCTTGTAAATTTGTGCGGTATTTTTTGTGGTTATGTACTTTGTTGTTGTTGTTTTTTTTTGTATAATAAAAATAAAATATTTGAGACAAGTGTGGGAACAATAAAAGTTATTTCTTATTTTGTTTTATTTTTTTTGTTTTGTTTTTTTTTTTTTGTAAAACACAAAAAAATTACAAATCCGTTGAAATGAAAAAGTATTTTTTTAGTTTAAAATACAGCTGGGAAAAATTATATATTTTTAGCTTTAAAATTTTTCTTATAAATCAAAAGTGTAAATTTTTTTGTATTTGAAACAAGCAACAGAATGCTTCTGCTTTAGTTTTAATTATGCGCGTATCTTGCCCAGGGCTGTGAGGCAAATGTAGTTTTTTTATGCCTTATAAAAATTTCTCGCTCAACTGATTGCTGAATATATAAAGCAATATTGACCCCCAACTCCTGCAAGGTGGAAGCGATTCCTAATTGAATGACAAATCTAACACAACGGAACGATTGTTTGTTTCTGAGAATTAGTGAACAAAATAACTACGTTTCGACGGCATTGTCAATATTTATTTTCAATTCACATTTTATTGGTTTTTTCCAAAAAATTTTTTGTTAAAAATTGTTATGTTTAAATTCAGCGAGAACCAAGATTTAATGCATACGTGGCAGTAGAATTCCCAACATCAATACAGGATGGTAGCAAGCACCGTTTGAACTTTTAATGGATAAAATTAGATTTTTAAATAAGAATATTTTCATTTAGAACATGAACGGTGATCCAATTATTAATGAAGTAATAAGGCTCCTATAATCCGATTTGAATTAGTAGCTAACGAATATAAAAAAAAATTCGCCTTATAACATGCAACCCTGTCTTAGTTTTTCATCCTGTTTCGTCACCTTCTACATGTTTGCATATATTATTTTAAATCTTCATAATCATTAAAAACATTATTTTGAAAACTTTCCATTACTTTGGGTTAAAAAAAGAAAACATTTCGAAAAAAAAGAAAAGAAAAGACCTTGTTGCCATGACCAATTTATGGGAATGGAAAAATGAAACTTCCATTTATTTACATTAAAATTGTCTGTGTTACCACAAAGTAGTAGTGTATAGTTGATGATGATGGAAGAAGGGAGGGAGTGGAGGGGTTTGGCAAAAAAATGCATTACAATTAAAAATAAAAGCAAACGAGGAAAAGATAACTATTGAATAAAATATTTTAGGTCATACAAATTTTTCATTTAAATGTATAAAAAAAAAATATTAAATAAAAAATAATTTACAATAACACATATTATATTACAGACATACCACCAACAACAGGCAACATTTTTTACAAATAAGAAAAGTTTTAACAAACAACAACAACACCAACAAAAATATTATACAAATCGTGTTCTAGCTGAGTTCTATTTTATTATTTATAATATAGAGTGAGTATGTATATTATTTTGTAAATATATAACTTTGTGTTATATTTATATATTTTGTAAATTGTTAGTTGGCAGATTGACAGCAGCAGGTGGGTTTATTATTATCATCATCATCATCACCGTCAGCAGCAGCTATAGTACAGAAAAAGCAAAATAATAATCGCCCTCATCACATTCGATATTAGCAAGTTAAAAAATTTAAAGGGTGTTTTTTGTGGAGGTGTAGATTTTTAAAGTGAATAAAATAAAAATGAATTTTTTAAATGCGGCAAATGTTGTCCTCCAAGCGACCAATCATTGTGAACTTATCGACATGGACTAACGACTTCACATATAGAGTTCAGCTCACAGGTACGAAACTATGCTGTTACCAAATATTTCCTTCAATGGATCAATTGTAACACGATCTGTGTGAGATGGTGCGCTGTCTTGTTAAAGCCACAGCTCCTGCACATCGTGGTTATTTAAACAAAAAAGCCAGCAATCATAGCTCTATAACAGTCATCATTTACTAACGTTCTTGCCAGCACCATTTTTAAAGAATGATTCCAATGATTCGATCAGACCATAAAGTCAATAAATACAGTTTTTCTAGATTCAACGATGCCACAGCATATATTTGAGCATTGTCATAACTCCAGTTTTATTCAGTGTCAGGTGTTTCGAACAGAACTATTATTTTTAAAATAAGTTTGCACAATTTGGAAGCGTTCTTTAAGCGTCAGTGCATTCATGAAATGTCAAACAAAATAAAACCATAAATCACTTGCAAGCTGACAAAATGGTCGCCCGTTAAAAAAAGTGTTGGCATATAAAAATTTTAACCTCTTTAAAAAAATACCCGATATTATATACTATACAGTGGGATAAGTAAAAACATGCAACAAAATTTCGAGGTGTTTTTACAAATTTTGCACTTTTTTAAATTACTTAAAAATTCCTTAAGCGATAGCTGAAACTTATTAAAAAAATTGAAATCATAAATCACATCAAATCAAATCACTCACACTGTTTAAATTTTAAATTTAGCTTTCTTCATGACGAATGCGAAATGATAACAATATTGATATTTTTGTTTGGTAAAAAATTTGATAGAATGTGTTTAATTACTTGGAGGCTGGGATTGGTTGGAATGGTGTTCATAAAAAGGATCTAAAACCTCTGCAACTCATTTGCACAATTAACAGGTTGACGTTTACAATTTGCGCAAGTTCCATGCTTAATTGCAAATTGTTGCCATGTTTATCTATTTTCCTTAGATTGGGAATAGAAATGCGAATTTATGGAATATTTTTTAGCATAATGTATCTGGCTCGCGATATAGAGCTTCAGCATAGGAAGGATAGAAAGCAATTATTGATATGCGTAGATTAGACTGCATTACTTTATGTCAAAACAATTTATTTTTATTTTGTTTTTTCTTTGTAACAAAAGTTATTAATGTTAGAAAAGCTATGCTAAAAAAAAAATTAAGAATTAATAAAAAACAAAAAAAAACTGTAAATAAATAACAAAATTTGTTTTTTGTAACACTTAACTACAGTTTTTTTTATTGTCGTTTTTTGTTCTTGTTATATTTCATTTTAACGCTTCATGCATTTAAATATAAAAATCTAAGTAAAAGAAATCGTTGAACAATCGTTTTTTGCACTAGATATTAAGGAAGATTATTATTTGTAGATGAAACTGAGAGTTGTGCTGCATTGAAGGAATCGCGTGAAGTGACAATATGTCAGCTGTAAAGATTTATTAAGAATGGAATAATTATTTTATTTTGTTTTTCACATAATTCAATTTTTACTTGGAATTTGAGAATCACTAATCAGGTGGTGTTAGGAGAACAAAAAATAAATTCACTAATTATTATTATTGTGTTTTTGTCTCAGCTTTGCTTTGGTGTTAATGTTTATTAATTTGCTTACCCGTATATCTATTTGCTGAATTAAAAGTTTGAACACAGCAGGCAGCTTAAGACTATGTAAAGTGTGATTAAAGATTCCCAAGGGAGTTGCGTTAAGTAAACAGCGTAATGGCCAGAGGAACTAGCTTTAGCATCAGTAATTAATTTTGGTGCTGAACATAATTTTTGGGTCATTAGAACACTGAAAAGTGAACTTTTAAAAATTATTCTTTCTCTATGAAAATTGAATTTATTGAAAGTTTCATATTTTACATCCCAAAAACAAATATATTATTTATTTATTTGAGATAGGAAAAAATTTAATCTGTACTATTGAATTAGCTAATTCAGTGTTTACTCGTAACTATGCATATGTTATGCCTAAGTTCGTTAAAAGAAACAAAAAACATTTCGAACTAGAAGTAATGTAGCATTAATAAATGATTTGTTAAAAAAAAAAATAAATATGAGCTAATCTTTTAACGGTCTTTTAAATAATTTAACGATTTTTTTTTTTTCGATGTTTCGCTCTCCTGTGGAAAGCTTCTTCAGGAAATTATTTTTTATATTTTACAAAAACAAAAAATTGTAACAATTTGAAAAGAAAGAATTTTTTGAAAACATTTGACAAAACATATAAAATAATTTTCTTCATACATACAAACATACAAAAATTAAAATTTCAAATATTTAAACATACAAAAACAAGGTAACGGAAATTAAATAACAAATTTTTTCTTATGAAATAATTATAACAAATTATGTGTCTTTTGTATTAAGTACCTATAATTCTGCGCTAAATTGTCTGTGTCTGTTTTGATATTTATTCTCCTTACATTTTGTACATTAACAATTTCCAACATTTCTAACATATAACGTCTCTTGTAGTTTTTTTCTATATCTAATACTGATGCTTCCTCAAACTTTGGAAAATGATTATATTTCTTACAATGTGAAGATAAGGATGTCTTCTGTGTTGAAATATTCCTATATTTTTGGTCACATCTATGACCAGCTAATCTTGTTTTAAGTTTATTTTTTGTTGTCCCAATATAAACTTTTTCACAGTTCACCTGGTCATTTCCTCCACATGGTATCCTGTATACTACATCAGATATTTCCATTTTTCCTATTTTATCTTTCATACTGCTAAATAATTTATTTAATGTGTTATATGTTTTGTGTGCAATTATATATCTATCTGTGTTATATATTTTAGACTTTCTTAATCTTTCTGATATTCCAGGAACATAAGTTAATGATTTATAATTTCTTGGCTCTGCCGTAGAATTTCCTAAATTATGCCTATAACTACCATATTGTCTAATTAATCTGTTAGTTAATTCTACTGGAAAATCATTGTCATTAAGTATATCTCTTATTGTATCCTTATTCTTCAAGTGAAATTCTCTATCACTTATAGTCAATATTCTGTGTATCATATTTTTGACTGTGTTAATTATCATTTTTCTCGGATGTTTTGAATAAAAATTAATAATTCTTCCTGAAGATGTTGGTGTCTTATACCAATCTAATACTAACTTATTTCTCTTTCTTATTATTCTTATTATTATTATCAATATATCTAAATATGGAAGTCTAGATTCTTACTCTCTTTCAATCGTAAATTTAATATCCGGATGAAAACTATTCAATTCTGACAAAATATTATCCACTGCATCTTCCGAAGTTATACAAAACAAATCATCCACATATTTTGTGATAATCTTCGGTTTAATATGCATTTTATTAATACATGAATTTAGTAATTCCTCCATCACAATATCAGCTATAATTGGAGATGCTGGAGAGCCCATAGGGAGGCCCTCCTTCTGTTGATATATCCTATTATCAAATTGAAAATACCTGTTGTCTTCAATGCAAAACTTAAGAATACGTAAAAATAATTCCCTCATTCGTATTTTGTTCTATTATCTGCCATTTTTCTTCTATAATTCTCAAAGCTAAACCTACAGGAATACTTGGAAAAAGTGAAACTACATCAAATGAAAACAATCTATCATTATCTTGTATATTTATTCTCTTCGTGTTATCCTTAAATTCCAATGAATTTCTAATATTATATATTGATTGTCCTGTTATTACCTTAAGAATATTCGTTATATACTTACACAGCTCGTAGGCCGGGGAATTAATGCAAGAGCAAATAGGCCTTAAAGAAAAATTCTGTTTATGGATCTTAGGTACTCCATACAGCTTTGGAGAATTTGATACATTAGTCTTAAGTCTATTTCTCTCCATTACTGAAATGATATTTTTTTTTAAAAAGTTCATCAACTAAAACATTGTTTGTTTTTTTTCTTTTCAAATTGTTATAATTTTTTGTTTTTGTAAAATATAAAAAATAATTTCCTGAAGAAGCTTTCCACGGGAAAGCGAAATATCGAAAAAATAAAATCGTTAAATTATTTAAAAGACCGTTAAAAGTTTAGTTCATATTTAATTAAATTAAAAAAGGTCGAATAAAAATAAAAGTAATAATTAAAAAAAATATTTAAAATATATTTAAAAATAGAATTTTACTTAAAAAATCTTTCAAATAAAAAATTTTAAATGTTTAATTTTAATAATTAATTTACCTGTAGATAAAGCGATACATAAAGTAGATTACGAACAAGTAGAATGTTACTTTTCTTAACAATAAATTAAATGCATAAAATAACGAACTTAGTTTTAACTAAAAATTATTTATTGTAGCTTAAAATAGTTTAAATAAAAATATAGCTCAAATTACTAAAATATTAAAAATGAAATGCAAACATTTTTATTTATTTTTTTTTAGATATTATTCATTTATTATTGAACAAATTTATCTTCTAATTTCTAAGCCCGCAAAGCTTTTATGCTTGTCTGCAGGATATTAAAACTTAAAAAATAAATAAATTCGTTTATAACTAGATATTCAAAAATTATATTTCACAGTCTGTGTAGTAACAAGTTTTGATTTATTGTAGTATTTATTTAAGTATTCCTTTATTAGCTTATTCCTTTTGTTTTCGTGCGTTATGCTGATTATTTCAGTCGGTATTTTGTTCAAAATTGTTGGCAATGTTACAGGAAGCGAACTTCTTCCATACTCGTTTGTGAATCGTTCCACTTTAAATCTTTCTTAAGCTCGTCTCCGCGTGTAGTGAGTATGTTCTATCGGCTTTAAATATCTGTTATCATTGTAGAATTCTTTGGCCAAGGTTGCATAATAGATGTTCTTCACGCTAAGAACTTGAAGGTCTTTGGCAATTCTTATCAAGGCCCGGTTGTTAGGATTCGTAAATCTTCTGTTTGATTCATTGTCGTCCGTTGCTCTCTGAAGCTTGTTGCAATAGTTGCTGATTGCGTAGTTATCGTTTTCCGTTGTGCTGCGTATGTTCATATTCATGTTAATGTTATAATCATGGTAATTATTGTTTCCAGTTTCAGATTGTTTTTTTTTATGTAAAATTTTTAGTATTCGGTCTTGCGTTTTTTGGAGAGTGCTGCTGTATTTTGCACTACCCCAAGCCGTGACTCCATGCCGGATATACGATGCCACTAATGCAAAGTATGCCTGACGCAGAACTTCATACGTGGAGCAGTTGCCTAAATGGTACAGCATATACGACGCTTTTCTAAGTTTCCTCTGTAATTTTTCAATGTGACTTTTCCATTTAAAATTACTGTCAATAATCACACCAAGGTATTTACAAGTGTAAACTTGTTCAATGAAACTTGTGCAATCATCAGCCTGATTGTTCATCATATTAACGTTGCTGTGAAGACATTTTGGGTCATGAAATTGCATTGTAACAGTTTTGTCGACTAGGTGACGTGGCTTTACGTGCATAACTTTAGTCTTATTAGCGTTTATAATAAGACCATTGTCGTGACTCCACTTCGTAATAATATTAAACTGATTCTGCATTTTCTCAGTCGCAATGTTTATGTCCTTATTGGCCGTTATTATTGCTGTGTCGTCCGCATAAGCAAAAGTTGTTCTTTCTTCTAAGCATCTCATCATATCGTTTGCGTATATAATATACAAAAGTGGTCCAAGCTTTGATCCTTGAGGTACTCCCCATTTGCATGGTATTCTTTGGCTATATTTATTGTTTATTTGTACATAATACGATCTGTTTGCTAAATAATTTTTGAACCGAAGCAACATGTCCCCTCTTATACCGTTTTTCTCAAGTGCTTGAAGAATTTTGTTATGCGAGAGAGTGTCGAATGCCTTACTAAAGTCTATAAAAAGTACCAAAACATGCATGTGGTTGCTTAAGCATTTGTTTACATAAGTTGAAAATTTACCGAGAAGTTTATTTATGCTTTTTCCTTTCTGAAACCCGAATTGGTTTCTATTAATAATTTTATACTTTTTCATAAAGCTCATCACTCTTCTGTTTATTATTTCCTCGAGAATTTTGTCCAACATTGGCAAAATAGCTATTGGTCTATAGTTCTGTATATCTGATTTGTTGCCGCTTTTATATATTGGTCTAATTATTGAGGTTTTGAGTGTCTTTGGCACAATTGTGTGGTGTAAACTTGAGTTAACTAGCTTAGTAATCACCGGTGTTAAAATTGTTGCATTTGTTCTGAGATCTTTTGCTCTGATTCGATCAATTCCGGAACCTTTTCTCATGTTTAACGATTTTAGGATTTGAAGAATCTCTAGCTCATTTGTATATTCTAAGAACATTGAGTTTTTGTAAGCTGACTGGATGTACGTTAATGGTTTTAATGTCACATAAGTGAATTAGTTTTTTAATATTTTCACTAAAGCTTTGTGCAAAGTTATTTAGAGTAGTGTTAAGATTTTCGTTTCTAAAATTTTTATTAATGAAGCTGTCTATATTTGTATTTTTTCTCTTTCCAACTACAGTTAAACCTCGATTAACCGGCTCGCGCGGGACCGGGACTAGCACGGATAATCGAAATACACGGTTAATAGAGGTTTTATTAAAACGTATAAAATTTCATTTTTTTAAATTGTTTTTATTCAAGAATTCAATTTATGTATATATTTATAGATTCAAATATACCACATATTTTTATTTAAAACATACAACTATTCGTTTATTTAAAATATTCTTTTATATTAGTTTGTTTCATTGTTTTTAATTGTTCCTTAAATAAATGGTTTTGAATACGAGGCATCTGAAGTTTATCTGTTTCTGATATAGCTGGAGAATTTTCTACGAACTTTAACAAAACATTACAGGCCTCTATTGCCTGTGATAAAGTTGGAGTTTCAATTTCAGTCTCTTCATCTTCGGAATTTGAGCTATGATCACTCTCCTGAGCTTGATTGACCATGTCAATGATTTCATTGTCTGATAAAATAGCAAACGGCATAACATCAGTATCGCACTCCATCCACTCTGATAAATTATCAATGGAACAACCAGCCGGTATTTCTATATCTGATTGTATTTCAGAACGGCCACTTAGTTCATTTTCAAAAGCTAGTAAATTAGACCAAACATTGATCAAAACCTTGGCGGATACTGCATCCCAAGAAGCAGCTGCTGTCCACATTGCTATTTTTATATTTAATGATTTTACGAATTCATGTGTGCTGTTTGCACATAAGAGTTTCTGCACAATTGACTTGCGATAATAGCATTTAAAACTTCGAATCACTCCTTGGTCCATGGGCTGAATCAAAGATGTGCAGTTGGGAGGAATATATTTTACTACAACGTTTTCAGACATCATTGCGTCCAAATCTGGGTGAGCTGGGCAGTTGTCCAGAAGTAAAAGAATTTTACAATTTCTTTCGAAACCACTTTGTTTCATATGTTCTCTAACTTCTGGTACGAAATTATTATTGAACCACTCCAAAAAAATTTGTTGGGTTACCCAAGCTCTTTTATTGGATTTGTAAATTACAGGAAGGCTCTTAACGTTTTTTAAAGCTCTTGGCTTCGCACTTCTTCCAATAATCATTAATTTACACTTATGAGTCCCAGCTGCATTGGCACATAACAAGGCTGTGATTCTTTCCTTAGACTCTTTGTATCCCTCAATGGAACGTTCACTTCCACAGGCTAAGGAATATTGAGGTAAACATTTCCAAAATAGGCTGGTTTCATCCACGTTGTAAATCTGCTCGCTTGTAAGTTTTTCCTTCTGAATATATTCCTTTAAATCCTCCACGAATATTGTAGCAGAAACATAGTCAGCACACTCTTTTTCTCCCGATGACTTCGAATTCCGTTCCCCTTTTTGAATTTCTCCAGCCATCCAGATGAATAACGACACTCGGAATTAATGTTTAACTCAGCAATGAAAAATTTTGCTTTTTCAATAATCATCTCTCCTAAAGTTTAAAAAAGTTGTTGCTGATTCCATACTACACCATTTTAAATTGTAAATGAGAAATTTAAAGTTGAAATAGAGAATTTTAAGTTGAAAATGAGAAATTTTTAATTGAAAATGAGGATTTTTCAATGTAAAATTTCCCATTTACAATTTTAAATTTCTCAATTAAAACTTAAAATTTCTCATTTACAATTGAAAAAGGTATATGTGCGCCCTGCTTTGAAGTAAACTTACCTGAAACTGGTGTTCCCTTAAATCTTTCTTGTCGAAACCATTCACTTAATGCCAAATCTACTTCCGGATTTTCAGAGTTTTTGAGCGTATATCTATTTTTTAAGCCATCTATTGAATCACTTTTAGAACCATAAAGCAAAATTTCTTCTTTCTTTTTCACTAAATCGCGCACAGTTTGCTTACCAACTCCATACTGTTCAGATAGTGACCTTACAGGTATGTTCTTATCGTAATCGTTAATCAAAGCAATTTTGTCTTTAATTGAAAGAACTTTTCTCGCTCTCTTTGGCAATTTGCTATTTGAAGGAGCCATCGTCCCAAAACAAGTGCTAACAGATCAAATTTCACTTACATAATGAATTAAAATAGAAGCACGTAGTACAATTGTGTCCACACATTAAAAAGGGGAATCACCGGATTCAAATTAATATATGTAATAAAAAATCATATGAATGCTGCACGGATAATAGAGGTAAAGCACGGATAGTAGAGGTAAAAAATCAAAAAGATCTGCATGCCGGTTAATAGATGTAGCCGGTTAATAGAGGTCCGGTTAATAGAGGTTTAACTGTATTTCATTTATTATTTGCCATGTTGCACGAATGTTATTTCTGTTTTCAATAAATTTGTTTTATAATACTTGTTTTTTTCATTACATATTTTTTTATTTAATAGATTACGAAATTTTTAAAATTCTAATTCATATTGTTTATTATTGCGATTATTTCGCCATTTTTTAAAAAGTTTATCCCTATATTCACAGTATTTCACAATTTCATTAGTAATCGACGTATGTGGTGATCTTCTTTTATAGTTTGTTTTTGTTGAGTTTGTATATATTTTATTAAATGTTTCATTTATTTTATTGTATAAAAAATGTAAAACTTTTGATTTTTTTAACAAAATTTTTTTTAAATCGAAAAATAACTTAAGGACTTTTGGATTATATTTGCGACTTTACGATATTGTTTTTTTTTAACAAATTTGCTGATATTGGATGAAAATTATCTGGCGACAGTTTAATATAATCTCAGGGATTCATCAAGTATCTTATCGTGCTCAATAATAAAGTCAGTGATATTTTCTTCAGCAACGGCTATGTGAAATATGGGCAAAATTTAAAAAGCAATAGGCAAATTAATTGAGCATAAGTAAATTTTGTAGGTAGATTTCACACAAAAAGTGTACCCACCTGCACAAGCAAAGGAAGCTGGTTTATTCAATGCTCACAGCTTATATCGTGCAGATGCAAAATAAAACTTAAAATAATCTTATAGCAAGAAAAGTATATTCACGTTTTAAAGTGTATACAAAAGTAATTTAGAAAAATTTTAAATATATAAAAAATTCAGATCCCAGCTTATTTCGTGCGCTGGCAGCAGCTTAAAAAAACTTTGTTGTTTAGTATTTGTTGTGGCCTCCCTTTTGCTTAATTACATCTTTAAGACAAATTTCCGTCGAGACAACAAGTTTTTAAGTAGTTTCGCTTTGTATCTTTTGCCACTCCTCGACCAAAACAGTTTTTAGTTCTTTCGTGTCGCCAAATCCAAAATTGCACATTTAAGTCTGGAGATTGTGGAGGCAGATGCATGACATGTGCACAGTTCCATATCAGCCATGGCTGCACAATTTCGGATTTATGCTCGCATCATTATCTTGGTAAAACCGAAAAGGATCTCTTATACCCAGAGCATTTAGCACTTTGCAACAAATTGTCTTCCAATATACTTAATTACATTTTTTTGTCCACTATTCCTTTTACAAAAACAACGTTACCAGAGGTAGCCATGCAGAGGCAGCCATGCAGAGGCAGCCATACATACCAGCCCAAACCATCACACTTCCATTACCGTGTATAGCAGTTGGTTTTAAGTGTTTATTCTGGTAATTTATGCCATGCGAACCAAAATTATTGAATGTTGACTCGTCAGCAAAAACAACGTTTTCCCAGAATGTAATTGGCTTTGTTACGTGCTTATGGGCAAACTTAAGCTGACTTTGCATAGTCTCTTTTGATATAAACGGGTTTTTTCGAGGTACTCGACTGTGAAACCCATGTTCCCGCAGAATACAGCGCACGGTTTCAGCACAGCATACTTTGCCCATTTCCTTCTCTTATCTCTAGCATCAATTTTGGAGCCGGTATGCGTGATAAGATTTACGTCGCTACCTAGTTGTGTATGCCACAACTCGACGGTGGTCAAACCATTGGGGTGATGCGTGAGAATATTTGCATTTGTTCGTAGCTGTGTAAGCCATAACCTGACGGTGGATCATACCACTGTGGATGAAATGTAGCGTCATCCTCGCCCTAGGAAGCCTTTATATACGTATATCCTCCAGTTACTCCTAGTTGCAATTTCAAAAGCGCAGAGCAGACTGCAGCTCCTACTCCTTGCTGAAGAGTTGAAAAGTATCCAACTCCTGCTCCAGAATGCATGAAGCTCAATAAAATTTAAAATTTAAAAATTTAATCAGTTAATAATCAGTCAGAGAACAGCTAAAAGGCTGAAAAGACAAATAGCTAATCTGTGGGGCTTTACTGATTCCCGTGGAAATATAGTGGAATTGTCCAGTTGGTTTCTGCTAGGCTTGAAGGGGCTCTCTTTTACCCCCGTTGACACATGTAATGATGGTGAGAGGGGGAGGGGGGGGGGTGTTGGAGCAGATATCTTAAAATTTTCTTATATTTTCCGGACACTTTTCCTTTTGTCAGCATCCGTAAAAATATTATTTGGCGCATTTCTGCCCTTGTCCGCCAATCGATTCTCCCACACATATCGCTGTATAATTTATTGCACTGTACTGCTACTCAGTCCTATCATTTCAGCTATTTTTCGCTGACTTTGTTCTTTTATAAAATGCGTTAGGACCAATTTTCGCTTTTCTGAACTTGTCCGTTAACCCATCTTTCAAAACACACATGATACTCTTTTTTTAATGCAGTTAAAGAATAATTATATTCAAATAAGCAATAGAAGTGAATATTTAACAAAATAAAAAATGTAACGGTATTCTATGGCATAGTTTTTCTGTGTATTTACACAGAAACACTGTAATAAAAACTGCACGAAATAAGCTGTGACCTATTTTTCCTAAAAAATATTCTTTTTTGAAATTGTTTAAAAGAAAGGATAAAATTTTTCAAATTTTCTTGATTATACATTTTCTTATATAAATATTTAGTTAATCCTGTGCGTTACGTTTTTTCTTTTTTGATATCATCATTAATTTTAATTCTATAAGATTAAAAAGTTTTATTTTGCATCTGCACGAAATAGTTTATATTTTTTTTTGCTTTTGCCTGACAAGAAATAAAAATTTTCTATTTTTATACCACCCGAGATTTGCTGATAGAAAAGTAAAATATCTTTTGTGACCAAATATACTTCGATAAGAAAAGATCAATATATTGTGGATAAAAAATACTATTATAATCAAAAAAAGGTTTTGAATATTTTTTCACCAAAGACCTCGTAGTTCGGGTCAACTAAGTGTTGTGTTAACTAGCAGTTTAAGGTTCGAATATTAAAAAAACATTTTTAAACACAAAGCTATGTTTAAAACAACTGTAGATTGTTCAAGAAATTATTTAACTATTTAACTTTTGTATTAAAAGCATGAAAAATGTGTCGACTAGTAAGGTGTCATAATTGCTCTTAACGGAGGAAAATGGTTTTATTAGTTTAGCAGCTTTTCCATTCTGATTCATCAGATCATAATGGGAAGATGTATTCCCCCCAAAGAAAGGAGAGACATTGAAACCACATAAAATTAAATTTATCTTCATTGACTTTTGCACAAAAACAACGAGACTTATACTCATCATTTTTAGGAACATTATTATTATTATTATTATTATTAATAGAAAAAGCAAAAAAAAAAAAAAATAAATAAATTTTAATCGTGATAATGTACAAGTCTAATACTTGTGTGCTTGTGCAGTTTCATTAGTAAAAATGCACGGTTTATGCTAGGAATTTCTATCACTATTTGAAAAAAAAGGCCTCAGGGTCAAAAGATTTGAGTTGTATGTAGATGTCATCATTTTACCACATATCATCGTAGATAAGACTGCCTGAGGACGATTGAGCCACACCCAGAACACATGGAAACATTGTTCCTATGCGTGGCAATTATGAACCCAGAGATAATAGAAAAAATTAATAAAAATTACTGTATACTTAAAGATTATACTTTAAAACCTATTTACCACAGTTTAATAGAAATGTAAAAAATCTGTAAGAATGTTGAATTTAGAACATCAGCTGTTTTTTATGTTGCTTTAAGCATTATTTATCCTAAATATCAATCACTTTAATGTACTTTGCGTTTTTCTATCAATTCAAAGCTTTAAAAGTTTTTAAAATAGTAATCAATTTTTATACATCTTGTTTTATACTTATTTTATACTTCTCTGATATAAAAGTTGTTGCTGTTGTTATTGTAGTTCTATAATATTCTTTTAACATTTCAGCAAAGTTTTAGAGCATCATGAATTTGTATACAAAAATAATATATTCAATAAAAAGGATTTATAAATGAGAAACACAACCATTAAGGATTTAGGATTGAAACTCTTTCTAAAATAATTTTTTTTTGATAAGAATGTTATTTTTCGTTTTTGTTTGTAAAAAATCTTTAACGAAATTCTTTAATTCTGGTAAAGTTTTATCAATTTAAAATATTTGCAAAAGGTGGACATTTCGTTGTCATCAAGTGCAAGAAAAGGCTAAAAATGTTGTTTGTTGGCAAAGATAAATAAGAGTTAACATGTGCGTATTTTTTTTTACAATAATTTGTTTTCTTTTAGTTAAGAGCTAAAATGGAAGTTATTAATTTGAAAAAGGGTAAATGCTAAACTATTATATATTTTATTTGAAATAAAAACATTTGAAATTTTTTATTTTTTTTAAGAAAATACGAATTGTTAAACCTTAAAAAAAGCTAAAGAAAAAGAGCTGAATAAGTAGTTATTTGCAAACTGGTTTGCATGAAAAGCTAACTAACATATGTTGAAAGATATCTCAGCATGTTTATCAGATAGAAAATCACGAACCATTAATTTTAACCCCCGCCAACGCTGGAAAACTTGTGTTTGAAAAAAAAAATGGAAAATAGCAGTTTAAATCATCTGGAATTATATAGTGGCAGAGATAAGTTAATGATGGGAAAAGATTTTGTAAAAGAGCCGGAGATGAAGTAAATAAAACAACAGATGAGAAGAATAATCACGGAGAATTTTGGTTGGCCATTGTGTTTAACAAGAGGTCGAGTAGCTCATGGCTTGTCCGAGTAACACAACCGTGCAGCGTGGATGACTACGTAGGTGGGAACAAATTTGGCCAGAATCATTGTATAAGAAATAGGTAAAAACTAAGAGCAAGACAAGAGTAATACAATAGTTGAAGAGCAGGTGTTTGCATAGTTTTGCCATCGTTAAGGAGGTTATACTATAATATTCAAATTAATGTCAGGGAGGCTTTATTGTTTGAAAAAAGGTTGTTTTTAAATTATTCTCTAATTGTTCTTGCGAACGCGATCGTCCAGTTCTCTCTAATGGTTATGTCGGCGACCACTTATCCACTTAATTTTTGCATTGGTTTTTATTTTGAGCAATTGAACAAAGATTTTTCTATATAACTCCATGTGGTTAAACGTTTTTTTACAGTAAGGTTTGTTCTTTACAATATATATATATAAAAATAAGTCGGGTTTTTCTTCCTGACGCTATAACTCCGATTTTCACGGTTTTGCATTAGTTGGAAAGGTCTCGGGCTTCGTGAATTTTGTGGCAAAGAAAATTCAGAAAAAATTTCAAGAGAATAGCAGGAAAACAGGGAAAATAATTTTTTACATACAGCGCCATCTCTGATACATAGCATGTACTACAACGGCACCAGTACGTGGTGTGTAAGTATCCCTCACGAAAATAAGTACGTTTCATTTTAAATAGATGACGCCGTGGTCGCATGTATACTGTTCATTCTAGAAATGATGAATGTTTTTATTTGCGACTGCTGTTGGTAAATGTACGTGAACCAAAATTATTTGCGCATTTGAAAACATGGCCACCAATGCCAAACATATTGGGTTTGCTGGAGAACGATTCTCATTGGGATTAACACGTGCGGGTTCAGTTGTTTCATCAAATGCGTACCAAATGCGAACGCTGTTCGCTATTATCATTACCACACATTTCCCTTCACAACCAGTTCAGTTATGGAACAAATGCACAGACGACATATGTGAAGATATCTTGCATCGCTTGAGCATTCGAACGAATAATCCCGACATGCAAATAACCGATGAAATATATAATGAAGGATTGATTCTGATTAAGGATCAATGCTTGACTATTGCAAACAAGCTACTGATTGAAGTAGGAATGAGTGCGCTAAACCGATCGATGCAACACAATGTTGATATATTGCAGGAATTCGTTCGAAATAATGTGCCGTTGCTGAACGAACAGCAAAAACTAATATACGAGACATTTATGCAAGCGGTGGACAATAATACTGGTGGTCTATTCTTCCTGGAGGCAGCTGGAGGAACAGGGAAAACAATTGTCATTTCATTGATTTTGGCCACTATTCGATCAAGATGTGACATAGCTTTGGCATTAGCATCATCTGGAATTGCGGTGACTCTTCTTAATGGCGGTTGTACTGCACATTCTGCGCTTAAGTTGCCACTCAATTTAAACACAATCGATACTCCAACATGCAATATTTCCCGATCCAGTGCTATGGAAAAATTCTTGATACAATGCAAGCTCATTGTTTGGAATGTCTGCACAATGGCACATAAGAAATTACTTGAAGCAGTTAACTTCACACTGAAGGATCTTCGGCGAAATAACAACAGCTTTGGTGGCTTGATGATATTGTTGGCAGACGATTTTAGGCAAATGTTGTCAGTAATTCCCCGTGCAAAACCTGCAGATGAATTGAAGGCATCACCTTTGTGGAATAACGGAAAAACATTATCGCTAACTACTAATATGAGAGTTCAACTTTAAAATGATCAAAGTGCTGCACAATTTTCCAAAAAATTGTTAGCTGTTGGAAATGGAAAAGTCCCAGTTGATGCGACAGCTGGATAAAATACTCTTACCAACGACTTTTGCCGATTTGTAGACCCTCAATTAGCTCTTATTGAAAATGTTTTCCCAAACATTAGTGAGAATTATCAGAATTATGCTTGGTTAAGTAAACGAGCATTTCTCGCCGCAAAGAATAATGATGTTGTACATGCACTGAATTTCACCATTCAATCAAAAATCGATGGCGATTTGGTGACATACAAATCCGACAACAAATCGCCATGATGCAGTAAATTATCCAACGGAGTTTTTGAACTCTCTGGAGTTACCAGGATTTCTAACACATAACTTGCAACTCGAAGTGAGTTCAGTTATTATGATATTGCTTAATTTGAATCCACCGCGACTTTGCAACGGTACTCGACTTGCAGTGAAAATACTTATGCCGAATTTAATTGAGGCAATCATTATTAAAGGAATGTACGCAGGTGAAAATGTATGTATTCCTTGAATACCAATGATTTCGACTGCTCTTCCGCTTGACTTCAAACGATTGCAATTTCCGGTTCGCCTTGAATTAACAAGTCGCAAGGCCAATCGCTTAGTGTTTGCGTGTTAAGTTTAGAAAACCATTGTTTTTCACATGGGCAGCTATACGTTGCGTGTTCACGGGTTGGGAAACCATCCGCTTTGTTTGTGTTAACGTCAGACCAAAACACAAAAAATGTGGTTTACCAAAGAGCAGTTCAATGAAACGGATAATTTGCGGACACGTATAACGCTTCGATTCAGTATTTACTTTGGATTCACTTTCCTTTTTTTGCTTAGAGAAGTTCAATCAAATACCCCTTCATTTTTCATCGAAATGAATTCATTACTGTTGTGCAATGAAATAAAATTTTCCTTTTCAGATATAAAACAAAAAAAAAATTTTTTTCTTCATCTTTTAATCCCCGAATGAAATGTTACAAAAAACGAAGCCATCTGGTGGCGAAACGAAGTTCGCCGGGTTTGCTAGTATAATATAATTAAACTTTAACTTCTTTCATAGTTCGACAACTTTATGCACGCAGTTAAAGTAGCAGTCATCACTTTATGTGACTTGGACACCTCCTAGGCTGAAATTATGTCATGACAATCGAAATTGCATTTTACAGACCAGTCAAAAACTGTGCCGGACTTCATGTACGAGCATGCATGGCAGTAGGTTTAAATATAATTTTTTTTTTTCAGAAAGAATTTTATTTTATGTGTAAACTTTCTAAGACCTGCAACATGCGAAGGAATTTTTTTTTAGCGGACTGTATCTGAATAAGAAATTTAAATCAATACGTAAAACAGTTCATGAAAGTTGAATGGGAAAAATATTGCGAATGCGTAGCTACAGCATTGCAATTTGAATAAATAATCATATATAAAATGGTACGATTTTTACCAGAATCGGCTGCATACTGCGAATTAAAGGAGCAAAAAAACCCTTTAAATATGATGTTAAAATTTATATTTTCGTTGTTCGTTACTCTTCATTGTATCACTGCTGTAACTATTATTCTTCTATTAAAGTTAATTTTGCTAACCTATAAGTATCGGGTTTTTCAACAAAAAGCTTGTTTTGTCAATTTTGGCAGTATTCGTAGTAGATGCATTGACAATTGTTACAATGAATTCAATTTCGCACGAAAATCGCATTAAAATAATTAAAATCGAATATGAAAATTATGGTTCCTAAAATTTGTGATATTTTCAGATAACATAATCGTCTTTCTGAGACCGCTATTAAGAATTTGGTCACTGACATGTGGTTTTAACAGGACGGTGCCACATGTCACACAGCCACTGAAACGATCAATTTAGTGCAAACCAAATATCCCGATCGCATAATTTCATGACAAATCAGCAGTTAAGTGCCTAGTGAGATCGTGTGATTTAACATCACTGTATTGTTTATTGTGGGGCTATGTTAAGGATAGAGTCTATACGGAGCCAAAATCACAATCCGTAATGTGATTAATGAAATAGAACCGTCGTTTTGACAAAAAAGTGATTTAAAAAACTTTGATGAAGTAATCGACACCCGTCAGCGTGGTCGTGGTGGATATTGCCGAACTTTTCTTTTCGGAAAACAATAAAAATTTGAATTAGAGAAAATAAACTTCTTGTTGAAAAACTCTTTATTGAGAGTGTAAGTTTTATAATTTGATACCTTTTCTAAATCGAAAATAATTTCTTCAAATTATTTTTATGCACCAACCATATTGTTTCTTTTAGTCCTTCCATTAATTTTTAATGTTGACATGCTATTTTTTTTTTGTTTTTTTTTGGTTAAAAGAAACTTTTTCATATTACAAACACATTTACTAATCACACCCATATCTTTGAATAATTTATGTACTTTTCTTCCTTTTATTTTTCAAAACAAATCAGAAATAGAAAATAAAATGAAATGAAAAATAAACACATTAAATCCTATAGGTGACAAAATTAAAAATAGAAAACATAACAGTGGTAGCAAAAACAACTGCAGCAACAACACAACATGTTTAATAATTGGAGTGATATGCTCACGCACTTCTGCTTACACCTCCCTTCATGTGTTAATACCAAAATGTGTTCTTTGTTGATGTTGTATTTCTTGCCTGTAAATTGTACTTTGGTTTGATGTGTGCCCCCTACTTATGAAATAAAATCATAATAAAAAAGAAGTACTTCTAGAATTATATGCGTGTTATTCATGAAAATTTGATACAAACACATGTTTTTCTTTAGAAAAAAGACTAAAAGAGGAAGATAAAGATAAAAAATTAATATGAAAAATATTTTAGTAACGAATACCTTTTACGGTTGGTACTTTTTATAAAATGTACTTATTAAAGATATTTTTATTGGAAGTACTATTTTTAAAAATGAAATATTTTTATGTGGTACTTTTAATAAAACATTATTTTTATAAATTAGCCTTTTTATAATAAATGTTAAAGATGACGATAGCATTTTTTCATTTCATATTGATTGATTAATCAAAGTACATATCAGTTTTAAAGCTAAAGAATTAAGAATTAAGAACTGTTTTATCTATATCATTAAAAGTGTGAGATCCTTTTTCTAAACGCTAAATTTTATTTATGAACCATTTAAGTACTTTTGAGCGACTTTTAAAAACAAAAGAAAAAAATTTAATTTCCGCTGGAGGTTGTCAAGTGACTGCAATTGGGAAGCAATAGAGTCAGCCATGTCGTTTTTATTGAATCTGGTTCCCTTCCGTTTCATCAGTCGCATCTTAACAAAATAATTTTTTTTTAATAAAAAGAATATAAAAAATATTAGGAATTTCTTAAGTAAATTAGTAAAGCTTATAATTATGAGCTAATGTTATATTATATTATATCTTTATATATATAATTCTACTGTACGTGTGTTGTGACTGAACTCCTCCTAAACGGCTGGACCGATTTGTATAAATTTTTTTGTATGCGTTTGGGTGGCGCTCGGGGTGGTTTAGATTTGCAATTCGGTGCAATTGGACAAAGGGACGAGGTACCTCCCATACAAACCACAAATTAAAAATCTGCTATTTCTGCTCCTGAAAACGGTGTTTGAACAAAATTTGGTACGTCGGTGTGGTGTGCATTTTTAAGTGCTGCTGCAAATATGGGCGGGTTTGTACAAAGGGATGTAGTACCTCCCATACAAACAAAAAATTAAAAATCTATTATTTCTGCTGATACCGGTATTTGCACAAAATTTGGTATTTCGGTTGAGTGAACATATTTTAAGTTCTGCTGCAAATATAGGCGGGATTTGATAAAGACGTGTGGTACCTCCCATATAAATCTTCTTTATGTATATTATTCTACGCTTGGGTGCCACCTTGGATGGTTTACATTCACAAACCAGCCCGACAGATGGCGCTGCAGTCGGTATCCAGGTTATTCAACTACACTGCAATTACTCGACTGGATCATTCAATGTATTTAATTTTTTTTGTGCGCTGCGTTTTGATATTACATGGTCGCATTTACGTATGTATTGAACGTTGTTTACTTCAAAAATTTACACACGCCATAAATTCATCGCCAGCCGCCAACTGCCTCCAATGTGCCTTGGCGGATGACGGTGAAAGGCCCAAAGTAGCATGGACCCGTTTACTGCCGCCGTTAAAACAGTCGCGGTGGGCATCGAGCTTATTTGTTTGCGTTTCTTCTTTGCGATCTCACAAATTCGTTCTCAGTGGGTCAGCTAGTTATATTATATTACATTATATTATATTATATTATATGATATTATAATGTATTATATTATATTATATTATATTATATGATATTATAATGTATTATATTATATTATATTATATTATATTATATTATATTATTATTATTATACTAAATTATATAATAATATATTAAATTAATTATGTGATCTATTTCCGTTAATTCCCCTCTGTATGGATATTTCTCGAAACTATTGTGAAAATTTAGTGTAATCAAAAAAATTTGCCATGACTATAAGTTCCGACGTGTACGGCCTTTTCTCATTTAAAGTTTGTTTTCCAAGGAAGTTTGTATTTTGTTTCTTTTTCAGCACTTACCTATTTTTTGTAATTTCTGTTTTATAAAGACTTCATTTCATTTCTTCTTTGTTTAAAGTAAATTAATTTTTATATTATTTTCCTTTTGCTGAAAAAAACTTCATTAAAATTTTCTTCTTGTTGATTTTATTTAAAAAAAAAATGTTTCTTTTTTTCCTGGAGTAGTTTTCATTGAAATACTCATTAAGAATTTCATTTAAAGCTCTTAGTTTTCAATCTTACTGATTGTGCAACTCAACTTTCAGATAAAAAAACTACATATCAACAACCATAAGAAACATTACTTTTATATACGCCCCAAGTTATGCATTATAATTTGAAATGTGTTTAAGTTGGAAACATGCGTATACAAGAGCTTTTTATTTATGTATTTAAATTATCTTTGAACATTATCCTATTGAATTTATAGTTGTGGGAGACATTTCTGTGTATACATTGATATAATTTACTTGCTACAGGCCTAAAATTATGCAATGTAATGCAACTATATTTTGCGAAATCTATTTATTTCAATCTTAAAGATGTTGATTGCTGTTTTTGATTATTCAATAATTTTTTAATAATTTAAAAAGGTTTCTTTGTGTAGCTTTTAACTGATTTCGTAATTAATTCACAGTTTAAGCTTAACGCTTACATAATGAAAACTGTATTTGCTGCAAAAGTGAATCCTATTTGCATTTATAATTCTTTTGAACATATCTCATATAAAAATTATTGCCATGTAAATTTATTATTTTACAAAAGAAAGATATGTTTACTATTTTATTATTCTCATACACGGAATTTCTATTGAAAGCATACAAATGCCACCATGGCTTTTTGTTAGTTTCTTTGCCTTCTTTGTAAGCAAATCAAATTTCAAAAATGGCTAAAAGTGTTTTTCACAAAATGAATAAAATAATCATACCACACATCCCTTCCATACATTTATAAAGTGTATATATGAGCACCTCTTTTTCTGGATGCTTTAAAGGGTTTTAACCATTTTCTATATTTTATATGTATTTTTGGTTTACTTAAATTTGGATAAACAATTGTTTTTTATAAATACTTGCAAAGAACATGCAGGGAATGAATGGTAATCCCATACATTTTTAGCTTAGGGTGTTTCTGAACCACAACTGTCCAAGACTGTATTATATTTTTATTACAAGCAAGCTAAAAAAAGAAAAAAACAAGAAAACCCCAAATGTAGTTATCCTTGTTTGCCAAAGTAGTAAAAAATTTGCTTCAAGGCCTTAGTCTTTACATAGGATTTACAGTGCCTAAAGACAATATAACATTATTCTTTTTGTTTATTCTTCTTTTCTCAACCAAAAAATAACTTTTTATCCCACCCTCGTTGATTAATGCACATACACATAAGTAATATTTACAAGTGTATGTCAATATTGACGTTCTTTTATAATAAAACCGTTACAGTTTGCTCTTTCGTTATTTTTATTTCCCCTACCAGTATCTGCCATTTCGTTTACATTGCTCTCTTACTTGCAAATTTTACTTTTTATTATTTTTATTTAGTGCTCTGCTCTCAATATTGTATTGTATCATCACATCAGTGAGTACTTGAATGTTTTTAAGTACTTTTGACTGTTCCAAGTGAAAGGAAGATAATTTTGTAACACTGGCCGACAATGAACACAAAAAAAAACAACAACAATAGCAAAATTTATATAAAAACTACTTAGCGGCTGACGTTTAAACTAGTTTCCTAAGGTTCATATCACGACAAACTTTACTAGTTTACTTAATGTCCTATTTGTCCGGATGCTTTTCTACTTTTTTAAGGTTTTGTCACAAAATTTACAATGTTTGAGAATAGGAAGAAGTTGTAGTTTCTGGATTATTTGTTCGCACGTTTTCAAGTTCTCAAAAAATGGTCGCCTGCAATTTAAATTGCCAGAAGTTTCATTAATTCGTTTGACTATACTGCAGTTTGAAGCAACTAATTTTAAAACGATAGCGATTTATATACATATTTTGGCATTTCAAAGCGTAATCGTGAATTTTAAGAGAACTTTAAGAGAGCTGAGCACATTTTGTTTAGGCTTTTTTTCGATAGCCTTCCCTTAACCGATTGAGCAAAACTATTACTAAAATAAGCTTTGTAATCCTTGAATATCTGTAAAAGTGAAGCACATACATTAAAATATTAAACTAGCACAAGAAAAAGTGAGCTAACCTATATGCACTTTTCGGCGTCTTTGTTAGTAGAAATTTCTGTTTGTTTGTTTGCTTAATAAAAGACCATGAGTTCAAATCCAAACAGTCTTGGGTAAGAAGAAAATTTATCCAACAATTACTATCATATGAGTTATTATTCTTTTCTTTTCACAAACAACAGTTCATTAACGAAAATTTTGCTTCGTAAACGGTAATTCGACTTTTGGTTTTTAACATTAAGAACCGTATTTAAGTAGGTGCACTGCTTATACAGGGTGTCCGCCGGGAAGATATAATACTTTGTTTGGTCATAATTTTTGATCACATTTCACGCGGTATTTCATTAATTTCATCACGCATATTTTTTTTTAAAGAAAAGTAGCACTTTAGGCAACAATGCCTATTTAGTCAAGTACCGTGCTACATTCTATAGGAAAGGGATAGAGAATAGATAAAACAGGTGGTGAAAGTAGAAGGATAGTCGGAAATTAACTGCCGTATATAAGACAGCACAGCGACCAGTGACTGTGCCTTCATCGCTGAGCAGCCCCACCGACAGTCAATTTTTATTTTTGTAGTGAAAAAAACCAAGGTCTTCGTTGAGAATCGAACCCATAATCCCCAGACTGACAAGCTAGTGCACTACCTACTAGCCTACAGGGGCACCTAAATAGTTTCGTCAGATTTCAAAAATCTTACTGCTTTTGGTTTATATCGAGTTTTCTCAGGAATAGCACTATACGAGTTATTATAGATGGGATTTAATTAGACGAGTTAAAAATTAATTCATAGGTACCGGTTTTTCTCCTACCCTATTTCTTATTTTTCTAAATTACCTTCTTTGTCAAACTCTTAATCCTATATACTCTTTCGCAGATGATAGCAGCATTTGTCATTCGTATTCATTTGGTAATAGACTGAACCATTTGGAGGTGAGTTCCAAAAGGCGGAACATCAACGATACACTCAATCACGATCTCGCTATAATCTCGGAACGGGGTCGTGTAAATAGAGTCGATTTTGATATCCGTAAGACACAATGTTGCATGCTTACGCATAGATCTGTGTTCGAGAATGGTGCTGCATCTGTCAGTATGGGTGATATAGGTATTACGGAATCCTTAAAATAACTTGTGGAAAGAGATCTCGCAGTAATTCCATTGTAATCCTGGCTGTATAGGATGTGGCACAGTCTTGTTAATACCACATGGTAATAAAGCCCAAAGCATGTAGTTATGGCTCCCCATTCACAGTTACCATTACGCCGTTTTCATTTTCAAAGAAGTAAGGTCTAATGATGGCTCCTAACCAAATTGTACACCAGAATGTCACATCTTTAATGGATGCAAAGGTGAACCGAATATTCTGTTTATTCACATATCCATTCAAAGGAAAATGTGCTTCGTCATCACTCATTATGATTTTTTCATAAAGATCAGAACCTCTTTCTTCGAAATTATTCACTACATGATAAATAGTGTGTTTTGTTGGCACCCTGTTTCTCGCAAAAGTTTCACGTAGCTTTCTCATTGCTACAGTAATCGATGATTCATTTTTATAAAATTTTTTAAAGATTTAAACACGGATATTTTTCCATTATAAATTTGCCACGTGTCTACTTCACGACTGCCAAATACGAACTGTCAAGACTAATGTTTACCACAATGGCGGCGGGCGTCCTGTATTTAAAGATCTGAACTGCTTTCCAATGTTTTTAGCACTTTTTTTAACGATACGGTTTCCCTGATTACATTTTTTCTCTTCACAGTCATGTAGGTTGTCACAAACCTAGTCACTTATCAACTATTTTCTGTCCTTGGCTTAAATCATTACACATTAAAATGTCTGTTATTTGTAGCATGTTGCCGTTCATATAATCTCTCTCTTTTTTAGCCGTTTCACCCATTTGGTGGAAAATGGTTTTGTGCAAAGAAAAATAGGCTAAAATATGTGTGCGCCATTTAACGAATATGGTTTGTCTATCCTATCATCCATCTATCTGTCTGTCTCTGTACCATTGTTATCTGGTTTTCATTACGAAATCAAAACTGATGCTGATGTTTTATGCTTCTGCCTTTAGCCACCCGGTAAATTTTTATCCTTAAGTGCTACAAGTTTGCCATTATGCCATTATTTCAAGCGTATCCTTAATTTTTTCTGGCTCTTTTTTTCCCTCATTTTCAAGCATCACTACCACTACGAGTATAATGTTGGTCATTGTTTTTATGTTGCATGTATTGAATTGCATTGCAGCGCATTCAAAGGCTTGAGGAATATTGACAGTGCATTTTGACAGTAGTTTAGTGTTGGTTTTGTGGGTGTTTCAGAGTGGTGGCTGTTGTGACAATGAATGAATGAATGCATTGTTTTAAGTTGGAAGAAAAGTGCACAGCCATTTAAATTTTTCTTTTTTTTTCATTCTTTGTCATATATAACTTATATGACACACATTATTTTTATGAGAGACTTTTAAATGTGTATTTTAATTCAGGCTTTTTTTATTTTATTTTTTGAAGAGGATATACTTTTTTTTTAAATTGGAGTAGGCTTTTAATTGTCAAGAGATAATTAAATAAAAAAAAAATAATGCAAAATTTACAGGATGAGAGAGCAAAACGAAAACAAATTTTTTTCAATATATTAAATTTCAGTTCCTGCTGTGTTTGCTGTGCAAAAGCTTTAATTTAGTTTTTCTTTTTCTCTATTAATGTTTTTTTTTTGATGAATTGCAAAGCAAAGAAATCTATGAAATTGTTTAATTTAAATATAGTAAATTTAAACTTACCTTCACTCTATCAGGACATTGTTGTGTGTTATCGACGATGCTTAGCACATGTGCATTAGGTATTTTTACTTTGCTTATCACAGCAACACATCAGATTCATTCCATTAAAAACGAAAGTTGTTTTGAAAAAGAAAGAACGTTGAATTTGTTTGTTGCATAATAATAAAAAGAAAATTCATTTTTTTTGCAAACATTTTTTTTTCAGCAGTATTTTGTACTACGAATTTATTTCCATTTTCTTTTTTATTTTTTGTTCTTATACTCCTTGCATATGACTTTCTATAAAGAGTCAAATCACAATAATTTTCAATTCATTTGAACGTAACAATTGTTTATTCTTCCAAAGAAATCGGCACTCCAAAAACCAAAACAAAAATTAAATTTTAAAAACTTACCTCGCATACATCAAATTACCTTCAAATTTCTGCAGACCAGTTAAAAATCCAAAGCATTCGTCAAACACAAATTCAGCACGTGTGAGTTTTTTTTTATATCTTAGATAATAAAACAATTGTGCTGCTTGCGAGAAATGAAAGGAATGCTTAAGAAATATATATCCTAACTGTTTAATAGCTTGTTAGAAGTCCTATTAAATTTAGTTGCCTCTTGACTTGCTCGATTTACAGATCTGCGCAAATATTAGGGAACATCTATCTGCAATTTAAAGTGCTGTAGTTTGTTTTTTAATAACTGCCCAGGAGTTTTCCCTATGATGATCACTGTATTACGGATATATAATATTGCTCAATCCACTATTAGCCGGAGTATTCCCCCCGGGGGCACATGATAGTCTTTTTGGAACCTACTATTCCATCTAGACTGGTGTCTTGCGGGGTAGAAGGGAGCCCAGGCTAGTAGGAGCCATCTGGACAATCCACATATTTCCACGGGAATCAGTGAGCTCGCAGAGTTCGCTATTTGTCTCTTTAGACATTTAGCTGTTCTCTGGGTGATTATTGAGGTTGGCCCCTATATGGGAGTATCGTGGTGGTTGTGGTTTCGAGGCCCTCGTTTGAGTTGTGTGGGTCGGATCATTCAAAATGAACACAATAAATGGTTCAGGTCTAGTGAGTATGAATGCCGTCGTGTTCTTAATTGTATTAAGCTTCATGCGTTCTGGACCAGGAGTTGGATAGGATATATGCATTTTGTGTGAAATACTTTATTGGCTACGAAACGTTTAAACGAATGCCTACCAGATGCAAACAAGTTTATCGTTGTTTTATGGAAGCACATCACTTTGTAGTAATTTTTACGGCCAAAGTGGTGGCTGTTTTAGGGGTTTTTTTCTGCCAGCCTGTAAATTTAGCTTCCCGCAATCTGATTTTGATTATGCGATATATCTTAGGAGCACAGAGTTTAAATTTTAGAATGTTTCTTCTACTGCAAAATGTTACTGGGAATATGTTTTCCAAACTTTGAAATAATACGAATGTAAGCTGAATTTATTTGGTGTGAAATCATCATTAAAGTCACTATTTTCTTGTAAATTATAATATTTGCACCACTGTTGAGTTGAAAATTTTTTTTTAGTGAACTTAGGTTAGGTTAGGATTGTTTTTTAATTAACAATAAGGTACTAATAATTATTAATTATTTGTGTAAATTTTAATTTAAATATTTCAAAGAAATGACACAGAATATTTGCATTCTGTATATTTTAAAAGTATTTTTCAATTCTAAATCCAAAAAGTATGCTAAACAAGCAACATTAAAAGTTACCAGTTACAGTAAGTGTCTTAAATTTCTAAACATGGCTTTTGAAAAATTAATTCACAAATGTTGTAATAATTAATTTTATGAGCGTAAGATATTTGTTCGTTTTTCTTTACATTCTTATTTAAATTTAAAAGCTTTATTCTATTAACATACCTTTACGTAAAGCCATGCTATAATTTCTTAATTAAAGTTAAACGACTACAACAACAAAATAGTTTTTAGCTATTTGCAGTTACGTACGCTTGCGAGGGTGTAAGAGGGAGAAGGAATTAATTTTTACAAAAGACTATTTAATTCAAACACCCACAAAGTATGCAACAACTAAGGTTTAATTTCTTATTTTCCGTTTTTTTTTCATTTTCTTTAAATAAAAAATAATGCACATTTTAATAGAAAACCTTAGAAAAAACGTTCCTTTATTTTTGCAGAGTTCCTTAAACTCTTTTTTTGTTGAATTAAATTCTACTCTTTCAATGTGTGATTTCAGTCAGTTACCCTTTTATTTTTACCATTCGATGTAATTTAAATGCCTTTAATGGCAAAAGGGCGGTTTTATGGTGGGGATAATGGGCTGTATAATTTATTATTGTTTGGCGAGAAAAAGCCAACTGTATTTTATTTTCTAATTTTGATTTTTGCTCGTTCAGCCGTTACGTCCGTTAGGTTGGAATTCGTGAGGTCATTTTTGAGGTCTATCTGAAAAGTCATATCAACATTTTGAAAGCACTCATAGCTTTTGTTGTTTGCTTATGCATTTTAAATAATCATATCAATTACTCCTGGCTCGTCCTGGCAGCGGTTCATATTTTTCTTTGTTTTTTGTTTTTCTTTTTAAAGGTTAAACAGCATTAACTGCTGAACAAATGTGGAAACTAATTTTATTGAAACATATAAATCTAAATCTTTAAAAATTCATAAGAATTTTTATTCTTATAAAAATTTCTTAAAAAATATTGGGCCTAATAAACCAACGATAAACGTTCCGAATAATGCATTTAATTATTAGTTGTTGAAAATCTAAAGAGTCTGCTTGTCTTCCATTCACATGTGAGCGCTTTGTTCAAACTCTCACTTTTAGCCGTTCTCTGGAGGCGGCACATTTTATTTTCAATTTGACTTTAAAACGTTCTCTAATAATGGACATGGACATGGTCTGTGCAAATCACAAGTGTCTGCTTGTAAAATTATATTTAAGAGGAAACTATGTCTTATGAAGAGATCTTTTAATTTCTAACTTAATTTTATTATTATTGTTGTTGTAACGGCACAGTTTTTATGAAAATGTGAAGCATCCAGCTATTGAGGTTTCTTAAGCGGACAGACAGACAGACAGATAAAAAGACATTGTAGCGATTTTACTCTTTGGTTAAGAAAGCAAAAAAAAAATGGCTTGGGTTTAGTTTAAAGTATATTAAAATTAACTCCTAAAAGTATGCAATGTCAAAAATGTTTGTTTTATTACTTTCTTGCCTCTTACTTCCTCCTATTAAAAGTTTTCCAATAAAGATTTAAGTTTCTTGCTCTCAAGCTAAAAATTATTCTTTGTTCGCTCTGCATTACAGCTAGATTTAATGTTATCAGTATTTAACTTAGGCATTTATTTAATTTTGGTTTTTAAAATTCTCAGTTGGTTTAATATTTTGATATTGAAAGAAAAAACGATTTTCGTGGAACAAATTGTTGATCAAACACACTCTCATTAACTACATTATTAGTTGTATTAAAGTTTAAAAAACTGACAAAAAAAAAAATACTTTAAAATATATTTAAGACCTGCCCTCGTAAATAAACATGAATGTAATGTATGCATACGTATGGCTGTTTGCCTTTTGTTGAAGAGCTCTTCATACAGACTAAACAAAAAATTGGTTTATTTATTGTTCTCACAGCTGGTGGGCGGTGTGGGCAGCAAATGAGGTTTTCATTGTTTCTCGTCATTTGTTTTTTTATACTGATAAAATTTGTAAGTGCCTTGCAATTCTGTATGCGTGTTTGTTGTTAGTGATCTTAAAGGGTGGCAAGGGTTGACTTTGTCTTCTTGTACATGTCGCTGTATCCTCGCCACAGTATCCTTTTCTCGTTTTTCCGCCATCGTTAGTGTTTGTTCTTTGCCATTTTCATTTTTAACCATCTCTGATGATGATTATGATGACGACGTCGACGTTTTTGTTTTTTGTTTTTTTTTTCATTTATTTATATATTATTTTTTCAGTTTTTGCACTGAAGTGTTGTTTGTGTTCCAATTTCCATTCAAGCTATGAGAGTCCTTTGTTTTATTTTTCATTTAGTTTGAGTTATTTTTTTCTTCTTCTATTTCTTTGCTTTTGTGTTTTAAGGATTTTGCTTAAAACAATTTGATGGTATTGTTTTTTTCCTTCCCTTTCCACTTTAGTTGTGTTCGGTTTTATTTTTTTTTTTTGCTTTTTTACTTCTGCTGTTGCTGTTTCCTTTTTCGTGTTGGTTTTTTGGGTGGCATTTGACCTTTGACTTAACTTAACCGACCATCCTGTAAATATTACAAAACTTTCTATGTATGTCACCGTGCTGTGCTGATGTATATGTAGTTAGATGTTCTTTTTGTTTTTATATATTGTACAACTTTATTTTTTGCTTTTCTTTATATTGCCAAACAAAAAACAAAAAAAAAAAAAAGGAAAGAGTTAATCTCAAGGACTTTTTGGCTAATTGTATTTATGTGACTTGCAGACTTTTTTCTTAATTTTGTTTACTTTTCAGCTACTGTTACTCACGTTCTACTTAAATATTGTTGTGTTGTTTCATGGTAAAGTATAAGGATTATTTATTAATACCCAAAAGTATGCTAATTTTTTATATTTTAAATCTTGACTAATTACTTCTGAGAATGTTGTTTGTGCAGAGTCGCGAAGTTTAATATGGATGACAAAGAATTAAAAAAAAAAACTTTTATCCTCTTTTGTTACTTGTTGTTGGAAATGTAATAAATAATATAAATTTTTGTTCTTTGAAACATTTTTTAATAAGAACAAGCATTTAAATATTAATGTGTCTTTATTTAAAATAGTTAATACCTTGAGGTATAACAAAATGCCTTTAAAAACTTTGCGCTTTTGCTTCCGTTATAACAAAATATGTCAACACATAATCTTAAGACGCAGCAGCATGTGGTAAAGAAATTAAATAGAGAGAAAAAGTTGAAATTCTGCTGCGGTTTTTGTTAGGCTTAATAGTGTAATCGTTTTTACTTTTTAGCTGCTTAGTAAACTTAATATTTTATATAAAGAAAGCAATAACATTTACTAAGATTTGGTGGGGACTCCTTATTAAATCATAAATGATAATGAAATATGCTGCAGGGTGTAATATGTCCAACAAATGACTGCGAATTTTCGTGCCACTTTCGCAAACTTGTAGTGACGATGATTTAAGGACAAGTTTAATTTACCGAAATGCTTTTAAACTGCTGTGTTAGACAGATGTCCACGTTAATGTCACAATATCATCTAGCAACAGTCAGCAAAATCCTTTTTCGAAGAAAACTTTTTCAGTGTCCCAACAGTTCGACACACATGTCAATGCGCTGATACTGACAGTTGAAAAAAGTCATCGAAATAAGGCAAACTTTCATTATTTTAAAAATATATTTTGGGACAATTAAAAAATTATGTTTTCCTGTTTTAAACTGCTCATAATTTCGAGTGGGGGATGTAGGAGTTTACAAAAATGTTAATAATTATATTGGGAACTTAAGGACTATTAATATCGCTGAAATCGTAATAAGTAAAAATTTCAAGGTTTTTTTTTAAGTAAATAATGAAATTACACAATTAAAAGCTAAAGTTTGGCTTGTACATGCTACAGAAGGATTGCAGGATTGTTAAAAATGTTAGAAAAGTTAAAAATTTTTTTCGACAACAAAAATAATAAACCATTGCTCGCTCGACTTGTTTTAAAACAGAATCATACTAATAAAACTAAGAAGAGTGTAGAGCAAGCTGTTAATATCGCAAGAAAAAATAAAGATTCAAAACTATTAAATTTGGAAAAATGTTGCATATGTTACTGGTGAAGCACCTCCGCAGCTACTGCTTACGCTTGGATTTAAAGCTAATTAAAAATATGTTTTTGAAATTAAAAAAAAATGATTACTAAACTGAACACCATCGCAGAAGTATTAAAAAAAATCGAAAAAAATCAGATCGTAATATTTTTGAAGAGAATTTCTTTATAGGAAAAACACTGGTTGGTTTGTTAATTAAATTTCGAAAGGGAAAATACTGGCACTTTAATTCCAGCAATATGTATCATGGCATGGAGTTACTTTTTTTATGTATAATTTATAAGGCTGATAAGGCAAAAGCTATGAATGATGTTTCACTTAAGGTATTTTGTTTTGATCTTCAGCAATGCCTGCCAACACCAATGTTGAGGACTTCGTTATCGTTTTACAAACGACCATTATGGACATTCAATTTAACTATACATGACCCTTGCATCTAAACAACAAATATGCTACTTGTGGTATGAAGCTTTAGCAAAAAGAGGTGGTAACGAGATAGCTTCTTGTGTTTTCCATCATTTTTTAAATATAGACTCTAACACAAAACAAGCAGTTTTTTATAGTGACTGCTGTCCAGGTCAAAATAAAAATAGTTACGTTCCAACTATGTTTTCAATTTTTGCGCATATGGGCAATAATTTAACTACTGCAGATCACAAATTCTTAGTGCTTGGTCACACTCATATAGAATGCGATAGCTACCATGCTCTAATAGAAAAAAAAACACAATGATAAAAATCCACCATCCTCGTAATTGGTTGATACCAATCTGTTCGATCTATTGGATTAAAAAAACACTTTTTAGTTACAGAAATGGATCAAAGCAGTATATTTGATTTTGGAAATGCTGCTAAATAGTTAGTTATTTACTTGACGGAAAATTGACAATGCTGGAGAATAATATAATTGGAATGAGATCAAATGGTTTAGATTTACCAAAGAATTTGGAAAAGTAGAAGAAGATCCATTCAAATTCATCAATATACAAAAGCGGAGATTCAGTAGTGTGAAAATTAATGATTTAAAAATATGCTATGAGGGACTTATAGAAATAAACGCCAATAAGAAAAAGGATTTATTCGATATGTTTCCTCTTGTTGACGAAATACATATATAGACTTCTATAAAAATTTAAATACAGTAAATGCACTAGATTTTCATCCAGATTTAACTGAATATGATGATAGTTATGAGTGATTACTTACATATCTATCTGTAATATAAAAATAAGTCGGGTTTTCTTTCCTGACGCTATAACTTCAGAAAGCCCGAACCGATTTCCACGGTTTTGCATTCGTTGGAAACGTCTCGGGCTCCGTGAGGCTTATACCAAAGAAATTTCAAGAGAAAAGCAGGAAAACAGGAAAATTCATTTTTCACATACAGCGCCATCTTTGATACATAGCATGTACTTCAACGGCACCAGTACGTGGTGTGTAAGTATCCCTCATGAAAATAAGTACGTTTCATTTCAAATAGATGGCGCCGTATGCTAGGTCGCATGTATACTGTTCATCCTAGAAATGATGAATATTTTTATTTGCGACTGCTGTTGGTAAATGTACGTGAACCAAAATCATTTGCGCATTTGAAAACTGTGAATGGCCACCAATGCCAAACATATCGAGAAGCATGTCAACTATTGGGTTTGCTGGAGAACGATTCTCATTGGGATTAACACTTGCGGGTTCAGTTGTTGTATCAAATGCGTACCAAATACGAACGATGTTCGCTATTATCATTACCACACATTTCCCCGTCCTAACCAGTTCAGTTATGGAACAAATGCAAAGACGACATATGTGAAGATATCTTGCATCGCGTGCGCATTCGAAAGAATAATCCCGACATGCAAATAACCGATGAAATATATAATGAAGGATTGATTCTGATTAAGGATCAATCCTTGACTATTGCAAACAAGCTACTGATTGAAGTAGGAATGATTGCGCTAAACCGATCGATGCAACACAATGTTGATATATTGCAGGAATTCGTTCGAAATAATGTGCCGTTGCTGAACGAACAGCAAAAACTAATATACGAAACATTTATGCAAGTGGTGGACAATAATACTGGTGGTCTATTCTTCCTGGACGCAGCTGGAGGAACAGGGAAAACAATTGTCATTTCATTGATTTTGGCCACTATTCGATCAAGATGTGACATAGCTTTGGCATTAGCATCATCTGGAATTGCGGTGACTCTTCTTAATGGCGGTTGTACTGCACATTCTGCGCTTACGTTGCCACTCAATTTAAACACAATTGATACTCCAACATGCAATATTTCCCGATCCAGTGCAATGGAAAAATTCTTGATGCAATGCAAGCTCATTGTTTGGAATGTCTGCACAATGGCACATAAGAAATCACTTGAAGCACTTAACTTCATACTGAAGGATCTTCGGCGAAATAACAGCTTTGGTGGCTTGATGATATTGTTGGTAGACGATTTCAGGCAAATGTTGCCAGTAATTCCCCGTGCAAAACCTGCAGATGAATTGAAGGCATCACCTTTGTGGAATAACGTAAAAACATTATCGCTAACCACTAATATGAGAGTTCAACTTCAAAATGTTCAAAGTGCTGCACAATTTTCCAAACAATTGTTAGCTGTTGGATATGGAAAAGCCCCAGTTGATGGGACAGCTGGATTACTTACTCTTACCAACGCTTTTGCCGATTTGTAGACTCTCAATTAGCTCTTATTGAAAATGTTTTCCCAAACATTAGTGAGAATTATCAGAATTACGATTGGTTAAGTAAACGAGCAATTTTCGCCGAGAAGAATAATGATGTTGTACATGCATTGAATTTCACCATTCAATCAAAAATCGATGGCGATTTGGTGACATACAAATCCGTTGATTTCACAACAAATCCCGATGATGCAGTAAATTATCCAATGGAGTTTTTGAACTCTCTGGAGTTACCAGGATTTCTACCACATAACTTGCAACTCGAAGTTGGTTCAGTTATTATGATATTGCGTAATTTGAATCCACCGCGACTTTGCAACGGTACTTTACTTGCAGTGAAAATACTTATGCCGATTTTGATTGAGGCAATCATTATTAACGGAAAGTACGTAGGTGAAAATATATGTATTCCTTGAATACCAATGATTTCGACTGATCTTCCGTTTGACTTCAAACGATTGCAATTTCCGGTTCGCCTTACGTTCGCAATGACAATTAACAAGTCGCAAGGCCAATCGCTTAGTGTTTGCGGGATAAATTTAAACAATCGTTTTTTTCACATGGGCAGTTATACGTTGCGTGTTCACGGGTAGGGAAAACATCCGCTTTATTTGTGTTAACGTCAGACCAAAAAACAAAAAATGTGGTTTACCAAAGAGCACTTCAATGAAACGGATAATTTGCGGACACGTATAACGCTTCGAATCAGTATTTACTTTGGATTCTTTTTAATTTTTACTTAGAGAAGTTCAACTAAATTCTACTTCATTTTTTTAATCGAAATGAATTCATTACTGTTGTGCAATGAAATAAAATTTTTCCTTTTCAAATATAAAACAAAAAAAAAATTATTTTTCTTTATGTTTTAATCCCCAAACGAAATGTTACAAAAAACGCAGCCATCTGCTGGCAAACGTGGCGAACGGGTTTGCTAGTGATATATATTAATGTGCCGAAATGTGAAATAATTTTAATTTGACTTACTATTTTATAAAAGTTTTTTGTTTTTAATGAATTTGGTTTGTTTCTTATATCTAATAAAGCTTAATAAATTATCTTATCTCAGGTTTTTCGCATTTTTCAATTTCACCTCAATCTCGACTTCACTTAGTTGTTATTTTTCTGCCAATGGATTTTTTAAGAATATCTTAATTAAAAAACAACGAATTTAAACTAAAAAAAAAAACGATTTTTTTATACAATTAACAATTTCGAACTAAATATATGTGAATCTTTCTTTGTGGCTAAAAATTTTATATAAAAACCTTAATATCTCAAAACACGAAATTTCGACTTAAGCCATTATTATTTATTGCCATAGATATAATAGTTAAACGAAGCTATAGAAGTGATATTGTTAATCGTCTGACTATACAAATATAAACTTAGTGTGTGTCATTTTAAATTGTAAACGTGATTTCGAAATTTCTTACTTCTTTAACTTAGCGAAGTAGGAAAAAAGTAAATTAATTAACATTGCAGTACGATATGCTTTCATAGTCGCCATAAAACCACTATCGAACACGTGTTTTTGAATGCCTTGTTATATATAAATATACAAGTTTTTTAAATAACAGCGTTATTAACGTAAAGGTTTTAATGTATTTACAAAAGTTATTTACCCTAAAGTATGCTTCAATTAATTAATTGTTTATTAGAGCTACATTTAACATAAAATTGGGCCTTTTATGCCATAGAAGCCACTATTTAACGTTATTGTTGTTGTTGTGCGTTAAAGTATGATTGATTTAAGTATTAAATTTCACCATAAAGTTTATGGTTTTCTTTAAAAGTCACGTTTTCAATTTAAAAAAAAAAGAAAAATTGAAATCTAAAAGGAGAAGAAATGTCAAAGAACACTTTTTTTTATTTTATTTTTATAAAATATATTTCTTTTTAAATTGCAAAAGATTTAAATTTATTTGATAAGGATTTAAAAATGTTTTTCTGAGAAAATGGTATAACAAAACACAAAAAAAAGAAATGTACATAAACTGAAGGTAAAAGACATGAAAAACCATAAGTAAATGAGATCTAATACTGTTCGCAAGGTGCTTTGGTAACGGCAGTCTCGCGACTTCATTTATATTCGCTGGCAAACTCCATGTAAAAAAATATGTTTTATTTATGATGTTTGGTATTAGTTACAGGCATAAATGAATTCGCCACTAACTTGCGAACAATATATGAAAGTTGACATTCAGTATAATAACAACAACAACAAAATAATAATAAACTAAACTATGAAAAATAAAACTTAATCTTAAAAATTGATAAGAATAAGAGTATAAAAGTATAAGTTGTCAATCTGGTTGTTTTTCGTTTTTATTCTGAAGAGCAAGGTATATTGATCTAATCTCACAAATTTTTTGTGTGAGTTTTGATAATCGAGAATTGTTTTAAAGCTGATTATCCCATCTGCTTTCATCCTCATAATAAAGTATTTTAATTAACAATCTCTCAGTAATTTTATAGCATATGATAACATATTGTCTTGCAAGTTCACTCTATGCATTGGTGTAACAGTTATAAAAATTTTAATTCATGATAATAGAAATATCGTTTAACTACTTTTTTCGTAATTATCTGAGCGAGCTCATTTTTTTTTACTTTTTTGTTAAAATTAATTTATATTAAATAAAATATTTCAAATTCTTTTAATTAAACATACGTCCTTATCCTTTATTTACAAAATTTTCCATTTAATTGCAAATGCTAAATAAATAATTAGAAAACGTTATCAATTAAATGCAAAATATTTACCCTTTTAGATTTTAAATAGCCTGTTAAGTTTTCTATTATGCATATTTTTAATATTTAATGGAGCATTTGTTTATTTGCGTAAAAATTCAAATCTATTTTCATGTTAATATATATTTTAGAAAGCCTATAAGTATGCAGTTTAATTTTATATTAGTAATGGCAATTTAAGTATGTTAAATTTTGTTTTTCAACAATATTCGTTATAATTAAAATATTTGCTTTGTTTTGTGTAAACTGTTTATTTAAACGGATGAATATTGAATATTCAAATTAATTGTTAATGACCAGACTGTCAGCAAACACAAATTATTAAAATAGTGAAGAATACTTTTTTAGAACCTGTGACACCTTTTAAGAACAGACGTTTAACACTGTATTACTAAAAAAATTTTATTATTTGAAATAATTTTTAAGTTTATCTATGTTAATTTTACTATATTCCCAAAATGAAAAAGTAGAGTCTTAATGGTAACATTGCTTGCGTATAAATTTTTTTTAGTTTTGTTATTTGATTGCTATGTGGGCTAAATATAATTCTTATTTAACCAATTTTGCTTGAGAATAAAACTCTTGAATTTTTTTACGAAATTATATGAGCAGTAGTGAAATGAAATTGATATGCTTTCTCTACATTAATACATTTAAAATTTTGAACAATAAATATGTTATGATATTCTCATGTTTAAAGGAATCTATCACAATTACCGTAGATTAACAAAATATTACTCTGTAAACGAAAACACTTACCGTTATAGGCATCAGTTATCTCAGGTAACTTTAATTATTTCAACTTCATCTTTCTGTATTACAGAAATTATTTCTTTCTCTTTCCCAGTCACCTGACGTAAATTCGATTTAAATCTAAAGACAAGATCAAATCAGAGTTCTACTAGACGATTAGACGTTACTATTTTTATTTAATCGTTTTTCAAATTAGTATATCTTTTTTCAATAAAATATTCATTCATTAATTGATATTCTGTATATCTGAAATCCTAAAAGTCACACATATAAAATATTGTTATTGAAAGTCAAAAAAAAATACTTAATTCAAAAAGGTTAAAGGCATTTAAAGGCCCAACTATAATATGCATAATCTGGCTTAAGCTAATGTCAAAAGTTGGACGAAAGGTCTGTCAAATGTTTAAGCGAATCAATGAAGACTTTTACGTGGCTATAATGTACTGAAATGAATATAGAAATTATTCTGCACAGTTGCACATTTATTTTATTCGTACTTTTGCAAAAAAATAATTTCGTTCTAAATAAATAAAATTTATTAGCAAAAAGGCGTTTAATAATCTTACTTAATTCTATTCTTATGCAAATTTATAATTTTTTGTTAATAGTTTTAAGAAAATTATGAAAGAAAAATTTCACATATCGCTGTATGTATTATTTGGGCCAAAAGTACTAAAAAAGCAACTATGTGCATCATTGAATTTATAAACAATAAAAAATTAAATTTTATTGTTAAAAAACGGAAAAGAAAATAAAATGTTTAAAAGCCCTCGTTCCTTTGAATTGCCGTTATAATAAAACGCATCTCTTCTGTCAAGTAAGATTTTTTTTTTCTCTGTACATTTTCCATTATTCTATTCTATTTTTTCCCATCCATTGGAATTTGTTTACTAATGTATCTATAACACAATACAAAATCAGCTGTTTCCGTACGGAATATGCGGTCAGTTTCGTACTTTGCTTATGCAATTGACATTTAACGAAACTTGATGAAAAGCTTTGTTAAGTACATTATAGTTCGCCACATATGATTATTAGGTATTTGCACAGTTGTTTATGTTGGCTTAAGCCTGCATATGCATATTATAGTTGGGCCTTAAGATCTAAAAAAGATGATCTGGCAAAATAATAGTTTTGGCGACCAATTTCTAACTTGCTGTGGTTGAAGCATATAAAATTCAATGTCAAGAATATGGAGGTATCCAAGCCAGAACTTTTTCTGTGTGAATACTAACTAGAGGAAATAACTCCAAAACTTTCTCTAATCTTTTTGTACTAAACTAGGTTTTTCCAAATAGTATTAGGTCGAATAAAATATTGGTCTTAATAATTTTTGCGCAAATGTTAGAAAGACAGATCTTTTTAGCAAATGGACTCGAAGTTTGTTAAAAAAAAAAAAATGATTTGTTCAATTTTCAAAGAAAATTTTTTTTATTTGTCATCTTCGAATAAAATTTGACATACTTTTAGGCTTAAATTAAAATATCAAATTTATTATAGCCCGTAATAACGGTGGTTATCTTTCTAACACATGTTCTTTAAATAAATTTTATAATCATTGTCTCCGTTGTTTTTTCTAATAATTTGTTCGCTCATGTTCTTAATAGATAAATAATGACATTTGTATTCATTTAACTTTTTTGCATTACTTGGTTAAGCCTTAACGTGTGCCCTTGAATAAGAAAAAAGGATTAAGGTGAGTCAATTAAAGTAAAACTTAAACCTTAAAATGTGAAGGTGCCATTTTAAGCTGGAAAAAAAACAGGGTAGAATTTTATAAGAACTTTTTTTAGTTATAAAAAGACAGGTAGGTTTCACGCCTTGTGCTACTAGCCCACTCAATTTAGTCAAACATTTAATATGAATATTACAAATTTGGAATGTTACAATTTTTATAAACCTTTATATGAGCGCTAATGCTCTATTTTTCAGCTATTATACGATGTTGCGGAGACGTTTCCAGTTGTTCATATAATCGATAGTAATTATTTGCTTTGTTTTAAAGAGGCCACGATTGTTTTCAATATAATGAACTTTAGTAATTAATAAACTTGGTTTGTTTCTATCACCTTAATTAAATGGTTAGCACTTATAGCACTTAATTGGTTTGTAATATACAACATAGTAACACTCTGAATGGCATGGGAGTTTATAGTCATTTCATTAAATTGTATTATATTAAATTAATGTCTCCTGTGTTTTCATTTTCATATAGTTTTAATAGAGTGTTTGTTTATTTGTGAAATCAAAAGTATGCAAATAGTAGTTTTCTATATTAAAAACACATTTAATTTAATCCTTAAAATATGCAATTAATTTCTATATAATTGAATATCACTAATGGCAAAATAAGTATACTTTATTTTACAATAGAACTATTTATAATTTAAAATATAAATGTTTGAAATTTATGCATTAACGGATGAGTAGAATCTTTAGGCTTAAATGCAAATACATATTAAAGTTAATATGAAATATGATTGGAAGCACATAAATAATTGAAAAACCTGTTTGGCTTGTTAGACATTCAGCAGGATATCTAAATAGAATTTTTTTACATCGATTAAGGAAAACCTGATGTATAAAATGCATCCATTATTATCGATTGTGAATAATTTTCATCTAGAATTTACATTCCCAGCATCATTTTATCGATAATTTCCAAAGGGTGCAGATAAACTTTAGATATTTTGTGCCTCATTTAATTTTATTAAGGCATGCGGTTATATTATATCCTTGTAGATTAACTTGTATTTCACTAAGTGTTTACATGATAAATATCTTTTATACACAACCATAAAATTTAAATATTGTTTAGCATACTTTTCAGGTTGAGTATGAATTTTTAAATATTATGCTGTTATAATTATAACTACTTTATCCACAATTGTAATTTTATTTTTCATATTAATCATTACAAAGCCGACATTAAAAAATAATAACATTGTCAATTTAAAAACATTTACATAACTTGGTTAAGCCCTAAAGTGTGCTTGTGTTTTTTTTTAAACAAAAGATTAAGACCAATGCAAAGAGATATAAAACTGTATGAAAAAAATATAATATTTTCTGCAATTTTTTTTTGTTTTGTTTTTGAAAAAAGGAGCAGGTTGTCAATTCAGTGTATTATTTTTATGTGCGTCTGCAGAATTTCCTCACTACTGAACTGCTTTTGATTTTGTTTTTTAATTAAAAAAGTCGGCTTAAAGATTGTTTTCATTAAACAAATAAAATAAATTGTGGGTGTCGTCCAAAAACAACAACCACGATTTTGAAATGGCTTTTGAACTATAATGGATGATATAGTACGAAATTAGGTGCCCCTGTAGGCTAATAGGTAGTGTACTAGCTTGTAAATATGGGGGTTGTGGGTTCGATTCCCAACGAAGACCTTGGTTTTTTTCACTACAAAAGATAAAAATTGACTGTCGGTGGAGCTGCTCAGCGATGAAGGCATAGTCACTGGTCGCTGTTGCTGTCTTTATACGGCAGTTAATTTCCGACTATCCTTCTACTTTCACCACCTGTTTCATCTCTTCTCTATCCCTTTCCTAAAGAAGGTAGCACGGTACTTGACTAAATAGGCATTGTTGCCTGAAGTGCTACTTCTCTTTTTAAAAAAAAAAAAAAAAAATTAACCGAAAAATTTAAGGGTGTGCTTATAAGTGATATAGTTTCACTGACCTATATTTTAAAAATGACCTACAATTTGAAATTCTAAATGTTTTAAAATAAAAAATTTCTTTTCTATTTTAACAGTTATAGATGGGCATTCTTTTCTTTTATAGATTATAGACGAAATGTACACGATATGTGCAATTTTTATTTCTGGGTCAGTTTTTGTTTTTACTAAAATTGTTTTATAAAATTAAAGATTTTATAAAATAAAGTACCATGCTTTTGCTAAATTTAGAAACTTTTAAAATATTTCGTAATGAAATTAGTTCTAAAAGGCGTGCAATTAACACCGGTTTAAATTTTTTTCACAACTTGATGAAAGTAAACTCATTGATATTATATATTATGTTATACTAGCGGACCCGGCGAACTTCGCCTCGCCCCTACTTTAGTCTTTAGACAAACTGTAGAGTAATAATATTTACAACACAAATATTTAAATTTTCAATGTGATTTATTTGAATGGAATTAGTAGAGAGCGATTTGATAAACAATGTTTTTCGATTTCTTTTCGGGCGCAAAAACAAATAACGCAGATGGTTTGCCAACTCGCGAACATGCAACGTACAAATTCGAGAAAAAGAGGCCTGATAAATAAAAAATTAAATTTTTTCACATTGGCCACAATTTTCATTAAAAAAGCCATTAAGAATAAGAATTCCACATAAAATTTCATACACAAGATATATTTTCGATTTTTTTGATCATCAACAAAGTGGGTTTCTTGACTCTACTGATTCTACTATTTCATGTTAATAAAACTGCGGAAGTTATTTTATTTCTCAGGCTCAGCCTGCAATTTAATATCCTGCTATTTGATCAAAAGATGTCAAATAGTGAGTGTTGATGATAGGAGATCTAATCCGCTTGAAGTTAGTAGAGGAATACCACAGGGCTCTATATTCTGTCTCTATACAAATGACCTACCTGACATTTCTAAAAGCAGTACGATGCACATGTATGCTGATGACGTGCAGGTTTATAACAGTAGCTGGATTAATGACGTTCCTATGTGTGTGAATGGGATAAATGACGATATGCACATGATCAATCGATGGGCAATGTCTAATGGATTGTATATCAATGCTTCGAAATCGAAATGTAATGTCCTATCGAAAGCTAGGAGAAATTTGGTTAACGTTAATGTGAGAATTGACGGGAATGTGATCGAATCGATAGAATCTAATTTGGGTGTAATTTTTAATAATGGAATGACCTGGACTAATCACATTAATTTTGTCGTTGGCAGAGTTTACAGTCAACTTTGCACCCTATGGTCGTTAAAGGCCCCTACGCCGTTTGATATACGCATACTTTTGGCAAAGACTTATCTGATCTCTTCACTTCTTTACGGCTGTGAAATCTATGCCAATTGTGACAGCACTGAAACACCGCAGTTATCATATCTCATCATACTCTAATTTAATTTTTGGAATAACATTCGATGATCTTCTTAAATATAGGTGTCTAATTTTCTTGTACAGGATTATCATTTCGGAACGACCATCATATCTATTTGATAGGATAGTTTTTGCAAGATCTCATCGCGGTAGGAATATTATCCAGCAGAAATACAAGAGTCTGTTATTTCAGTTTTTCATAAATGCAACCAGTCTTTGGAACTCTTTGCCAAATTCTATACAAAAAATAGGCAACGCAAATTTATTTAAAAAGGAGCTTTATAAATTATTTAGTTCTACCCAACCTTGACTTAATTTTTATGTTAACACTTTTTACATTTCTTTCGATTAGTTATAATAAAGTTATAACTAATACAGATTGTTATAACTTTATTATTTCTTGACATTTATCTCATTGTATACATGTGTATTGTTAATGCTTTGTTTCTAGAGTTTTATAATAACTCAATTCGTATATGTTAAGGATCAACAGCACCGTCACTTAGTAATCAGATGTTATCATATTGTTGTGCTAGTTGCTTAAGAAATAGAGAATAATAATAATAATAATAATAATAAATATTGCACTGAATTTCAATTGATTGTAATGCTTTTACGTGAATGCGTGATGTACGACTATCCGGAATCAGTTTTACAATACACAAAACTCGTATAAATTGCAGTAAGAAAAATAGCACATTTACTGTAGAAAATTACAATGCCAAACTGATAACTGTCAGATGGCGCGAAGTCTAAGTCAACGTATAATTAAGGAATAATTGCACACAAAAATTCCTACAAAAATTAATTTTCGATTTTCCAATTTTCCAACTTTTGCGGAGAGATTTTCCGCATTTTGCACAATTTTCCATTATTTACACTAAGAACTTTCTATTTTTTGATTTGGAAAGCCATTAAGGAATAATTTCACACAAAATTTCACACAAAAAGTCGATTTTCGATTGTTCCAGTTTTTCGACTTTTTCGGAGGGATTTTTCAAAATTTCGCAAAAACCTTTTCGAAAATACGAACAACTGACAAACAATTTTACAGAAATCGGCCCAGCCGTTCTCATTTTATGAATTACTATACATTTTTTACACAATTTTTATATATATAATAGATATTATATTATATATTATACACAGTATTGTTTTCTTTTTAGAATCAGAAGATTTTTCGACTTTGAACGATTTGTAATTTAATAAATAATTTAAGGTTAAATGTAATCACCAACTGTAAACTAAGTTTTTATTTAATTAATAATAATTGGACAGTAATTAATAATTTTCCATATTTTATTCATATAAATTTACAAGTCGCCCCCTTACATATTTCCACATTTATTAAACTTTCTTAAATAACTTAGCAAACTTTTAGGCAGTTTTGTTTCTCCCATTTAATAATTATTCAAAAACACTTTTTAGTTTAATTTTATATTATTTACTAAGTTTTTTTATCATTGTCTGATTTTAAAACATGTTTATTCAGATTCATTAAATATATACTTTTTCTGCATGGTATCACATCTTAATTGAAATAATATAATAGATTTATTGTCGTTATTATTATTAAACTTTAGTGAGAGCGAGAGAGGGGGGGAATTGAAACGAAACAAATTTTTAAAATGAAAGTATATATTTCTGTTTGCAGAATATTGTCGTATCATGTCTTTCCTTTTCTTGTCTTGACTCTTCCCGTATGCCATTAACAGAATAAATGTCGAAGAAATTTTTTTTATATATTTTTAGATTTGTTCATTATTTTATACTCGTATATATTTTTCTTTTGCTGATTGTTTTTCTTTCTTTCTTTCTTTTTTTCTTTTTTTGTGAAATGGCGTACATTAAAATTATTCGTTAAAGTGAAAAAGAAATTTTATATATTTATAGAAAATAAAATTCTTGCAGAACTAACTATACAGCGACTAAAGTGCTCTTTAAAATATATTAATGCTTGTGTATTTTCATACATAAATTTGGTCGTCGTAAAATGTTTTTATACTTTTGATTTCATTTTAACATGTTTAGTAGTATTCTGCTATATTCTATTTACACTGTTTCTTTTTAAACTTTAAAAACGTTGTTTTAACAAAATAATTCAATTATAATTAAGCAGAGCTTTTATTTAAAATAAAAAAAATATGCATTGAATACTAAAAAGCTGTTTGTTTGGCTGACTAATGAAGACAGACCTCGTTGCATTTAGAATAATGTTACACACTACTCTAAATATGCCGATATATCAAAAATTGTTATTATTACGATATTTTGTTAGTGGGTCGTAGCATGGATACACATCTTCTAGTTACAAATTTTATTACGAGCACATAAATTTTACTTCCAAAATAGATGAGGGAAATCTTCTATTTTAAACTTTTTATTGTTTAAAAAACAAAATGAGGAAAAATATTCTTAAATATTCCTAGTGGGAAATTAATTTATTTTGAATGCTGACCGCTATTAAGAATTTTGTCGTTAAATTTGGGTGGACAGGCTCGATACATGTTCAACCGGGTCGTTCAACTGAAAACATCCCAGCCGTGAGGAACACTGTTGAAGCCTATCCAAATTTGTCAGTTCCTCAACGTTCTCCACAATTGGGGTTATCCAGAACCACCATTATGCGTAAGTATTTGTCTTTAAAGTTTTACAAGGTTCAACTGGTGCAAGAATTGAAGCTGAGCGAGCATTCACAACGCCGTAGATTCCCTCAATTCATTCAGGAACAGCCGGCTGGTTTTTCTCATTTTTTCACACGAAGCCCATTTTCACTCATGAGGGTATGTCAACAAGTAAAATTGCCGCATTTGGATTTCCGAAAATCCTAGAGCGATTATTGACAAGCTTTTGCATGCACTGTATGATGCACTATATGATCTGGAGGTGTGATTGGGTCGTTTTTTTGCGGTTAACGGTCAATGGATTACGCTATCGCGAGATGTTAACGTCTCAATTTTGGCCTATTATTGACGACGTGAATATCAATGGCATGTGGTTTCAGCAAAACGGTGGCCCATATCACACGGCCAATGAAACGATTAATTTATTGCAAACCAAATTTCCCAATTGGAGAATTTCACGACAACCAGATCTGGCCAGCCAGGTCGCGTGATTTAACATCAATAGATTAGTTTTTGTGGGTCTACAAGTATGTTAAGGACAAAGTCTATACGGAGCCAATCGAATCGCATTTAACCTTAAAATTGAAAATCTGTGATGTTGTTTTTAAAGTGATTTCAAAACTTTGATGAAACAATCGACATCTGTGAACATGGTCATGATGGGCATTTGCCCGATATAATTTTTCATTCATAATTGCCGAATTTTTCTCTTCGTAATACACTAAAAATTTGAATCATCTTAAATTTTTTGTTTTATTTTGTTTTAGAAAACAAACTTCTTGTTGAGAAATCCATTTTTATTTTATTTATCTATTATTTAAAAAAAAAAACTGTTTATAATTTTGCTTTCCTATTCCTGAAGATCAGACTTGGGGGATATCAATTACAGTTTGTAATTAATTACACATTTAATTACTCAATTACATATACTAATTTCATAAATTTACGGTTTTATAGATTTGTAGTTTTGTAAGTTTGAAAAGTATTTTACTTCTTTTTACTTTTTTCTGGTGGGACTCTTTGTTTAAAGTCTTCATTACTTTAAGCATTGAGTGTTCCGATAAAAAAAAGGTGCCCCTGTAGGCTAGTAGGTAGTGTATTAGCTTTTCAGTGTGGGAGTTGTGGGTTCGATTCCCAACGAAGACCTTGGTTTTTTTTTTCACTACAAAAATAAAAATTGACTGTCGGTGGGGCTGCTCAGCGATGAAGACATAGTCACTGGTCGCTGTGCTGTCTTTATACGGCAGTCAATTTTCGACTATCCTTCTACTGTCACCACCTGTTTCATCTCTTCTCTATCCCTTTCCTAAAGAATGTAGCACGGTACTTGACTAAATAGGCGTTGTTGCCTGAAGTGCTAATTGTAATTGGAAATTTTTAATTACAATTACATTCAAATTTTGCAATTGTAATTGAGTTTTTTCAATTATTTACAATTAGTAATTGGCAATTTTAAATGAGTAATTACATATAATTGTAATTGAAATGCCACCCAACGGTGTGACGAAATATTGAAAATAAATATTATAAATATCAAATTATTAAAATTTATAAAAAATCTTGTGCATACTTTTTGTTTTGTAATATTTCTGAAAAATTAACAAAAGAACGAATGAAAGAAGTGGAACAGAACTATCACTACAAAAACTAATTAACTAAAGTTTACTCTGGGTAGGTGTCCTTGATATTCGCTATAAACGTGTGAAATTTCAATGCAATTAATCGGACGTCATTTAAAAACTGGACAATTATTTTCAGTTTTTTAAAATGATCGACAAATCAACTCTTATTTTTGCGAAGGAATAAACAAATTGTGAAAGGGGTTTTTTTTAGGGAGAAAGCAAAAGGATTAACAATTTTAAACACATTGACGTGGTTGTATTAATCTTAAAGCTCATTAAAATAATTTCGAACTTAAGCATTTTTTAGCCAGTGTGTACAACCTGTGAATAAAATCTATTCCGGATGTATTTGGAAAGTTTGCCTCATGAACTTTAAATGTTACGCGAGGGCATGGCAATGTAATTCTTTAGCAAAACGATAAAAGTGGAAACTGCCAATACAAATCCTCTTAAGGTTTTTTGTAATTCTGACATACTTTTTGTTTACACCAAAGAACATTTCTTTAAAATCTTTGCGAAATGGTGGTTTGTCCTCAAAAAAATGTTTTATATAGTGTAAATAACTACAACCAAATTTTTTTAATTTTGCATTGAAACTAAACATTTTTTATATTTGTTTTGCTTCGTGTTTCGTTTTTGTTTTTGCTTTTGTGAACAAACACACTTTTTTAGTATTTGTAAAAGAAACCAGGGGTGTAATCGCCATCGTCGTATAAGTGATCGAATAAACTTACGTATCGAATTAATTTCCGTTACCTTTCGAAAATGAGTGAAGAATTATTATTAATAGCAAGTATGTCATCGTCAGACTCAGGCGATGAAGATGACATCATGCGCTTTAGTAGACAACTTGGCAACAAAAGTAACCCCTTATCCTTGCCGAAAACAATTATTTTAATATTTTTGTAGTTTTAAGCAAAAGTTCCGGTTACCAAAAGATTCCTTTAATTATATACTCTCGCAGTTGAAATTTAATTGGTACACGTCCATAGCAGTTTCACCACAACTTCAACTTGCAGCAACACTATCACTTTTGGTAAATGGAATGTTCTTTCGTCTGGAAGCATTCAAATGTAACAAATTTCTTAAAGGAAATGTATGATAACAATACTTTAAAAAATGCTTGGCTTTTAGGTAAGTTAAAGCAGCAAGAGTTTTCAATTGATTATTTATATGTGTAATTTTAAAATATTATTTTTTAAGGTGATTCTGGTTATCCCCTAGAACCGTGGTGTATTACACAATACAGAAATCCAGCGAAAGGATCGTTAGAAGCTCGATTCAACGAAGTTCATTCACAAGCAAGAAGCACGGTAGAAAGATTCATTGGAACATTAATAAAGAAGCCGCTATAGTCCTGAAATAATAGCATTTTTCGGAACCATATCTTCAGCTTTATATAATGTGTGTATTAAATATAAAGTGGATCTATAAACAGCAATTCCTGTCAGTGAATCTATTGAAATTGATGTAGACACTGACTCGGAAACACATTTAACGAGAGTTAAATATCGCTTTTAAACAATGTGTAGAAAATAATAAGCTTTGTAAGGAACATAAATTTGTAGTACTTCGTTCTTATGGTACTTACACCACGTTAAAAACAAAAAATAAATTGAATATAGATTTCATCATTTTAAAAACAACAACAAAAAAAATTAAATATTAAAACAATGAAATTCTTGACTTTTTTTTAAATTTCCAATTCGATAGACTTTATTTCTAAAACAACTTTTAATCTTTTCATCTTTCCAGCATGTTTTTCCTCTTTCATTTTCATCGAACGTTCTTTCAACTGCAATAAACAATTTAGCTTTGAGCTTATGTCCATTTTCAGATTCATCAAGTTTTTTTTTTTTAATATTGATTTTAATAGATTTATTTTGGTTTCTCAAGCGGAATACTTTTTACTTTGTTTAATAGTGACAACTTTATCATCTTCAATTTCATTTAAAGTTCCATAGTCTGCTCAACTATCTTCTAAATTTTCTTCTACATCGGTCTCGCTATCCTTGGAATTTACAGGATACGATTGCACTGGCGATAGGCCTTCAACAGAAGCTTCGATACAGGCAGCCTCCAGAATAAGTTCCTAGACCGATGACAACGGAACTTATTCGAAAGGGCCGTCACCCTTTTTCTTTTTGGAGGCTTTGTTAAAAGACAAATTTTTCTTAACTTAAAATTTTTGATCTGCATAAAAAAAAAATAAATAAATAAATTAATTAATAAATGAATTATTGAATGCAGCAACAATAGAACATAAAACAAATATTCCTTTCGACAAAGCTTCGAGCTTTTAATAGGTGGCACAGCCGCCTGTTTGCAACTGCCTTGCCTGGGCCACAATTTGATAAGCGACTTTTAGCCAAATCGGGAGCTCGGTCATAAAATTTGCTAAAATTTGTTTTTGCTCACCGTTGATGTTTTTTATACTGGTCCTTAAAATATTTTAAAAATATTGATATTTAAAAAAAAAAACGTTATTCTACCTAAATTTTTAATATTTGGTGATAAAAGCTCATTAATTTTTTGAAACTTTTTGAAATAATATTTTTTTTCTTGTGTTTACGTTACCATGACATGCATCGAATGAAATTTCTAAAGATTGTATTTGATCTCAATTATTCGTTTGTGCTGTTCGATAACGAGTGCGGTTATTTTAAATTAAAAAAATTCTAACAATTCAACTCGTTATCGAAAGCGGTGATTAGACCCCAGGATTTTATGTTGTATTTTTCAATTCAAATATTTCAAATTCATAATTTTATTTTTTATATATCTCTACGATTTGCTTTTGTTTTTCTTTTACCAGAAGAAAAATATAAAAAATAAAGATTAACAAAATTTTTTATAAAAAAGACCTAGAGCTTAAACAATTAATTACTAATAAAATATTAAGAAGGTCAAATAACTATAATTATTATATATAAATTGTTTCGGATAATGAGCTTTGTTCTGATTATATGTAAATCAATTACACCTTTGTTTTAAATAATTAATTAATTATTTTGTAAAATATAAGATATATACATAGATATAAAAATTTTTTATATTGAATGGATTTTCTGTTTTAGTTTTAATTATTAATTTTTTACTACAACTTGGTTTTATTAAACATTTTTTTTTAAATATTTGGAATAAAAAAATGCAATTGTCAATTTAATGTTGGTTTAACAAAGGTATTTTAAGGTAAAAACATATTTGAATTGAATTTTAAAAAATTTTGCTAAGCAACGGCATTTAACGCTGCATACCGCTGTTCGTCTTTCCTCGAAAAACAGTTTTCCTGCAAATTACTGCATGCATTTTAACATATGTTTTTATTGTATAGCATACTTTTAAGCTTCTGTATTTTATTAAACATGTTGCCTGTTTTTCTCTGTGCATGACATTTATGACGCAAAAAATAAATACTTCAAATTAAAATCAATTTAATGTGTGCTTTTCTTTATGCTCTACATGATACAGACTGTAAAAGAAATGAATAGATTAATAAATTTAATTAATATTTTAACACTTTTTTGCTATCTTTCATGTTTTTCCAATGTACATAACTAAAATAAGAAAACATTTTTTATTAATTGCGTATTAATTTTGTTTAACTTTTGTCATGTAATTTTGTATATTTTTAGATTAAAACAAAAATTATCTTTACAAACCAACAAGCAGCAGGATCATCAGCAGCATTTAAATTAACAAAAAAAAAAAAGAAAAAAACAGATCTTTATCCAACGAAGAGCGTCTAGAAAATCGGCCAAGAAAGTACAAATTCTTGTTCTTGTTCTCTCTGAAAAGTGTGTATGCATGTATGTATACTCTTGCCAGACAGCCAGCCAGCCAAGAAGTCAACCAATCAAAACAGCTACAACCCCAACACGTTTATTTTAAATTTCAAAATATTTTCGTACAAAAGTATCTAAACTATTGCAACAACTAAAGCAATAATAATAACAACAACAACAATAATAAATTGCTTAAAACTTTTAAAAATAATTTCCACAAAAATAAAAACAGAAAATTGCACTCATAAAATTTTCAAGAAAAAACGACACAGACATATGAGCGGATAGAGCAAAGAATCAACGTCCTAAAGGTACTAAAATTTAAAGCAGCAAATAAGCATAAATAAATAAACGCGCTATAAAAGTAGAAAGAAAAAGAACTATAACGCTTAAGCATTTGATACAACAATTAATCAACACACACACTGCACACACCCATAAAGTCAATATCTCTGCTACATTTACCAACACACTCATTTATGCAGTCTGCCAGTTAGTGACACTTAGATACAAATAAATAAAAAACAAAAAAAATAAATCTGTAGATATCAAGACGAAAGGAAGCCAAAAAAGCGAAATATTTAAGAAAGTTGAATAAAAATATCTAAAAATATCTGCAATTTCGTTGAAAATATCAAGAAAATCAACTGAAAAACCCATACGTACTTAATAAAAAAAGAGAGTGATACTTACAAAAAAAAAACAAAAACAAACAAAAAAATAAATAATAAAAAAACTTTAACGAAAAAAAAAAAAAAAAAACAAATTGGTTGTAAAGAAAAATAATTCTTAACGAAAAAACACAAAAATTCTGATAGAAAGAAAAAATATAGAAAAAAACAAAAATCAAATCGACTTTTTATTTTGAATATTTCAAAAGACATTTATTTATTAAATTGAAAGAACGATCTCTGCCTAATTTTAATATAAAATTTAAAATAAAAATATAAATAAAAATCTTAGAAAAATTAATCTCGTTATCAACGAATTGTTGAGGCTAGTTAAAATAATAAAATAAAAGTTAAAAAGCTGTAATTAAACAAAAAAAAAAAAACAAGAAAACGGAGGCCGTTATATAGTTAAAAACAAAGAATAAAAAAAAAACCAAACAATTCTAAAACTAAATCAAGAAACCTTTTTGACACAAAACTACGTTTGTTTGAGTTGATTTTTTATACTCATTATTAATTTAACATAAACGTGTGAATAATTTTAAATAAAAGCTCAAAAGCTTTAAGCTAAAGCTAAGTTAAGCTCAGAAACTCTACAAACCACCCATTTTACATTAACGTAAGCAATATTTTTTTTGTATTTAATTTAACTGCAACGCCCTAATACGCTGCTTTAAAAAAGCTTCAGTTGTGATAAGCTAAGCTGCTGACTGTCAGTTAAATCGGCAACAGCACCGTGTGTTTTCTTGGCACAATTGAATTTATTTGTTGAGCGCGTTTTTAAAACACTCTTTCAAAATTCTAGCCCTAACAAATTTCAAACTACAACCACAGCAGCCGATGCACAAAATGGCAGCACCGACTGGAGCAGCGCCGCCGACGGCAATTGATGGGGCCTTGTCGGCCCCTAAATATGGTACACTGATACCGAATCGAATTTTTGTAGGCGGTATAAGGTGAGTTTCTAAAAACTTTTTTAATTTGATTTCATCAACAGACATGTGGTTTAATGGACTAAGCTGAAATAGATTTACTTTAGTTAATAGAATGGTTTACACGATATTGGCTTAATATTATTTTTATGCCGATCAAATTGTTATTTTTTTTTTAATTTCAAAGCATTTCGATTTTTTTTAGCATGTCATGTCCAAATTAACGAAGTAATTGCGTTCGTATTTCAGTAACTCGATTTGTTACCCCAAAGGAAAGAATTTAGGGTTAGATTCCACCTACTTACTTGGTGGCGAATATAACGCAAAATTTCTTGAAATTAAATGGAACTACAAGAATTAGTTGACGTTGCCAAACGTCGGGGTTTTTTTCTGTTATTTCTAATGCCATTGTTCAGCATACCAATTATTAATTTAATTTTATTAGGCTTTGGATAGTTTTGTAAACACGGTCTTCTACTTTAAAATGTACCCGGCCATCGTCGTTACACCATTGTGTTAAGCTGTTGTCTCGAGTGCAAGATCTTCTCTTCTGCTTTACCAACCCCGGGACCTTTTAACGAATTCTTACACAACTGCCACACAACGGTTATGTTATGTTGTTGCTATTTTGGCTACACACCAGTTATTTTCCTGTTTTTCTTATAGAGACTTGTAGAGAAAAGCTTTTAAGCAACTCGGCTAACCACCGATGGGAATTGAATTAATGATCCCAACATGTGTGAGCTAACTTTTCTGTTTTATATTATTTTATTTAATTTAAACCACACACTTTTTTAGTTTAGAATTAACAACTAATTCAGCGTTCTTCCCAGAAGGGGTTCCCTTTTCCTTTTACAGATTCCAGCGCGTCATTTTTTTTTTTAATTCTATTTTATTATTTCTTTCTTTAGATAGTGATGTTTCTATTATCTGTTGTTTGCTAACCATACGTTTTAATTACCTCGCGCATCACTACTTGATATCTTTTTGTTTAACTATGCGCCTTTTAATAGGCGCTGTCATCTAGTCTACAATACGCAGCGACGTTGGTAATCTGCAACAACTGTTATGTTGTTACTTTTCTCTAAATAGAGTTCCATTAAAATTTGGATAAGGATTTCTTTCCTTTACTTATCTGTTGTCAGGCGTGTTCAACAACTTATCTACCACAGCTACAGAACAATTGTATTCGTTTTTCTAATCGAAACTTTAAGCGGTTTGATCTGTTGTTTTAACATTTATTCGCCTCGTACACATCTTGGCCACTTAAAAATAATTATTTTTATAGTTCGCAAGGCTTTTTTAGGATTTGAACTCTTTGAAATATTTTATTTTATTAATTAGCAGGTATTATTGCTTTAATGTTACCGCTCTTTTATATAAAAAAAGATATAGAATACTAATAGATTAGAAGGACCAGAAATTCCTTAGTATAAATGGAATCAGAATACAGAATTTTAAAATCAGCAAATTTTGCTTCTTAAATTTAATTTATCATTCTTAACATATTATATTCAATGAATCCTTCAAACACGTTTTATTCAAACATTTTGTTACTTTTATTTGCAGTGGCGATACAACAGAATCTGACTTGTGTCGTGTTTTTTCCGCCTACGGTAATGTTAAGTCTACAAAAATCATTGTAGATCGCGCTGGTGTTAGTAAAGGTTACGGTTTTGTGACCTTCGAAACAGAACAGGAAGCCCAAAGGCTGCAAACTGATGTAAGTTATTTAAATTTCATTTAAGCTTTTGCTCCCCTCCCCTTTTTTCTTTCAACACAATTTTAAAGAAAAAGTGTTAGTGAAACGAAAATTGAAAAAAAAACAATAAAAAATATTTCAAAAATACTTTTGCAATTAATATTTATTAACCAATTGTATCTTTTTATTTCTCATTTTTTATTTATTTTTTTTTATACAAAATATTATCCACAAACATACACACACATACAACTACTACTACTACTACTACCTACTATCCCACTTAATGAAACTCAACGATATGAACTTCTTAAAAAATCGAAAATAGGATAAAACTTGATTACAGATGAACAATTATTAAAAAATGAAACTGAAAGATTGAACAAATAAAATCTTTAAAAATGAACACATTAAGGCTCTTCAAACATGCATCTGTGATAATGCGTTTGTGTGTGCTAAAAACCGTGTCACAATCTTATAGATAAAAAAAAATCTGTAAAATAAACTAAAACAATACAGGGAAGCCCAATGTTTTATAAACATTTCGTTTTCGTTTTTTTTTATTGAAAATTCTTGTTACAAGTTCAATTTACTTACTTTTTTAATTTATAATTTTCTGGTTATTTAATTAGTTAAATTTTAATTACCACATTAATAACTCTCGTTACGAACGTTCAAATTCGTTACTATTTTTTTTTTAATTAATACTTACAAAATTGTTGTTTCTTTTTAATTAGATAAAAAAATAAAAACAAAAAAAGAATCAGCGTTTGTTTAAAAAAGTTTATTTCTTTTATTAAATTCAATTCTAAACCATTAAAAAAAAAAAAAATAAAAATTAAAAATATTTTTGTCTTTGTTTCGTTTCACCATCCTTTGGTTAACAACATTAATTGTTTTTAGTTTATTTTAATTTAAATTTATTATAATTTTTATGTTTTTTATACGTTTAAATTATGGTGTTATTAAAAAGTCTCTCAAAAGCTTTATTTGCCAACAAAGTTCTACTTAATCCAGCAAAAAATGCCAGCTTCGCTTAAAAGAATTTAGCTACTTGAAAGTTAATGTATCTTTTCTTGGCTTTTAAGTTTAAATGATTAAACGTATATTTTATTTCATGTAAAAGCATGATTGTTAATTTACAAAAAGCAATGTGAGTGAATCTATAAAAGCACTGCACCACGGGTGCACTTAGTTTAAAATATAATATAATATATAATATAAATAAATATAAAATATTTAAAATATAAATATATTTGTACAGAGTGTCCGCCGGAAAGGTATACTATTTGGTTTTGTCGCCATTTTAGTAAACATTAGCATTGACAGTTCATATTTGGCAGTCGTGAAGTAGACAAGTGGCAAATTTATTATGGAAAACTATTCGATAAACCAACGTTTTTTAATCGTTAAAACATTTTATCAAAATCAATCATCGATTACTGTGACGATGACAAAGTAACGTGCAATTTTTAGGAGAAACAACGTGTATTTATCGTGTAGTGAATGATTTCAAAAAAAGAGGGTCGGTCTGTAGATGATAGGTCCAAGCATGGACCACAACGTACTGCAACATTACTGCTGTCCAAGAAAGTGTTCAAATCAATCCATCCACCTCAATTCGACGCGTGCTCAGGTGCTTGATCTTCAAACAACAGCTTTGACCACAATTTTGCACAAGGATTTGTATTTGTTTCCATATAAGATTCAGTTGACACAAGAGCTTCTTCCACAAGACCATTTTCGCCGCCGTACGTATGCCAAGAGGATGTTACCTGACAACTCCGAATTTCTGGAAAAAATCACAATGAGTGGCGAGGTATATTTTTATTGGAATGGATATGTGAATAAACAGAATAATCCGTTCTGAGGAATAGGAAGCCCACAAATAATTCACAGGCACCTTTGCAACCATTAAAAGTGACAGTCCGGTGTGCAGTTTGGTGAGGAGGAATCATTGGACCTTACTTCTTTGAAAATGAAAACGGCGTAACGGCAACTGTGAAAAGAGAGTGACATCGTGATATGATTGAAAACTTTTTAACGCCACAATTGCATGCTTTGGATTTGATTAACATGTTGTAATCAAGCCTAAAGAGCCAGAATTACAATGGAATTACTGTGAGACCTCCTTTCACAACAAGTTATTTCAAGAGCTGGTAATGTTGATTGGGGGCTCCACGGTCGCCAGATTTGACTGCTCCGGACTTCTTTTTGTGGGGATATCTAAAAAGCAAGGTTTATGCAAATAAGCCAGCAACGCTCATGTCAAACAAAATATGCTTGATGAAATTAATGAAATATCGCGTGAAATGTGTAAAAATGTAACGAAAAATGTACTTAAAAAGGCTCGCATTTGTGAGGCTAACAGAGGCAGACATTTATATGATATTGTATTCCATAAATAATTGCCGACATTAAATAAAACAATTATCAATATAAGATCCATTCTATTTCATTTAAACCTTCCCGGCGGATACCCTGTATATTATACTAGTAGAGCACTTCAGAATATTAATACGTATTGATGGCTTTATATAAAAAATCGATTTTTTTACATAATATGGTACACACCCTCCCGGAGGCACATTTATCAGTCTTTATGGATTACTCAAAAATCTAGACTTGTGCTGCTGTATACCAGTCCCCTGAAGGCAAGCAGGGTGTCAACTAGAAGCTCCACGTTATTTCCACGGGAATCAGTAAGCCCCAGAGTTCCGCTAATTATCTCTTCAGCCTTTTAGCTGTTGACCTTTCGGGAGTATCGCGGTGGTTGTAGTTTTGCGGCCCCCGCATGAACTGATTTAGTGGGCCAGGATCATCTCGCCTTTAATAACACCAACGGGTGAATGATCCGAATCCAGTGAGCATGCTAGTCATGTGCTCTGGACCAGGAGTTCATAATCTCCAGTTCTATAGCAAAGAGTAGTGGTTTGCAACTCTGCTTTAGAACCGCAAAAATTGCAACTAGGAATATGACCTGTTGCTAGAATTAGTCCTCGGCTTCCTAGGGCGTTAATCTGAATAAGGCTTACAGCCAGGTGCAGATGTAAATCTTATCACGAAATAATCTGGTAGATAAAAACTCTTACAGTAATTAAAAAAAGCCCTAACTCATTACAAAAATTATTGGAAAAAATGTGCTTTAGATCATTTCTAAAGCAAAGAAAGATAGATCAATGCAATTTGTGCGTATTCCATAAAGCTTATAATAAGTCAGACGAAGATTATAAAAAACATAAAGACGAATCAGAAAAATATGCGCGAGGAAAAACAGAATCGCATCAAGAATTGGTGAAGTCGGAATATGTGCAGACTTTTGCTTGGATGTGCAAGCAGTTAAATTGGTGCCTCAATTACACGCAATTGCTGCAAATTTTAAAATAAAAACGCAAATTCATAATTTGACAATATATAACGTCACACATGCATCTAATAATTATACTTAGGATGATACCGATGGGAATCTAATCTCTTTCATTTTTGCATTCAAATAATTTCCAAAACGACGTTTTGTCTATTGTTTGCTCGTTTTTTTTTCAAGCGTAACCAATGTATCGATTAAACTACAATTTTTAATAAGCAGTCATACTCAAAAGCAATGTGGCGCAACACAATCCTTTAGAGAGAGAAAAATTAATAAAAGATAAATAAATTTGCTGCCTCAATTTGTTCAACTTACAATTGAATTACACAAATTTCCCGTATCCTTACATGCGCATCATTTACATTATTATAATTTTTGAATTTCGAAAGTATTTCTCCAATTTACTCGTCCACTTGACCAGATGAAAATGGCCGATACCGCAAAGTGGAGAGTAAGCTATTTTTTAAACCTTCCCTCCCTCAACATGAATTTCATATTATACAACACAGTAAATTACTAAAAAAAATCGCAATCGAGGATAGTGTCCAGAAATAAAATGTAGGATCATTAATTTTATAATCTGGTACTTAAGCAATACAGACAGGATTTTGTCCAGTTAAAACTGTAATTCGCTTATTAGCATAATACCCAAATTAATATTTTATATCTTGTCGAGGACTTTTTGGCATAATTTCGCTAGTGTCTCGAGGATGAGTACTTAAATTATAACCAAGATTGCGGCAAAAAAACTTCACATCCCAAAGTTAAGACAGTAGTTGGATATTTTTCGAAAAAATTGATAATTTTGTTTTTGTAAAAGTACTAATTTTGCTTGCTTTTTTTACACAATAAATTCAGGATATAAGGCCATTTTAAAAAATTATTATTTAACTAAAGTAGATTAAATAGTTCTTAATATAAATTAATATTTCTGTGACATCAAAGAATAAATTAACTTAATATTGCTGGATTAAGATTTGATTAAGGAACTTGTTGTTCTGTTCCCGTTTTGGCCAAACTTTTGAATGGACATTTTTTAAAGCAAAAAATAAATTAAAAACATAATTAATTGTTATTTTTGTTCGTTTTTTTCTTTCTGTTGTTGTTGTTAATTTGTTACTCTGTATGTACAAAAATTTTATGTTGTTTTTTTCTTTTTCTAAAGCACTTGTGTTTATTTGTTGTGTTCGAAATAAAAATTTTATTTAAATAATTTGTTTATTTTTTTCCTTAAAGGCTGCAACAAATTGTTTTGTACATTGTTGTTGTTGTGGTGTTTTTTTTACGAAAAAGAGTTTTTGTGTTATTTATATATAAATATATATTAAATATCATACTGAGTGTAAAGAGTTTTTGTTTTAAGTTTCTATTTCGTTTTCTGGTTTAGAAAAGTGGCTCCTTTTAGTGCAAGAATTCTTAGAAGCTTAAATTGAATTTTAATTTTATTACAGTTTTTTATTTCTTTTTTATAGTTTTGTAAGTTAATTTCTAATTTTTAAACATTAATCTTTTTATAATAATTTTGTATCAACAATATTTTGCAGTTGTGTAAATTAAAAACAAACGTAAACATGCAAGCTTTTTTTCTGCTCCGCTGGTAGCTGGTTAGTCTAATATGGGAGTTATCTATTGTTACAAAAATTATTAAAAAAAAAAAACAATTATACTACTGCTGCAGTTAAGTCATTTTCAAAATAAGGAAGCTTATTTTGTTTGCCTAAAACTAGTTAAACTTCTTCAAGCACTAAAGAGTAGTACTTAAAGTTAATTTTCTTCAAAAGGTACTTTTTACGAGTTGCACTAAAAATTACCTAAAACATGCCCCTTTCCTCTTTTTTTGGAAAGGTTGCTGCCGAAAAGTATAATTTTAAAAAGATTGTTAAACGTATTTTTTTACTACGTTTTACTTTTTATGAAGTACATAATGCTAATTTATACCAAACGTTATTATCTATTTCTTATTTCTGGGGGATTTTTAATCAAAAGAATCAATTTTAAAATATATTTATTAGAAAAAGTACAAAAAGGCTTAAGGCCCAACTATAATATGCATAAGCTGGCTGAAGCTAATGTCAAAAATTGACATAAATATAGAAATTATTATGCACAGTTGCACATTTGTTTTATTCGTACTTTTGCAAAAAATAATTTCGTTCTAAATAAATGAAATTTATTAGCAAACAGGCGTTTAATAATCATATTTTGTATACTTAATACTTTCCTTATACAAATTTATAATGTTTTGTTAATAGTTTTAAGAAAATTACGAAAGACTTTTTTTTAAAGGTTTTAAGGTTTTCGTTATTTAAAGTAGTTTTTAAAAAGTTTTTTTTCTGGTTTAGGGTATAATTTTTTAATGTTATTTTTAAAATGAATAGGTAGTATTTTTAAAAGCATATCTGTTTCTCAAAATGCCAATTTTGAAATTTTGAAAGATGTTTTTTTGAAAGATGCTTTTCTTTAATAATTTTTTTAATGCTTTCTAAAGTAGTTTTAGAATATTACCTTTTAAAGGTATTTTTTTTTTTTAAAGATATTTATTTTGAATAAGTTTTAAAAATAAGATTTGTGAAAGATTGTTTATGAAAAACTGTTCCTAACAGATTTGGTTGATTGAATTCGGTGCCTTTTTAAAGGGCACTTTTATTTAAGTACTTTTCGAAATTAAAATTTTTTTAAAGGGAATTTTAAGCACATTCCCCTTAATGTTGCTGAAAGGAAGTTTTTACAAATTGCATTTTATTAAAGGTATTTCGTATTGTAAAATATTTTTTATATTCATCTCTGTTCATAAGGGCCAGATAACATATTGTTTTGAGAGTTATTTCACCACTATAAGCTATTAAAATTTATCAGTTAATTTAGTGTAACATTTGTGTTAATAATTAATTGACAAAATACTAAAATAAATTTTCGTTTTCATGCGCATATTATTTCGTAATCCCAAACCTTAAAAAGTAAATATCAATTTTTCTTCTCACCACATGTTTTATTGTTTATCAAAGTAGTAGAGTCTACTCCTACATACATAAATATTCGTCTAGAAATGTATAACAATTTTATTGTTATCAACAATTATTTAATTAAAACAGCAAACTGAAATAAGCCAAACTTAAGTTATAAAGCAGATATTGTCATTGTAAATTATAATCAAATAATTAAGCTTTTATTAATTCAAACAGGCAAACAAACGAACATTAACATTTTTATAATTATTTATTAATATTCATTAGGAAGGGCAACAGTTATACTTTCAGTTACAATTTTCGAATAATTTCTATTTTGAACTATTAAATTTATTTCTTTATAGAAAAGTAGAAATGAGAAATTTCTGGCTTTTATGTAGGAGTTATTGTTTGAAAAATAATAATTATTTTTTTAAATTATCTATCGTAATATTAAATTTTCATTTATTCTTAATCAATAATTTACAATTTCAATAAGATTTATCTTTCCCATTAATGGCAAGTTTCGTTGTAAATGTTAAGGGTTTAGGTGTTTAGAAATTTTAATTTTAAAATGTAAATTTTACAAACTAATTAACATTTATTACTAATTTCGTATAGTTATACAATTTATTGCCATTTAATAAAACATAAATTATTACAAATGATGTGTTATTAAAGAATTGTGAGATTGTGAGTATATATGAAACGAATAGAGCGTTCTCAACGCTTTTAGTGATAGTGGGTATCTACTTTTACTTTATATGGAACTAAAGTAAAGTTGTTATTGTGGAGTTGTTTTGCTTTTTTGTTTTAAAAAAATTAAATATGTACTAATCTTTTAAACGATCTTTTAAATTAAATTTTAACGATTTATTTTTTCAATATTTCGCTTTCCTGTGGAAACCTTCTTCAGGAAATTATTTTTTATATTTTACAAAAACAAAAAATTATAACAAAGATTTTTATAACAATTGTTATAATTTTTTGTTTTTGAAAAATATAAAAAATAATTTCCTGAAGAAGGTTTCCACAGAAAAGCGAAATATTGAAAAAATAAATTGTTAAAATTTAATTTAAAAGACCGTTTAAAAGATTAGTACATATTTAATAAAAATAAAAAAAAGTCGAATAAAACTGAAAATTTAAAAAAAATATTTATTGATAGATGTTAAAACCTGAAAGTGTAACAGCTCGCTTGTTGCTATTCTTATTCTTTCTAGGGAAATAAAGCGTAATACAGCTGTTGCAGCCATTGAGACACATTTTTTCGAAGCCTCGTTCCAATTATCGTGCGAACGTTATTTATTTGCAGTTTACAACCTTTAAGTGAAAATAAAATGCAAAGAGAAATTTTAAAACAATCATCTTATTCAATTGCCCCTGTGGTGATTATACAGAATTTTCTTTTGACTCTAAAAAATGCCATTATTAAACTAGATTTGTATCTATTCGTTTTTTTTTTGCCGATATATTGCTTTTAAAGCCGTCAAATCCAATATGTTGACTAAAGAAATTCTTCATTTCCTGTTTTTCAAAAAGTCTTCTCGGTGGTTAATTCAGCATTAAACAGATTTGTCTTTTAAGAGAAAAATGCCAGAAAGAGATTATGATTGCTCATACATTGTCTTTGTAGCCTGAGGCTGAATTTCTTGCCATTACATACTAAGTGCTTACTTAGCATTGAATGATGAATAATGTCAATTTTATTTTAGCATTATCATTAGCTTTATCATTAATAAATGCAATTCCTTATCTAAGTTCTGAGGGAGTTAGTTTCATGTAGTGCGTTATTTGGTAATGGCATTCCTATCACAAAATTTTGGTGAAATATAGGCTTTTAACTGTGTCACTTTAAATTGGTATAACGTTGTAACATATGGATACATCTTTAAAAGGGTTAAAGTGTATTTATTTTATGTATTTTTTTAAACTTCCTCTCTTATTAATCTCAATTTCATTACCACAATTACAATTATAATTAAAAAAATCAGTGGCATTTAATAGTAGCTGCTTGTCATTATCATTATAACAAATAATTGCAATGCAATATCAATGACAATGAAGTATGTTGCAAATAAAAAATGATTTAAAGTAAAATAATTACTCAAACGATTAAATTTAATTTCAATATTTACAGCTTTAATTAAATGTTTTTTTTAATGTTTTTCAAATATGAATTGTTGATAAATGCCAAAGCAAAAAGGATGTTTATTTCCTGTTCATAACATTTATTCATTCTCGAATTCTCATTTTTAAATTATATTCAATTTAAATTCAATTGTATTATGGTTTGAGAATTGACATCAAATGATAAATATAATTGATTTGGTATTTTGGAGGTCTTGCTTATATCAAATACATATACACTTCTGATATTCTGTAAACTTGTATTCGTAATATTATTTGAATATAAACCTGATCAAAAAAGAAAATTGTTTTTATCTATGCAAATAAGCACATTCAGTGTGAATAAATTTGTACAACAATTGTAACAAATTTTATCTATGAGCAGATTCTAAGGCAATTTGTCACCACTATTATTATTATCTGAGTTAATGCAAGTGCGGGCAGAGTTGATCGCTTCACATTTTCATCACTAAAATACCAGAAGTAAAATATAAATCTTTCTTTTTATTTTATAAAAAAAGTTAACTATTCAGAAAATCTTTTGGCATCACTTCAAATGCTATTATGATCAATTAAAAACTACCATGATTTAATATTTATATTGAATAGCAAGTAAAAATTATTAAAGTAATCTCAACAATGTTAAACAAGGCAACTCTATATGCTACATGTGTGTAAGAAATTAAATCAGTTTAAGGAATTTTAAGGACCCTTAAGATGTTATATGCTCTAGAGATTAAATGTTGCCTACAGATAAATTTGTCCGCTACCTGAAAGTCCTCGTCAGATAAAAAAAAAAATATAAAATTATAATTTTCAGTTTTATTTGACCTTTTTTTATTTTTATTAAATCTTAATCTTTTAAACGGTCTTTTAAATTATAACGATTTATTTTTTTCAATATTTCGCTTTCCTGTGGAAAGCTTCTTCAGAAAATTATTTTTTATATTTTTTATATTTTTGAAAAATAAATATAAAATATAAAAATATAAAATTATATTTATAATACTACTAGCGAACCCCCTGCACACTTCGTAGTGCAGAAAAGAAAATAACAAATCAATTTGAATTCATTAAAATCAGTGATAAATTGCTTTTATTGTAATGCTCTGTGGTAAACAACATTTGTTGTTTTTCCATTTTCGGTGTAAATATACAAAACCGATGGTTTTCCAATGCGCGAACAGGCTACATACAACTGTCCATGTGAGAAAACTGGATACTCTCAATACACTCCACAAATTGCTAAGGATTGGCCTTGCGCCTTATTATGGTAACCGCAAACGCAAGGCGAACAGGAAACTGAAGTTATTTCAATTCAATTGGCATATCAGACGGAATCATTCGAATTCAAAAATTCTGTTGGATAATTCACAACATCTTCTTCATTGGTAACAGTATCCACAGATTTGTATGACACCAATTCGTCTGGAATCTTTGATTGTATAGCCATTTTTTATTCCTCAACAAATTTGTTCTTTGCCCATAAAATTGCGCTGTCACTCAACCATGCATGCCATGTATATTATTGTGCTATGTTAGGGAAAACACATTCAATCAATTCTTTTTTTTGACTGTACGAAACGGCAAAAAATCATTTGGCAATGTTATCAATCCAGTGCCATCAACAGGCATTGCACCATTCCCAATTTTCAGCATTTGCTTAGAGAACTTTGTAGCAGATGGATCATTTTTCAACTGAACACGAACGTTGGCAGTGAGTTTCAATGTTTTAACAAATCTTCATAAATTTGAAGACGTTAATTTCATCGGCAGCTGTCGATCTAGGAATGACGGGCAATGTTTGCCTAAAATCGCCTGACAATAAAATCAACGCACCATCAAACAATTCAGAATTATCTCGGAGATCTTTCATTGTTCTTTCTAAAGCTTCAACAGATTTCTTATGCGCCATAGTGCATTCATCCCAAATAATGATACTGCAACGTTTCAATAATCTTGGCGTTCCAGATGTTTTTGAAACGTTACATATGGGAGTTTCATTAACTTGGTAATTCTGTGGCAATTTCAAAGCAGAATGTGCTGTCCGATCACCATCTAACAAAGGGGCTGGGCTGCAATGCCAGAAGACGCCAATGCAGTTCCGCATCGTTGCCAACAACAATGAAATTAAAAACGTTTTTCCGGTGCCTTCTGGTGCATCTAGGAAATAAAATCCACCGGCTTTACTATTGATAGCTTGCTTAATAATATCGTACGCATTTTTTTTTGCTTTGCATTCAATGTCGAAAGATTTTCGTGAATAAAAGCATTTAATACGTTGCGATCGTATTGTTGTTCACTTTGCAGTTCTAACTCAAAAATGTCATGCATTGCGCGATTAGGTGATGGCATTCCCAATTGTGATAATGTCTTGTTAGCAATCGACAAACAGAAATCTTGAATACAAATCAATGCTTCATTGTAAATTTCCGGCGTGAAATCCATTGAAGGATTACGATTTTCTTGACGCACTCGAAACAGAATATCTCCCGACAGACAGTCTTGAAATTTTGTCCACAATTCAGATGGATTCGATGGAAAACAGGCAGACAAAATAATTGCAAACAAAGTACGAATTTGATAATGATGAGCGACAACTGCTGCATCTGCAAGTGTTTGTTCCCAATGAATATCATTTTCCAACAAATTAAGCTTTTGACGCGCTTGTCAATATGTCGTACCCAAAACTCCATTGACTGCCCTTAACTGTTGAAATGATGTTGGCCCACGAACGTTTATTAACAGCAAACGTAAATAAAAACACTCAAGAGTTATTTGGGTGAACTGTATAAAAATGTCCCAAAGTATCACTTGAATGTAAATTTTGATGGCCATCAATACGATTTCCTTGCTTGTGCCGTTGTAACTCCACGTAAAATACGTTGGCACTTCTGCATACAATAACGTTCCGGCAAAAGCATCAACTTCACACAATTTAAAAAATGCAGTAAGAGTTGTATGAATGCAGTGTTCACTAAAATGGCTATAACTTATGAACCAATACACAAACAGAGATCGTTTATAAATAAAAACCTTGGTATTGAAGTCACCTATCATATGAACTTTGCAGTAACAAAATCGGTTTACGGAGAACGTCAATTACTAACACAATGCAACTTATTTTGATATATGTAGATTGCTATTTCCCGTCCTAACTGGCTGGTTTGTAGTCGAAAGCGCTCGCCTTCAATAGTATTTCATTTACTGGCGGAGGAGAAATAAGCAACATAAATAAAGAAATAAAGTGGATAATATTAATTATTTATGAACTATAATAAAAATGCAAACCTTTTAAAAATCACGCTAAAGAATAATTTTAATTACAGTCATCTTTAGTTAATGTAATAAATTTCTAGTCGTGTTGCTCTTTTTTGTTACATTTTATGCGCCCCTTAATTTGGCTAATTAGCATTAAGAACTTCGTTCTTGGATTTTTAACGCAATTTCATTTAATTACTTCACTTTAGTTTTCGGTTTTTAGTTGAATTCATTTCCTTTTTAGCTGCTGCCAGTTCCGTTTTAACTTTTAACTTTTTTGTGTTTTTTTTTTGTGCATTTTTAGCTTCCTATTTAAGTTATTTTTGGTGGCATAAAGAAATTTAATGCCACAATTATTAACATCATGTCCTTTTAGTCCCTATACATTGCATTTTCTGTGCCAGTAGCATAAGTATGCATTGCAGCTGAAGAGCTGTTGTTATCAATAGAAAAAGAAAATTTTTGTGCTAAACTAGAAATGAGCAGCATTTTGACAGATGATGATGGCAAAAACCAACCTAAGAACTTGTATCCGTGGAAATTTCATTTCAAGTCAAAGCAGTGGTTGTTAACAAGTACCTACATAATTTTAAGAGATTTTTTTTAAGTGGTGTAAGCAAAGTGTATAATTATCTCTTTGATTAAATAAGTGCATTAGTTTGAATTTTTTTTTATAACACTATTATTTATTAAAATATGATTTGAGGAAAAAAATTTCTAAGCTTTTTGCAATATAAGTAGTTGCAACGTCTATGTGAGTTTGGGGGTTATATTCGATTTACTTATGATAAAAAAAGTAGGTTTGTTCTCTCTTTTTGTGTGATATTTAACATCTGATAAATATTTTTATAATTTTTTAGTGGTTTATTATTATGCACTAGTTCATTATTAAATAAAAAATTTTTAAAAAACTTTAATTTTTATTATTATTCAATATTTCGCCATAGGTTGTTTATCCTGAAGATGCCAACCAATGGTTTGGCGAAATATAGAATAATAATAAAAAATAAAGTTTTTCAAAAAGTTTGTATTAAAAAATGACCTAGTGCTTAATAATAAACTACTAAAAAAATTTTAAAAAGGTCAAATAACTATAATTATTATATATTTTTATAATTAATTTTTACTTTGAAGAAAGAAGTTTCGTTTGAATTGGTTGGCTTTTGTTTTTGTTTGTTGAACTTCTGTAAATTTGAGAAGGCGAAATGCCTTCAGTCCCAATTGTACTATGTGTGATTTTAATTTTTAACAAAAATATTTCTGTTGCTTCAACATTTTCTTAACTTTCGCCAGCAAAGATATTGGTTTACCACAAAGCATTCCCACAAGCAGTCAGTATATCTCGTGGAAATGCTATTTCTGCTCAAATGAATTTTCTTTACTTCGGCCTACTCGATCCCTTAATTCGCAATTTTTATACACTAGTGTTTGTTCATATTTTTAGAGCAAATGTTCAAAATTTACTACAAAATATAAAAATAATTATGTTAATTAAAGAGTGAGAGCCTAAAAAATAGAATATCAATCACAACTTAAAAGAAATGAATTGAACTTATAATGGAAGGTTTCCAATGATTATAATAAAGCTTATCTTATATAATAAAGAGAGCTACAACTGAGTTTTCTTTTATAGTGCCAGAGCAGGGAAAATAATGTAAGGGCTTTGCAGTGGAAAAATATAATCACTCTATATTGTGTCTTGTAAAAAATTAAAATACGAAAATTTCGTGTTGAACCTCTTTAGAGGAGCCGGTGTGATGTACAAAATTAAAAATAACATTTCCAGCTTAAAATAATACTGTGCTGATAATTCGTTAGTTTTACACTTTTTTTTTTATTTACCAATTTATTATAATTAAAATAACAACAAATCAAAAGCTAAGAGCACTAGCTACGATGGCTAACGGCTTCTTATTTCATGTGTGTACACACATGTATATTTAGAAATTTGATGGTTAAATTTTCAAAATTTAAATTTTGTCGTGCAAAGAAGTTTTTTTTAAGAATTCAAAAATTTTTTTAATATTATTACTAGTTGGCGTTTTTAGCAAGTCAATGATGCTAGTCGATTAAAAACCGATACGCGTGCGTTTACGAGAGCTGGACAGTCTGCCAAGATATGGAAAACTGTCAATGGTTGAGAGGCACAGAAAGTGCATGTTGGTTGTACCGTTTTGTCCAACAAATATTGATGAGTGAGACGTGTGTGTGTTAGACGTAGCCTTGTGATACATTTATTTTGTAAACAGTTGGTTGAAGATGGCAGAATTAACGGCTGTTTTGTGGGTTTGAAGATCTTATAGGGGTGGCTGTATTTGCTTTATTTGTGTTCTAAGGATATATTGTATTTTTGGTAGCACATCTTGTCAGAAATTTCCTGGATTTTGAAATAAAAAGGTATGTTGGTTGCTGAATTACTGTTGTGGCAGCTAGGTCTGCCAATGTGGCTGGGAATCCATAGCAGTCTAATATTGTTACCCATTTTTATTATTAGTTGTTGTATGGAGATAATTAATTCGTTCTTATTGTTCTGATTTAATGCAGCATCAAATACGGAACGACTGTCTGTGCAGATTATATACTTTCCATGTGAGATTTGGCAGAGCTGTAGGGATTCAATTATTGCTACGGCTTCAGCTTCAAATATAGTTGTGCTTTAGGTCAATAGGCCTATTTTCAGCGTACTTCCTGTTTCGTCAGATATAGCAAATCCGACGTGTTTTGTGGTCTTTGATCCATCTGTGAAAATGAATTGCCAATCTTTTATACTTAAATGCGAGGATTTTATTATGTATTTTTTTAGTTTACATTATTCCCAGAATGTGATGACATTCAAGAAAATAAGAAACGAAAAAGAAAATAAATAAATGTTTTTATTAAAAATATTTGAAAAAAATATTATGTGTGTATGTATTGTAGTATATTTAAAGTATATTAAGTATATAAACGTACCATTTCTTTAAGTGCTTGTCAGCAGTAGATATAAGATTCTAAAACCTATTAAGCACATGTGGCAATAAAATGTTCCCTAAATCTTTTATTCAGGTTTATTCAACATAACTGTTGGTTGAATCCAAAAACCACCAATATTTTCATAATTTTATAGAAGAAACAAACATCTTGAAATAAATATTGTTAATTTTTCGAATATAATAAAATACATCATTAATTATGTTGGCGTTTTGAATTTTTGTTTTAACGTTTTGCGTTTTAGGCAACGAGATATAAATTAATAAAATAGTGAAATGCAATAGTTAGAAGCAGTTTGGTGTAAATAAATAAATAGCCAATATTATTTTTAAATGTATAATAACAGTATAATAACAGTTTGGATATAAAATGAGAAATTTTTGTTTACTGAATAACTCTTATTTTGAAAGAATTTTCCGGCTTAATTTCCCCTGAAAAAACAATTTGGTATCACTTTTTTGGAAACGACTTTTAATTATAATAAAAGCTAAAATTGTTGCTAGTTTTTCCTTATTTTACTTTAAAACAAAGTTTTGTTTTGTGTTTCATTTTCTTTATTTCTTCTTACTCTTTCTGTTTTAGTTTAATTTTAAGCGAAAACGTTTTGTATATGAATTGCCTTGAATTGTGTATATTAAATTAAAAAAAAAAATATTAAAACCAATTTTTAAAAAAATAAATTTGTGAAAGCTCGTGTTGATTTATATTATATTTTCTACATTTATATAAATCTTATATATAAAAATATTATATATCGTTTCGTTTTACTATTAAAATTCTTACCACCTTTAGATGAAGAAGAGCGTTTGAAATTTGTTTACCAATTTTTTTTTTGTATTAAAAGTTACCATTTTTGATTTAGTTCTTTTAAAACTTTACTTTGTGTTGCGTTCAAATTTTAAGTTCTTTTATTTTAAATTTAATACATAAAAAAATGCGTTACGTTTTTTCTTACAGTTTATGGTTCATACTTACAATTAATTAAACAAGCAAATATTTTGTTTTTACTTAATTTTTGTTAATAATAATAATTAAAAATTTTAAATTAATAGAATTTTTGAAATTTTGTATCTCCCTCTACTCTTTTCAATTGAAACATAAACAGGCGGAATGTGTGGTGTTAAGGGACAGGAAATTAAATATTGCTCCAGCCATTAAAAAACAGGTCAGTATAAGTTTACAGAAAAAAATAATAATAATCAATTTCAATTCAATAATAATTATTCTTAAATAATTCATTTTTTAGTCAATTGTGGCTGCAAACGGTGCTGTTTATTACACAACCACTCCTCCAGCTCCCATTAGTAATATGCCTATTGATCAATTTGCCGCCGCTGTTTATCCGCCAGGTAATTGATTTTATAAAAATTTAACTGACCACAATATAATATGCAAACGTTCGAATTATTCTGGATGGAATACTGTCTCACTCAGAAAAATCCAAAAAAAAAAAAAAAAAAAAAAAAATTTGTGTTTACTGAGAACTTCATAAATGTAAATTTTTGCAACTTTATGTAGCGCAGTGTAGTTTTAGGGCGAACTTGTAAAAGCACGCACAACGTCGTGAATATGCTGCAATATCATGAATTCAGCTCCTACCTATTTCTACCGAAATTTTGTCTCTAACTATTGACCACATTACCACCGCACATTATCACATTAAAAAAAAATTAAGAAATTTTTGAAATACATGTGATGTCTACAGAGCAGCGTTGCCACTGACTTTTGCTTAATAAAACAATTTTGCCTAATCCTCGCAACAGATTTAATCGCTTATGATAAAAATAACATTTCATCAAGTAAAAAAATTGTTTTCAAATTTAATATCAAAAGTACTACAACGGCAACGCTGTCTTATATAAACTGTTTGCAATTGTGCTAGTGCAAAATTGTTTATGTATAAGTTACGAACAGTCATCCATATCTTGTTGGAATATATGTAAATCCACTTACACTAAGATTTTTGTTACGGTCATTTACTATTTAGTATACGAATAAATAATTTTAGTTTTCAAATAAAATTTTAAGGTTCTTTATATAAAATTTATTCTGTTCTATTTTAATTAAATTTACTTTTAGCCGCTGCAGCAGCTGGTGTGCCAACAATTTACCCACCTTCAATGCAATATCAGCCATTCTATCAATACTACAGTGTGCCAATGGTAAGTTGTTATTATTTGTTGTGTCGTTAGAAAACAACACGGGACAGTAAAATTCTCTTAAGTTTTACTAAATTTTATCGTATTCACTAAAATAAATAAATAAAATAAAATCTTTTCTATTGAAATTTTTTAAAATTTTTTTATATTTCTATTTTCAGAATGTACCCACCATTTGGCCTCAAAATTACCAAGGTGATTAAAATTGTTTTTGTTTTTGCTTCGTTTTTTTTTGCTTGTCTTCCTTTATCATTATTTATTTACTACTACACTAACTGTTACATGAATATTTGGCATTTTATACATGAAACATTCTTTTGCTTTTCTTCTTTTTGGTTTATAAAGTTAAAAATTATTTTTATATATTTAAATAGAGAGTATCCCACACAAAAGTAAATTTTTCTTTAGCAGCCAGCCATCTGTCTCCACTTGCTAAATTTTCATCTTATTTGCCTTTATTCATTTTTTATCATTGACTTCTCTTTTATGAAATTTATTGTTTGTTGTTGTTGTTTTTTTTTTTTAAAGAAAAAGCAGACAAAAAGAATTTTTTTTAAATACGTTATCTTATATCTCTTTTTGCTACTGTCAATTGTTTTCCTTCCGTTCCAGCTTTCCTTACTGTTTGGTTGATGTTGTTTTAAGTTTCAATATTGATTCTTATGGTTTTTGAGTTTCTTTCTTCTTAGCCAAATCATTTTTAATTTATTGTCATTTTGAAATTGCAACATCGATCAAATGAATTATTCGATGTGACAATATAAACTTAGTCTGTAAGTATGATTAGAAAAGGAAACAGAAAGCGATATCTGTGGCGATAATCTAACTATTTGTTTTTGTTTTAATTATTTCGGTATCGCTATTTTCATACAAACGTATAAAATGCATATTGAAATTCGCTCAAATTAGTTAGTGCCAATGGTCACTTTGTTTACTCAACCTACCTCGTCTAGCCATTTGTCCAAACCAAATGTTAGATAACTTTGGGGTTCGTGATTAATGTCTTGTCAAGCCCTCGATTTAAGCCTTTTGTATTTATTGACAATAAGTTTGTAAAATTTTCCTTATTTTAATTAGGATCGTATATAATGTCAATATACCATATTACTGCTCCAATTTTTAACCTCTCTGTATTTCGATTCGAAAAATTCTTTCCTAACGTGATGTTTTTGCGACATCGTCCGTCCCCTTCATTGGTAGATATCACCAATATATTTTCATTTACTTAAGGAGATCATGGGCTAATTAACTTTAGTCAATTGACCAAATTCGAATAGTCAGATAAATTGTAACAAATTCCTTAAAAATTTGTCAATTGCAGCCATTAAGCAGCTAAATAGCTAAATATAAGACGTCTAAAAAAAGAAAAATATATGCAGTATTTAGGGGCAAAATTGAAAACCCTTTAGCAGAGACACACTTTCTAGATTTAAGATTTGCTGCTATTGCGTTTATTTAAATATCACATTTTGCACCCTTAATTTCCACCTCTTGATTTTCAGTCACTTTTGGACAGTTCGGTGTTTTCTGGAATGCGTGATAAGATTTACATCTGCACCTAGCCGTGTGGGTCAATATCAGATGGTGGATCATTACCACTGTGGATGAAATGTAGCGTCATCCTCGTCCTAAAAGGCCTTCGGATACGTATATCCTCCGGTCACTCCTAGTTGAATGATCCGACCCACAAACTCAAGCGAGCGTCTCGAAACACACAGCCACTACGATACTTCCGAAGGGCCTACCTCAATAATCAGTCAGAGAACATAGATAAATAGCGCAACTCCGGCGCTTTACTGATTCCCGTGGAAATATAGTGGATTGTCTAGTTGGCTCCTGCTAGCTTTGAAGGGGTCTGGGCCCCCTTTTACCCCCGCAAGACACAAGTCTAGATGGTTGTGTGATCCATAAAAACTTATAATGTGGCCCCGGACGGGATTCGGTATTTTCTGGAATGCGTGATAAGGTTTACATCTGCACCGGCAGTGAGCCATAATCAGATGGTGGCCATTACCACTGTGAATGGTATGTAGCGCCATTCTCGCTCTAGAAGGCCTTCGAATCCGTGCATTCTCCGGTCACTCCTAGTTGCAATTTTAAAAGCTCAAAGTAGGTCGCAGCCTTTACTCCTTGCTTAAGAGTTCGCGACTTTTTAACTCCTGGTCCAGAACGCATGAAGCTTAATATAATTAAGAACACGACGGCATTCATACTCACTGGACCTGAACCATTCATTGTGTTCATTGTGAATGATCCGACCCACAAACTCTCACGAGTACCTCGAAACCACAACCACCACGATACTCCCATATAGGGGCCAACCTTAATAATCAGTCAGAGAACAGCTAAATGTCTAAAGAGACAAATAGTGAACTCTGCGAGCCTACTGATTCCCGTGGAAATATAGTGGATTGTCCAGATGGTTTCTACTAGCCTTTACGGGGCAAGGCACCAGTCTAGATCGAATAGTAGGCTCCAAAAAGACTATCATGTGCCCCCGGTGGGTGGTATTTTCTGGAATTGTGTGATTTGATTTACATCCGCACCTGGCTATGTAGCCTTTATCAGATGGTAGTCAAGCCACTATGTATAATTTGGAACGTTATACACGTCCTAGAAAGCCGAAGCTATAATTCTATGCAACAGAAACCTTCTAGTTGCAATTTTAATGATTGCAGAGCAGGGCTGCAAATCATCACACCTTGCTAAAGAGTTGGAGACTTTTCAACTCCTGTCCAGAACACATGTCTAGCATGCTCACTGGACTGGATCATTCACTTTGCGTGTCATTATCAGTGATATGATCCTGGCCACCATAATAACCATTATACTGTTATGGAGCTGCGAAACCACAACCACCACGATACACCCATAAAGCGCCAACTTCAATCAGTCAGAGAACTATTAAATGTCTAAAGAGACAAATAATGAACTCTGCGGCTTACTGATTCCCGTGAAAATAAAGTAGAGTTTCCAGTTGACTCCCTGCCTGTCTTCAGGGGACTAGGCTCCCTTTTTCCCCAGTTGCACTGTGTCTAGATAGTGGAATTCTATAAGGACCATATTTATGTGCCCCCGGGGGGAAGTATTTTCTGGAATGTCGGCATTAACAATATCCGCTAAAAAATGTTTTTCACGTGATTACATTTCAGATGACTGTAGCTGCATGCAGAATTGGCGCATAGCTGCTTTAAAAACAATTTGATAGAACTATTTTATATTGTTTTTATTTTTTCCCTGGGTAAGCTTGCCTTTTTAAATGCGATAAAGATCAATGGTGAGAAGTTGTAGAGCAGATGGGCATTATGAATATCTCCTTCCTTTGATTTATTTTGGGGCTAATAGTATGTAGGAATTACAAAACTGCAGCTTAGCAGATTAGCTATTGAAATATAAGAAAACTCATTTTACAGGTTTTCAAACATAGTGCGACTATCTTTTTCTAACCTTTTTCAATGCTTTTCATTTTCTTTCCATAACATCATAATATATCGCAAATTATCGCTTCTTTCTTTCCTTCAAAAATGATTTTAACTTTCTGCATATTTTCGTTTGAATTTCTTTACATCAATTGTTTTGTAATTAGAATTGTTATTTTATTTCGTTTTGTTGTGTTTTCACACGTGAATTTTGGTTTGCCATATAGAGACAAAACAAATGTTTTTCTAACTTTTTAACTTAAACCTTCAGCTGTAACTTTTCTTGATCGATCTCATTAAAAGACTTAATATATTCGATTACACAATTTTCAATTTTTCATTTTTGACAAACCAGTCGCCAAAGCAGCAAGAATCCATCCAGCTTTAAGTTCTGCGATTATAACCAAGCAGCTTTCTGACACCTCTTCAGACTTAGATGCCACTCAGTATAACATCTTTGCTCCCACTATTACATAATCTAGCCAAATTCTAGACGCTTTAGTCCACAAAACTTCAGCAGATCCTGTTCTCGCGTCGCATGTCCTTGAACGCCAAATTCTTAACCGAAAAATTGAACATAACAAACAAATACATTTCTGCTGGCTGGTTTGGATGTTCTGCTCAGTCTGGTGATAATTTTCTCCATTTTGTTGCCTTTAAGGCCGATCAAATTGAATTGAAATCTGGACATGTTAAATTTAATAGGGTTTTCATGTGAAGTCTTATTCAATTTTTAAAATATTTACAATATTTACGACGATGTTTATTTTATACTTTGTGTTTACTAACAAATTATAAATATTTCTATAAATTTTTTAGTAGTTAATTATAAAGCACTAGGTCCCTATTTAATAAAAAATTTTAAAAACTTTAATTTTTTATTATTATTTTTTCCTGATGATGCCAACCAACGGTGTGGCGAAATATCGAAAAAATAATAAAAAATTAAAGTTTTTAAAAAATGATCATTAAATAGTGACCTAGTGCTTTATAATTAACTTCTAAAAAATATTAAAAAGGTCAAAAAACTATAACTATTATATATTTCTATAAATTTAATAATTTTTCTTTTATTAACTTCCATTTCGAATACACGAATTTTTGTTTTTTATTGTTTGTTAATATTTTTTGTTTTACAACTTTTTTTTATAACACATCACAGTTGAGTCAACTTTACTGGCTTATGGAGGCACCAATGCAGCTCAACTTTAAAATCATCACATCTTTTGTTTGAATTAGAAATTTATTTTTAATTTTATTTAGATTTTATTAAAATTGTTTGTGTTGGAACAAAACAACAACTACTAGTACTTTAAATAACAAACGTCATATAAATTTTTAGGTTATAAAACACTCAAAAGCGACACTTTTTTTGCTTCTTTTTTGTTGCAAAACAAAAACACAAAATACTTTAATTGCTTAAAACCACAATATTAAATTTATTTTACAATAAATTCGCTTATTATTTCTAAGAATTAAACAAATCAACATAATAAGCAATAAATAAGCCATAAAAATAACATTATAATTTATATATTACATAATTAGAAATATCTATAATTTTATTTTATTAAAACAAAATATTACAACTATAGCAAATAAAATTTTATAAATCAATTATTGTAGGTATTTATCCATGTTAATTTTGAGGATTAAATTAATTTATATAAACAACAACAAAAAAGCAAACCACCATCTCATCATAATAAATATAGTAAATCCAACCAACAACAACAACAACAACCCTAAACTATAAACTACAACAATAATTATAAAGAGAAAAAACCATAGCAGCAAAAGAACATAACTTAAATAAATACTACAGAGTTTTTAGAAAAAAAAATTAAATCCAAAAAACCAAACATCAAAAACAAAAACAATACAGCGCACTTTGAAAAGTATGAAAAATAAATGGTCAAAACAATAAAAAAACAACCTATTTTTTGAACAATTGTAAGGATAATAGACAACAACTACAATAACAACTGCAGCAACATCAACACTACACACACCAATAACAGCAGCAGCAGCAACAAACAACAACAGCAACAATACCCAGAAAACTTCCGAAAAATTTATTATAATCATTAAGCATAAATAACTCTAGCTTATATTATTTATATACATACTTCTTCTGTGTAATAATATTCTTCTATTAATTTTTCCTACGCCATATACACTAAAATCTACAATAATAATAATAATAATGTAGAGGTATTGCATCCAAAGGCAAAAAAATACTGTTTACTATAATAATCTTCAATTTTGTTCTTGTTTTATTATTGTAAGAAGAAAAAAATCTTGTATATGCGAGTACTTACCAAAAGAAAATGATTAAATACATACACTCCACTTAAGAGAAAGAATACTAAGTAAAACAACAACTACTACTATTACAACTATCAACTACATAAATGAAGAACAGTAAGACCCAGTTTACATTGTGCAACTTTTGTCGCTGCAACTCGTACTTTATTGTTATAAATAATGTGAGTAAAGAGAATAGGGGAAGAGAGTAACTCTACCACTATTCTCTTTACACACATTATTTACAACAATAAAGTACGAGTTGCAGCGACAAAAGTTGCACAATGTAAACTGGGTCTAACAATAACACATATACTTACGAACGAATATACACACACACACATATTTTCATAAACAACTGTTCTTAATAAAGTTTGTTTATTTTTGCTCATCTTTTGAACAACCGTTTTACTACTCAGAGAAATAATAAAAAAAGACACACACACACACACATACATGCATATAAAATGCAATTTATATGCATATCATACAGTCACTCATTGGAAATGTAGTAATAAAAAATTAAATACTCCCACAATTTGTTACAGAAAGATTAAAGAAACAAACGTAAATAAAATGGAGTAGGATTTTAAGGGCTTTTTTTTAAGTATAAAACAACGCAACACAAAAGAAAAATTTTTATTTATTTGCATTTCTATTAAAATAAATACATATTCATATTTGGTACATAACTTCTTTCGTGAAAAATATTCTTTGTCCTATTACACATTTTAACAAGTTTAATGCTAAAATAGAAAGTTTCATATTTTAAAATTTTAAAGTTTGGAATTTTTAATTTATGACCTTCATATTTAATGTAAACGAAATGTTCAAATGTTATTTTGTGAAAGAATTTATCTGCATGCATATTTTCAAATAATAAATAATTAAATGGCTTCTGCTTCATTGCTTAAAAATATTACGAGAAATGTTTACAATTGTAAACATAATCTGGTTCTTTTTTTTTACTGATTTTTGGCAATCGTTTTCGGCATCAAGCCATTATGCATCTTCGTAAAGTTACACATTTCTTGGGCACCACATAAACTTGTCCAACCTAGGTATTCTTTTCGACATTTTTATGCTGTTTAACTAAAATACGTTATTCCCGCGACAATTGGATTTTCGGCCATCCAAAAATTGTGAAATTAGTTTTTCCCCACAAGGTGTTAAAAAATAAGGTTTAGCGATTGCGCGTATAAATATCCAAATTTTTTTAACTTCAAAGCTTCACAATATGCAGATAAATTTGTATTGTTGGGAATTGTATTATTGGGAATGATATTCTCTTGTCAAAGGATCCCAAATTACTTACTGTCCAATCTTGAATATGAGAATTTATTACGTATCCCTATAAAATTGTGTTTATGTAGAAATTTATGCTGAATATTTTTTTGTTTTAAATAACTCGAAAAGTATGCAATCTTTTGGCATCTAATTAAAACATCTTTGTTTCGTTCAAAATTGTTGTTTTTATTCTTCAAATCATTCGAACTTATGAAACAGTACATACAAAACTAAGTAAATAAACATGAAATGGCAGTTTATCTCTTGAATTGAATATTTTACTGATCAATTATTATATAACATATATGATTATATACAACTACCCACAAAATACAACAAATAAAAGAATTAAAAAAAGAAAATAAGATATATACATAAATACTATTCTATATACAATACATTAAAAAAAATAATAACAGCAAAACTATTTATAAAATATACATAAAATATATATTAATTATACTATATGAAATATATTATTTAATTAAATATATATAGAGAAATAAATATATATTAACAACTCTTAAGGTGCATCTCAAATAATTAGTTAAAACAAAGAAAAAAGGCACAAAAAATAAAAAATAAAGACATAAATAAATATTTATATATAAATAAAACTATATACACAAAGAAGAAGTAAAATTAAACTAAAGAAAAAACTATTCTTAAAGAAAAAAATATTAGCTAAAAACAAAATATAATAAACTAACAACAATAAATATATTAACGAATAATATATTATATTCAAACAGAACAACTAAACAAACAAACAAACAAATAAGAAATTCAAATATATAAATTTAAGTCGTAGAATTTTAAGTACTTCAATATTTAAAAATAACAAAAATAATAATTTATTATTTAACTACATGCATACAACAAAACAAGTAACTTATAAATTATACAACAACTATATTAAACAAAATTATATGAAACATAATTAGTCAAAATTAAAAACATCAAAAATACTTAATAACTATAAGGTGAATCGTATCAAAATGATAAGGTCACTTATTTTTTTGCTTTACTTGAACAAAACTACAATAATATTGCTTAACAATGCATTCTAAGTATAAAAAAAATCTTCAAAAATACATGTATTGTTGTGACTGTAACCATTATTCACATATAGAAATAACTAAAAACTATCATGAATAAGAAGAATTTAGGATCCTATAAAATTTTTATTCCCTCGCAAATAAAAATTGGTATCATGATTTTCTCGTGAAATATTTTTCACATCATTGAATAGCTATTCTAAATAAATAAATAAGAAGCTTGTAAGTTTATAAATTATTACAAGATCATGACTTTAGAAAAGATCCAACGTTTGGTCGGATGCAACCAACCCATTGCAGTTAACCAAACCAAGACATTGCTACAGACTCACTTAGGTGAAATTAATTTTTGCATTATATTTATTGAAAATAGTTTGAATATTTTAGCATTTAGTGACATTTTTAATGAAAAGCTACAAATTGATAGGCAGTAGATAGATCGCTTTGCTCTTTGTTATCGAACGTAATGCTATTTTACATTGTAGTACTGACCTTAAATTAAAAAAAAAAAATTGTGTTACTGGTTTTAATATTTCCAGCAATTCAAGAGAAAAATTAAATTAAATCAAAGGGGAAAAAGTGAGAAAATTTGTTGGGAAAAATCAACCAGAAGAAGTGATATTTGTTTTTAAAATGGCCTTTTTTTTGCAATTTATTCATGATTAAATCCTAAGGGAAAGGATTTACGATAGGGATGAATATGATTTCCTACGTAAATATCACGTATAAACAGTTTCAACAAGAGGTTAATATAAACGTTTATATTTACTATTTTTTTGAATTATTTATTTTTTTATGTTTTTTTTTATTTCTAATGACAAAAACTTATTATGAATTTAACCATTTTATAAGTGTCTCCTTGAATACCAACAAAATCCTCAATCCTCTCTTATGAAATTATCTCACTGAATACAAACAAATTCCTCAAAGTGTCTCTATTTAAATTACTAAAAGATTGTTTATGCTACGATATATTAAAAAACGCTTTAAAAGATAATTTTAATTATTTGCCATATAAAATGAGGGGTTGTCGTTTTTACGAAAATGCATTTACTCGCAATCCCGAAACAGCTAGAAAATATAGTCCAATTAGACCACTTAAGTTCCTAAAAATCTTTCGCTTATCAATTTTCATCTTAACGATATGAAAAAAAACCAATGCAGTTTCAACTCATTTTAAATAAAGATTTTTCAATAAAACGAAAAAATTTACTCATATAAGAATAATATGGTAGCAATATCGTCTATACTTTTTGGAGATTTCTATTTGTAAAAAAATATGTAAGTGACTTTATCATTTTGGCGTGTACCTTTTACAATTTAGTCAAAATTAGTATATTAAAAAACAAAAATAAAAAAATTTTTTTTAATAAATAATATAACTTAACACAAAAACAAAGGAATAAAATATATAATAATTGTAGCTAAAACAAAATAATAATAAAAATATTGACTCAATATATTACAGAAATAAGTAAAAGAGAAAAAATAAAAACCTTTTTTTTTAAATTTAAGTCTCCAAACAAAATACAATTTTTGCTAATAATTGTTGTTTTTATTATTAATAAATAAAATTTAATCTGAAGTAAGCAATAAATTATATATAAATATATTTACAACAATGTGTATTTTGTTAGAAAAAATTATATACATTATGAAATGGATAAAACAAAAAGAAACCATATTTTTTAAATCTGAAGAAAAGACTTTTTTTTAAAAAATCACTCCTTTTTCATAAAATTGTTTAAAAAGGAGTATTTTTTTATATTGTTTATGATAAATCCTAAAAAAAAATAATGGAAAGAAGTTTAAAGGACATAAATGGCGGCCTTGATTATGTATGAAAATTAATTGTTTCAGTTTGCTCCTTTTTACAAAATGTTATTCTCTTTTTTTAAAATTTAAACGAAATGTATGTTATTTAAATATATAAGAAAGAAAATCAGCAGTAGCATTTTATGGTCGTTAATAACGTTTTGAAAAAATAGGAAAACATAAAAATCATTAAAATTCCTGTTTGCAAAGGCAACGATAACATTTAGAAAAGAATTCAAAATCCTATTGCAATTAACTCGAGCTAATATTTCTTAAATAGACGTTAGTGTCACTGGCATCAATATGTCTGCCAGCAAAAGCAAACAAAAAAAAATGCTTTGAATTAAAAAAAAGGACAGAAAACAGAATGGTAAAAGAGAGAAAATAAAGCAAATCCCTTTTGGGGGTATCAAAATATGGTTGATGATTGATTACATAACACATGCTCCAGGGTAAAATTTATTTGCAAAATAGAAGTTTACTTTTTTCTGGCAATTTGTCACTTTTTTATATAAATATTTTTTTTTTGGATAAACATCAATAAATAAGGAGAATGAGGAAAGAAATATTATAAAATGTTTTGTTTTTTTGGTGTGATGAGAGAAGGAGGGACGTTTCTGATAATATAAAGGGGACATTTTTTCTATGGCTTTTTCGACATTTGTAGCTTTAATGAAATTTTAAAGGAAATCAATTTATGGAGAAAATTTCATCAAAATGCATTAATTGTAATTGTTATTTTCTTTTGCTATCTAATTTTTAACAAACATCTTTGTAAATTGTAAATTTTATACATGTTAGTATATATTTAGCAGTCGGGTGATGCGACTGGTTTCAACGGCATTATAAAAGCATAGAAAAATTATTTAAGCATCTTAACTCAAACGTTGACTGGGTAGGCACAACGTGATTTCTTCTCTTGGGTTAGTGAGGGTTTGAAACGCTCAAAGCTCCCAAAGTTGTGAAGCGATTTTATAGAAATCTGTGACATTGGACTTTTTAAATAATTTTGCAAGATAGATTTTTTTTTTCAAAAAGTCAACGGGTTTTTATTCTTTGGGAATTTGTAAAAATTTTATGTAGAACCTGATTATAAACCATCCAAAAAAAAAACACTTCATAAAAGTTCTTTAATTTATCTTAAAAATATGCTACATTTTCAAGCAATTAATTTCCATGCATAAACAATAGGCTCGACTAAAAAAAAATTTAATTTAAATTACAAAACTTTTTAAGAAAACAAAGACCTTATTTTCATAGAAAAATAACAAATATCAAAAAAAACCTACAAAAACAACGATAAATTTTTTTGTTGAAAATATACAAAATTGTTAAACTCTTGTATACAAATTAAAAAAAAAATAAACTAAAGAAGAAACAAAATGAATTATTAAAATGGAAAAGCAAAACAAAAAGCCATAAAAATCTATATTCTGTTGACATTGAAGTGTAAAGAAAGAAAAAATAAAACACAATTGGTGCAATTTTTAGCTGAATTAAATTTTTGCCTTAAAAAAACTCCCCAGAGAAAAAACCAAATATTACCAAAACAAACACCCTGATAAGAAGCCAAATAAAGTGAAATTTTAAAAATAATTGAGAAAACATTTGTTTACAATGATTATGAAAATCAAGAAGGTTTTTTTTTTGTAAACTAACAAAAGAGGTTTCAAAAATACCTGTGAAACATTAAAAAAATAAAAAAACACTTCAATGTTTATTTTTAAGTTTTAACTTTTTTAATAAGTTTTTTTATTAATTTTTCTTTTAAAAAATTAAAAAACTAAAATAATAAAAATTATTGTGGTAATAAAAAAAATTAACTAAATTTTGGAACTCTTTTTTTAATACAAGAAAATAATAATGAAAAAATTTACTGTTATACATTAAAAATTAAAAAAAGAGAATATTGTTGACTAGTTTAAAGAAAACTAAATAATAAATAATTATTAACATATAAATAATTATTATTTAATTAGTAAACAAATAAAACTAATTTTAGTATAAATAGCAATTAGTTATTTAAAATATATTAAAGTATACAAAAAAAATAAAAATATATATAAAAATATATTAAATAAAATAAATATATATTCAAAAATAGCTCCTTAAATATTGAAAAAAAAATGCAAAAGGAATAAATAAAATTATAAATTATTTATATTAGAGACACTACTTGACGAAAAGAAAAAACTTAAAATAAAATCAACGAACGAATAAAATGCAAATACAAGCAATAAATGAGTTTAAATAATTTCAAAATATTTGGAATAAATTAAAGAATTTTTCAATTTTTTTTATTTATTTGTTTTGTTTTTGTTTATTTTTAAATTTATGATATTAAAAAAAATGCTTTGAGTTTTTTGTTATATCAACTTTGACCATGTCTTCAGAATTAATTAGTGTTTTGACAGCATTAAAAAGTTGCATTTAACACATGCAGGTGATTAGTTAACTCTTTTTGTGCGGCGGCACACATTTTCTTGAAAATCAATTTTAAAGGGTTTTTAAGATGTTAGAAAAGAAGAGACAAGGGTCCTCGTAACAAAAAAAAAACATTTCAAATTAACTATCAGCTATTTGGGCTGGTTTTCTGTTTGAAGCAATTATACAACAATGGCAAACACCACTCGTATTATGTTGTTTTTGCTTTAATTATATTTTCAAATTCTTAACCTCTTTAAAATAATTTGTATTTGTGAGTGATATGTAACATGAAATACTTATTTTTTAAATAAATTAATTTCTGCATAAAATGAAGCAATAAGCAGCACACCATGATAGTAGATTTAATTCAATGTGAATTTCTTTAAATTTTTATAGTTTTCCTAAAGCAATAATACAATTACAAAGTGAAATAATAAAAATAAGAGAAACGCATACATGCTACAACAAATGCAATAAATAATTTATAATACTTACAATTTAAGCAGCTTAACAATGACAAAAATATCTAAACATATTTAAAATATAAATTATTATTAAAAAAGAAAATAACTGAAATAAAAACCCTAGTGATAATGAAGAAAGAATAACATCAACACGAATTTTATTTTTATTTTCAAAATTGAAAGTCTTTTTACAGGTTTGTTTTTACACCAGTTTCGATTTTAAAACTGCGAATCGGCATAGAGCTATTGCGTGTTTTCCTCTGCTTCAGACGAAATTTTAAATAGATTTTGCAAAGTCCTGCTACTGCGATACGCTCACTTTTATCTCTTTGCACTTTTGAGGTATCTGGAAGCACAGTAGTATCAAACTTTTTTCCAATTGTAGTATCTATTACTGTACTTGTGGGAGTTTTTGTCATCATCTTGGGATTTTTATCACGCTGCTTTATATTTTCAATAGACAATTGCACACTGAGATCTTTTAAAAATTATCTACGGTGGTCAGTAGAAGTGTGCCCATACTGCTACATCTATAACAGCGGCCACCTACTTGTTCTACGCTTGCAAGTATATTCGCCCATCAACTTGTCAATATTATCGACACCCCTTTGGTTTTATTGTAAAACTTTATAATTTCGGGCTTTCGGGCAACGTGTTTTTGACTAACGGATTAAAATGCATGTTTGATGACATTATTACAGCTTTCTTTCTTTTTTTTTTGCACGTAAGAGCATAACGTCTCCTCTTTGCGAAATACAAAATTTTTAGAAAATAATTATCTAAAATATATGTATGTAATTATGAACGTGGATAAGTTCTAAGACTTTGTCAAACCAATATGTAATAATAAATTTATCTGTCTTTATGGGGCTGCATATTAGCTGGTGTGAAACGTTTATTTTTGCTCACTGTTGCAACGAGTGTCAAATTCCATTAACTTAGTGCTTTTGACAGTTCAAGAGAGGTAAAAAAATGATCGGTTGTGACATTCCTTTCTGAGTTCTAATATGGACTAAGAAGATCTAAGACTGTCCTCTCTCCCACATTTGTCTGTCGATCACTTTCTGTTGGTTTACCCGTATATAATTGGCCATGTAAGGGGAAGGAGTTGGAAGCATCACAAAATTTTTGTATCCAATACTTTTCAGGTTTTGCAGGCATATTTTTTTTTTAAAGAGAAGTAGCACTCAGGTAACAATGCCTATTTAGTCAAGTACCGTGCTACATTCTTTAGGAAAGGGATAGAGAAGAGATGAAACAGGTGGTGAAAGTAGAAGGATAGTCGGAAATTAACTGCCGTATAAAGACAGCACAGCGGCCAGTGACTATGCCTTCATCGCTAAGCAGTCCCACCGACAGTCAATTTTTATTTTTGTAGTGAAAAAAACCAAGGTCTTCATTGGGATTTGAACCCACAACCAGCTAGTACACTACCTACTAGCCTACAAGGGCACCTTTGCCTTTGCAGGCATATATTGTGTCAAGTTAGTATGACGATATCCGTATAACTGCTCATCTATAGTTATACACTCACCGGGCTTGTAGTTTTGGCTTAAATTACCATTCAGCATGATCCATAAATCTCGAAATGCTGCAGCTTTATCGGATTTGGCACGCGATTAAGGAGTTTCATCGTTATCAAAACGTATGCATCGTAACAACAACTTAAACTATTTGGGTATGGTTTTACGTAAACCCTCGTCAAATTTGGTTTGTAAACAAACCGGTTTCGGTCATTTGCCATCTTCAGTGTTCTCTTTATACTACTAGTAGTATAAATTAAACCCCGTTGGAAAACATATGCACATATCAACAATTTAAACCTGAATTAGGACTTTGCTGCCCGAAGCAATGGCAGATTAACAGATTTCCAGTACTCTGAAATATACTCTTCGACTTATGAACACCAGCATGTATGAAAAGACCAAAAAATGTGAAGAGAGGTTTAAATATATTGTTTTTAGCGGTTATGCTTTTTCTGCACATATGTGTATTGCAGTTTACGGCAATTTTTCAATTTGTGACACGTAATATAATGTCACACAGTTCAGGTGACAAAATACTTTTGTTTTGGGGTGCACAATTTATACTTTTGGACTGCTCCACCGCATTATCGTAAAACTTTTGTATTCGCAGTCTGTGGTTGAGGTAATGGCTCCAGTAACCAACACGAACCATCGTTGCCATACAATGCATTTCCACTTTCCATTTATTTCATCACTGCCGTTGGTTCCATCAGAGTCGTGCGAATCGCCATCTGTTTCTGTAATCCCTGTAGGTTCAATATCTGAAGCTTCCATTTCTTTTTCGCTCTCTACTGCAATGTAATCATCCTCCTCGTCTGAACACATACAATTTCGTTACTCGATTCACTTTTACACAATAATTTTTTATTCCTGTAGAGCTAAATCTTTTATTACGTATTCGAGCTCATTTTATTACTTATTTGGAAACTTTCTTAACAATAATAAAACAAACTTCCCTGTGTAGATACAAAAGTAAAATGGAAATAATGAAGAAATATTTTGCCAACGCTTATATTTTTCTTGTAAGGGGAATCACTTGTTAGCGTAATTTATTTTTCGCTGATATTTTACATTATGCCCTTACGTAGACACCGCTAAAACATTTAAAAAATCCCTAAAAGTATACAAGTGTATTTAAACGTTTGTAACATTTAAAATTTTGTAGCAAAATCGTGTATTTTTCATAAGAATTGTATGAAGGCACCCGGGTACCTTGTCGTACAAAACAAGTAGTTTTTTTTTTGTCGATCACATAAGGGTTAAGAAAAAGAGGAAATCATTTCAAATATTTTTGCTTAATTTTTTTACACCTTGAATTCTGCTTGAAGGGACAAAGTCGTATTTATTTTGGAATATGGCTTTCTTTTGTATTCCTTAAAAAATTTTACAACCACCTTGCGTGGCAAAATTTGTTTTTATTTGCCTACTGATGCCTACTGTGCATCATTATTTACACTTTGAAAAAATATTGCTGGAGGCATTTTGCAGTTAACAAACGTAATGTTTGGTAACTTGCCACAATATCAACAGAGTACAACTTGTTGCTTGTTGTTGAGTTTTAAATAATAAAAATGCTGTTGCGTTTATTTCCTTAATAAACGTTTAGTCTATTGAGTTTTTATATTGCAAAATAATAACACACCACACTCGAGTTTTAAATTAAATTGCAAGATTTATTCACAATTATATACACAAAAATAAAAATAACGCCTAAAGGCTGCTGTATTAATTTTTGGTCTTCACTTGATCACATTTACAATTAGACTAACTATTGGCGAAGAGGTTGAGTCCTTATATTCTGTTTTGAGCAATTCTAGCATTTACCAGAAAACTCTTCGCATTAATTATATATGACATTGTTGTCATTATTCATTCAGTGTAGATGTTTGTTTGGTTGTGCTTCTTCTTGTTCTGATTCCTTTGCGGCTAAGTACTGAATTTAATCTGTATCACATCTGTGATCGTTAGCCTGCTATGTCGAATATGTTTAATGCATTAGACTAATTGTTTTTTCATAATAAGGGAACCTTTATATATTCTTTGAACGATTCTAGAGTTTACTAGAAAGCCACATTTACAATAGATGTCATAGTTATAATTATACCGTGTAGGCGTTCGCTTGGTTGTGTGTCTTGTTGTGTTTATTTTTGTGATTGTTAATCTTAGTTCATGGAATTTCAATAGTTTATGCTGTTGTTTTGTGTTAATAAAATTTCTTACAAACTTTTTGATTTCTAAACAGATACAATAGGTCTTTTCACTTAACATTTTTTTTTAATTGTAATTATATTTTTATTACTTTCGAGACTACTATTTTCTAAGGCTGCAATTTTAAAATCATACTTTTTAAACTTTAAAAATTTTTATACAACTCAAATTATCTCTATAAAATTCGCAACTATTTAATTGGAAATGCATAGTAATTTTCTTAGTAAACTGATAATGAAAATAAGAAAAACAAAAGATGAAGATTAAGAAGGCAAAACAAGCGGCTGCAAAATATTTTTATTAAAAAAGTAAATCACACTTCCCTTTCGCGATTCTTAAATGAAGAGAATCTCTTATTTTGTACTTGATGAAATCGGTAAATCATTCAATTATTTGATATTAATAAGTGCTGCATGTTACATACTGTAAGGCGTTATGTTACTGAGGAATCGGAGATCAGTTAAAAAAATTTATTTAGTCAAGTGCTGTTAAAGGTTCCTTTGCCTACTGCAATTCATAGGGAAAAATATGCCGATATTAAATTTTCTCCGCAATATATAATAAATAAACATTTCACGAAATTTCGTTTATGAAGAAATGTATAAACAGGATAAATAACTTTAGCTTAATCTTAACATTAATCTTCAATTAGCGAGATTTCTCTGTCTAAATTTCTCATATAGTTACAAAATGCATACAGCGAATCTAAATAGTGCTTAGCAATTACAGAATCCGATTTTATTTTGGCATTACGTAGTGAAATTGGCTCCTTAATTCTTGTTGAAAAGTATTGACAATTTAGTTTGTTATTGGGCAATCTAGCGATTTTTTTTCTCTCTTTTTTATTATGATATAGTGGGCTTTAAGAAACACAATAAGTTCTGCTCATCACTGTTCAAGGCACAAAGCTGAAATACCTATTTGACTGGCTATATCTTTTAACTATGTATGTGATGTACGTATGTTTATCAGAGCTGTAAATGAATCATTAATTTTTTAAGTTTATTCGTGAACCATTTATGCACTGAATTAGCAAATTGTGAATTAATTCTTTTCACAGGAAAAAATGTATTAAATGAAATTCGAGTCAATTCAAATTAATTTTGCAAAATTGAATTGCAATTCATTTCCAATTCAATTTGAATTGAATTGATTTTGTAAGTAAATCTGCAGCAAGCATCACTGTCGTTCTGTTATCAATTTAATTTTCTATGTAAAAGACAGCAAGCATTAGGCTCGTTTTGTATACCACCTAGTATAATAAAAAAATTCTAATTCCTTAATATACTGGAATTGTTAGATATCAGCAGAATAGGAATTGAATTTCACTGGTAGGTGCTCTAATGAAATTAGGGAAGCTGTTACCGTTACTCAAACGTTTTCGCGTTGAGAACATATCCCTTTGTGGTTGATTTTCCAGTGAATCGCACTACGCATTACAGGAAAAATTCTATTCTATTCCGAATATTTTGGTAAGAGAAATTTCCATTTTTCATTGCCCCTAGATCTGCTTTTGCAACTCATTCTTATTATTATTTATTTGACTTTCAATTCATTGTTTTAATTCATTTGAATGAATTCAAAACCAATTCAATTTAAAGGAATTGGTAAGGAATTGCAATTCACTTTAGCAAAGTCATTTGTAATGAAAACGCATAGATTTGTGTGCGGAAATGGTGCTGCATCTTTTACTATGAGTAATATAGGTATTACGGAATAGAACGCTCTTGATGCCCTTGGCATGAAAATTCATTGTGATGTTCGATGGACTAAACACATTTTTCAAGTTTGTAGAGAGGCTTTCAAGTGCCTCAGTTTTCTATGATGGTGTAAGAGGTACTTCACTTCATCCGATCTTCATACTATTTATACCATGTACTATGTATTCCAAAAGTGGAATACAACTCCCATGTATGGGCCGGCGCCCCAAAGTTTATTTTGGAGTTGCTCGACAACGTACAGAAGAGGGCCAAGAGGCTCACTAGGGACAGTAGGGTATCCAACTCTATTGATCGACGCAATGGGGGATGTATTTCACTGTTTTTTCGTTACTATAATAGTAAGTGCTCTAATGAAATTAGGGAACTTGTTCCCGCATCCATTTCTGGTTGATTTTCTAGTGAATCGCACTACGCATTACAGGGAAAATTCGTTTTTTTAGCAGAACAGTCCGTATGTCGAATAACCTCCAACCAGAGGTCGTTTCTGTCACTTTCAATATAGGAAAGTTCAAACTGAATGTGCATAAACACTACTCCCTCTTTCCTGCTCCTCCATAACCTAATTTCCTAGTTCTGGTACACTGCATTATTGCATGTGTAGGGGTCATCCTCTGAGTGCTGGTTCAAGACAAAAAAGGAATTAAAATTCATTTCTGCCTAATTCGTTTGAATTGATTCAAATTTTATTCAATTATTTTTTGTTCTGGAGAGAATTAGTTCAAAATTTAGCTAATACGTAACGAATTAAAACCATAAAATGATTCATTTACAGCTCTGATGTGTTCATATGTATGGATGTGTACATATATGATACTTGGGATTTTTCATTGCCATTGCCATAACTACCAGTTAATACTCCTTATTTGGATTTATTGTTTTTACCAATGATAGTGAAATTAATTAATTAATTATATGATATTAATGAACCTTAATCCAATAAAAAAACCAATTTTTTATAACTAAAGGAACACTTTAAAATAATGTTTGTTAAAATTTAACCTTGAAATCATTTAAAAGTATCAATGAAATCGCTTCATTTAGAAGCATTACCATTGCTTAAATACTAGGAAAAACCTTGGCATCATTTATCATTCAATCGCAAGAGCTACATCGCCTTTTATCGTATGGGAAAAAATTATCAGTTATATGAGACTGATAAAATTGTGGGAAAATTTATTTATAAATACAGGTAACCCTTGTATATATAGCGCGGTTCATAAAATGCTGAAAATTTCGTATAATGCAGTACTCCTAGAACGCGCTATTTTCAAGAATGTTTTCTAAATATTATTCTAAAGAACTAAACAACGAAAATTGCCTATTTGCATGTGTATTGTTCTCAATTATAAATTGTGTTGAAATCGTTGGCACGTCACTTAAAGAAATTTTTCAAACAACACTGAAAACTTGCTGAAAAGTATTATAGTCGGAGATAGCAGTTCAGGAAACTGTTTATTATCCAAAAGAGGACAAATATAGAAACGTAGTGAGACTGGCGAATGTGTTGATTTGTTGATGTTAAAGAATTAGTTACGGGTGAAATAAATGACAATGAAAATGTGTGAAAAAAATTTTAATCTAGAGAAGTAGTCGGAAGAATATGTATTGGAAAACGATCCTCTAAGGGATAAGCTATTTGATAAGTTTATTTGCCCACTAGGATTTAAGAAATAAGGGAAAACAGGCTTCAATATAAGAGTTTTATAACACCAGAGTCGCTAAAAAGGATCAATCTGAAAGTGGATTAAGGACGATCACAAGCAAAACGTTTGAAACATGTTCAAATTATAATAAACGATGACAAGATGGAAGAGTTGATGAAGGATGTGATTTGAATTTTGTTTTCATTTAATTTCTATTAAATTTTAATCTTTTTACACGGTCCTTTAAAATATAGCGATTTATTTTTCTTTTTTTCTCTCAATATTTCGCTTTCCTGTGGAAAGCTTCTTCAGGAAATTATTTTTTATATTTTCAAAAACAAAAATTATAACAATTGTTTTTGAAAATATAAAAAATAATTTCCTGAAGAAGCTTTCCAAAGGAAAGCAAAATATTGAAAGAAAAAAAGAAAAATAAATCGCTTTATTTTAAAGGACCGTGTAAAAAGATTAAAATTTAATAGAAATTTAAAAAAGGTCGAATTAAACTGAAAATAGTTTTCATTTAATGTTAAGTAGATTTAATTCGTTTGGTGTTGTTTAAATAAATGAATTGGTATTAATTTATGTTCTGACGAAATTAATAAATATAAAAACCCTGATCTTTGTATGGAGTTAAAACCTCCTACAGTAAGATTTCCGACAATACGGAATTGTTTAGGAACCAATTTACCACGTTGTACGTGGGTTATCTGCAGTTGCTTTTCTTTACACAATTAAAATTATTGGTAATGATATTAAATATATTTGATTCTTAAAAAAAATATTTATAGTTATTTGACCTTTTTAATATTTTATACATAATAAAAATAAACTTTATTTTTTTATATAAAGACCTTGTGCTTCAACAAAAACAAACATTTTTTTTATTATTAAATTTATTTTACATTGTTTTTTTTTAATTCAGCTTTAAAATATTTAATTTTGCTACATACACAAACATATTTTTTGTTTTTGTTCGTTTTTTCGTATATAATTTTTTTCTTTATTGAAAAAATTATGAAATCAGTTCTAATATTTTAATTATTTATTTAAATTATTTTCAGATATTTAATACATACATCCTTTGAATTCTCAGCAATATTTGGGAAGCTTTTAAAAATCCAAAAGCAAAAAATGTTAAAAACAAAAATACAAACTTTAATAACAAAACTCAAGATCCAGTATAAGAAAAAATCATATTTTTTTTATATAAAATAAAATTTCTTTTACCTCAAGCATAAGACATTTTAAATAAATAGGTATAACCTTAAGACAACGCTATTAATACTTCTTTATCACAACTTAACTTTTGATAAAATTTCTTTACTCTTATTTTTATTGAGATACAAAAACCTTACATTTTATAATCAATTTATATTAACTGTTAACTGATTTATATTGCTACATACACACTAACACTTTCTTAAGCCGTTTTAATTTAATTTAACATATTTATTTATAAGTTTCCTGTAATTCAATATTTTTATATTTAATCATTTCAATTGCAGTTCATATTAATTTTATTCAATACAATATATTTCCGTCACACACACACACACAAACACACAAGGGCTAGTGTAATATATTACATTTATATACAGAGTTTTAAAGACACAGGACACTCACTTCACTTACAATCATTTAAGCACACACCGACTTTTAGAATTCTTAAAAAGAAAGGAAAATAAAAGTCACAATTCATCTTTTATTTCTTTCCATCACATATAACTATTGGCTGACTGGTTGGTTGATTGTTTGTTCTTAAGAAGAAGAATTTTTTCAGCCAAATTATATTTTATATTTTAGTTATCTCTTAACAACAATAACAACAACAACAAAATTAGAAAAATTTCATATTGGTGTAGCAAAATGTTCATTTTTTGTAATATTCCTGTTGTCATCTTTTATCTCCATCTCTATTACATCATCATTCCCAACAATACCAGTCTGTCAGCCATTAGACATTATCGTTATTAGTAAAAAAAAAAATTATAATAAAAATAAAAAAAACAATAGAAAAAAAATAAAATTGTTGATGAATTGTATCTTGTTATTTTCTCTTCTTTTCGTTTATTTGTTTCTGTTATTTTTTTGTATTTAATGTCATTTATCATAATTCATTTTTCTATAAATTATTTTCTTTCTTGTTTGTATGTGATATATTTTCTTAAATAATTATATTAAACTAAAACTTGAAAAAAAAAATTAATATGAAAAAAAAATCATCATTAAATGTCATTCATTATGTTTAAAAAATAAATAAATAACTTGTCAAACAATACACAGAAACATAAAGGCTTAGCTGTTGTTTAATCTCACTTGATCAGACTGACTACGGGCTTTAGATATAAAATTTTACAATTTTTGTTCCATTAATAAATTTCGACAGCAAGAGCTCTGTGTAGCTCAAATAACTTTCAACTCAACTTGAGAGGTAATTTTAGTTTGTTTAAACTCAAATTACTGTTGTTATTTTTCTCGGCCTTTTCTGGCTGTTGTTCATTCGCAGTAAACGTCGAGCGCTTTCAATCATTTTCAAGCCATGTTCTAATCATGCATCATGCTTCCTTTGATCTGGATAGAGAACAAAACTTTTACATTTTTGTGCTGAATGCTTTCATTTTGATAGGAAAATTTTATTATTTTTAATTCCCCTTAGATCTATTCTTCAATTTGATTGATTGGAATTCACTTTTATTTCATTCATCGGAATTGCAATTCATTGTTCTGATTCATTTGAATGAATTCAAAATCAATACAATTCAAAGGAATTGGTAATGAAATGAAATGCAATTCACTTTAATAAATTCATTTGAATCGGAGCTGAAAACGTAATTCATTTGTATTAGAAGCGAATTCCAATTCATTTTACACATTCATTTCAATTAAAAATGTTTTGCAATTCATTCCTGCCTAAGTCATTTGAATTCTTTCAAATTTCATTCAATTCTTTTTAACTAATTCGTAACGAATTAAAATCAAAAAAGAACAATTCATTCATTCATTTACAGCTCTGATAATTATGACATTTTTCAAGTTATTTCTAATTCATTTGGGAATATGGTCTCCTTGTTCGGGATTGTTGTGAAATGTAACAAATCAGTTGTTTGGATATTCTAGCAACGTTTCCTTACCTAATGATTTTGAATGAAAAATTAATTACATGTTAAAAAGTAATCATTAAACCGATAATGATTTGAGATAAAATGCATCGCTGCCAGGCATCTGGTGCACAGTCCTTTCCAACTAACTGAATATTGTATTATTAGCATTTTTATTGAATGCAAATAAAACTATTATATGCAATGAAGACTATTATTATATGCAATGGATGACTAAATAGTTAATAAATTTATTAACACAAAATTTTGTAAGTACAGGCATACCTCGTTTAACGCTCAGGTTGCGTTCCTGAAGATTGAGCGTTAACCGAAATAGCGGTTAAATATGGGGTTCCGTTTTTTTTTTGCTGCCTTGAAGTAAAAAATGACAAATAAGATGGGTATTTTATTTAAAAATATATTTTTTATTTAATGTGTACTTCATTTTAAAATTAGAAATTAAATTATAATTCAAAATAGCAATATTGCAATAAAAACACAAATAAAATGATAAGTAATATATAAAATAAGTAAATATATTATTAAATTTTATATTTTTAGTAATTAATTTTAAGCACTAGGTCTTATTTAATAAAAAATTTTTTAAAAAACTTTATTTGTTCATTATTATTTTTGTTTTTCCTGATGATGCCAACCAACGGTGTGGCGAAATATCGAAAATATAATAAAAAATAAAGTTTTTTAAAAAATTTTTTATTAAATAAGACCTAGTGCTTAAAATTAATTACTAAAAAATATTAAAAAAGGTCAAAAAATTATAACTATTATTAAATTTTATATTTAATTATTTTTTATTAAATACAAGTCTAAGGTTGTCTGCTTTGAGTGTTTCCTTTTTTCATTTAATAAATCCGTGTAGGGTGATAAAGTGTTCGATAATTTCCGTTTTATCGCGCAGGACCTTTTAAAAATTCGGATCATTTTCACTTAAATTTTCTAATGCTTGTTGGATTATTCCTAGATTGTGTTCTAAACATTTTTTTGTTACAATATATTCGGGCGGTCTTTCCGATTCTAGCGCAGACTCCGCACTTTCTGCCGGTATTTGCGATAAACTAGGGATCAGATCCTCATTGGAGATACCATGATCATCACTATCTATTAGTTCTTGTACGTTTCCCTTATCAACTTCTTCAAACCCAATTTCATTTGCTATTGTAGCTATTTCGGTAATAACTTGTGGTAGTTCATTAATTATTTCAGCTCCAACAGCTGTTCTAATTAAGACAAGTTTGTTGTATTTCATTCCATGATGAACCGATATTTTTGATGGCATTCATGATATTAAATTTCTTCCAAAATTCCTTGATTGAAAATTGATTGCTGTCAACTGCTTCAACTAGTTGTTTAAAAGTTTTTCGAATATAATAGGCCTTAAAAGCAGCAATTACTCCTTGATCCATCGGTTACAAAATAGATGTAGTATTTGGAGGTGTAAAAATTAGTTCAACTGGTAAACACGTTTCAAGTTCAGCTAAATTTTGTGGGTGTCCTGGAGCATTATTAAGAATCAGCAATGCCTTTTTTTCTAATCCATTGTTTTCGCAATACAATTTAACAGCAGGGCAGAAATGTTCTTGATACCATTTCTTAAATAATATTGCAGTCATTCATGCTTTTCTGTTTGTTATCCAAATCACAGGCATTGCTTGTTTAGAAACTCCTTTCATAGCTCTAGGATTTTTAGAATGATGAATTAGCAACGGTTTCATCCTGAAATCTCCACTTGAATTTCCACCAAGTAATAGCGTTAAACGATCTTTTGCAGCTTTGAAACCAGGTGCGAATTTTTCTTCTCTAGAGATGAATGTTTTTGATGGCATCTTCTTCCAAAAAAGCTCAGTTTCATCAAAATTAAAAATAAGCTGTGGAGGATAATTTTTTTCTTTTATAATATCATCCAAGATTTTTTTGAAAGCCTCTGCAGATTCTTTATCAGCACTAGCTGATTCTCCGGCGAGTCTGATGCTGTGTAAATTTGCATGAAGTTTAAATTTATCAAACCAGCCTCGACTTGCAACAAAACTCTCGGTTGTAGAGTTTTCTCCAATTCTTTTTACAAGATGCAAACACAATATCCTTGCCTTTTCCATTATGATGCACTGGGTGAGCGGCATATTTCTCTGTGTTTGGTCATCAATCCAGAATGTCAATAATTTTTCCATTTCTTCTAGTTGTGTGTTTCTTGTACGAGTCACTTTTTTGGCAGATAATAAAGTTGTTGTTGTAGAAAAAGATTTGTTAATGTTATCAGAATTTTTAAGGATAGTTCTTATGGTTGATCCAGCCAACTCAAGGCTGGAGGAAACTTCAGACTGCCGTTCACCGTTTTCAATACGCCTTATAACATTCATTTTCAACTCCAACGACACGCTTTTTCTAGATTGTTTAGCACCCATTCTTTTCTCAGCCATCTTTTATGATATGCAAATAATTTTTTTATTTAATGAATTTTATTAATTTAATTAAAATTACTAAGTCTGTACCGGACCATATCACTATTTCCAATGACTAATTTAATATGAGACAAAATTTCACAAATTATTTATCCTTATAGGGGAATTCCCAGAATTAGGGAATTTTTTTAGCCTACTTTTATTTAAAAAAAAAACGTATGGAAAAAAATTCAAATTATGTTTATTTTCTGCTGCTTTTTATGACGACTATGTTTCGAAAAATGACAAAAAATTTTAAAAAATAACGACAAAAAAATTGTTTTTTGAAGAGCGTTATAACGAAACAGCGCTAAAGGCCGTGTCAGATAAAACTTTGTTGCTTTGCGTGACATTTGAAACTTTAAAGCAAAAGCGTAAAGCAAAACGTGTATGTCACAATGAAAACACTCATAATATGTTTGTTTACATACGAAAAAGGTACACATGTGGAATTATTGAAGTTTTTCTTTTAATTAAAACATTAAAATTATTTGGAATTGTACAAGTATTTCGTTTAAGTAAAACATTGAAGTGATTTGGAATTGTAGAAGTGTTTGTTTTGTGTAAAAAAATTCAACTGATTTCGAATTGAAGCGCAAGGCACACAAAAAGTTGAATGTTGGTTAATTTTTCGCTTTGCTTTGCGTCAGAAGTGCTTTATGTGGCAACTTTCATACATTTACGTACATTTTAACTCAAATGTCAAAGCGAAACTCTGACGCAACGCAAAGCGAAAGTTTTATCTGACACGGCCTTAAACGAGGTAGCGTTAAGCGAGGTATGCCTGTATTGCAAACTAGAATTAGGTGGGAAATAATAATATTTGATATTCGATAATAATGACTTTCTGATATTTTTTAATTATATTAAAATATTCCAAATACTAAAGTCCGTTTTATATTTTAATGGAAGTTTTAACATTTTATTTATAAATTTTATTTTCTAAATTAGTACACTTCAGTTAAGATAAAAATAATGATGAGAAATACAAAAATAACGGTGTTCGATAATGATCGAAGTTGCAGTGAAATTTAAATGAAAATTTCGAAGGATATTTGCCGAATGTTGTATTTACTAACGGACATGTGATGGGTATTCAGCGACGTATTAACTAATTTTTTAAATTTGTTTTTATACTAAAAAAAAATTCAAATTTAAATTTATTTTTATTTACAGCTTTTATTTACATAGTTATTTACAATTTTTCGAGATTTTATCACTAGATATTACAAAGAATTATATAAACAGTAACAGACATTGATATATTTTGCTACTTTATAACAAAGTTTAAAGAAAAAATAGAAAAAAGTTTATGTGACAAGAGAAATAGTCAAATATAGTTAGAAAATATGTATGATTATAATTATATTATCTTAGATAATACATGATATACGTATAATTATCAATTTAATGATTTGTTGTTTTAATATGGTCTTAAGCCGATTCCATACATTCGCTTAGCAGTCGATAAGGAAGGAAGTCTTTCTAAAGTTTCAGGATATTTACTGCTGATTCCTTTTATGAATTTTGTGATTTTTTCATAATCAATTTCTATGTGTTTGTTGTTTATAATCTTTAGGCTGCTTTATACGTAATTGGACTTGCATATGTTCAATCGACCGACTATAGGTCGAATTACACTTTTAAATATTAAATGTTTGTTTTTTAAGTTGATTGGCGAATGCTTTCCCTAGTATCGAAGAATTTTTAAAAATTTCGCATATATGCTTTACAAAGTTAAATTTTTTTATCAAAATATATACAAATATATTTGTCATTATTTTGTATTGTAACGCTCTCATTTTGAAATATCAACTGACGGTTGGAATGTCGTTTCGATGAATTGTTATATGGAGATATCATGACCTGAGCTTTTAGGGTGTTAATTTTAATTTTCGATTTATAAAGATATTTTCTGCAGGGTTGGATATCTTGTTCCACTCGTAAGTTTGCTAATTGTCAGAGAAGCGGTGTTGTCGGCATAGTATGCAATTTTTAGGTGTGAAAATTGGAAGAATTAACTGAATACAAAATTGCAGATAATATTGAACTTTGAGGTAAGCCCTTTGCGGTTAATTTGGCAGATTACTAATAGCCGTAAAAAAAGTTTTATCTATAAGGAAGTTGGTCACAATCATGTATAAATATTTTGGAACATTAGCTTTGATTTATTTGTAAATAAGTCCGTAGTAGCAAACGGTATCAAAATCTTTCTTCACATCTAGTATCATTCAGATAGAATTCTTAATTCGTGTATTATCTTCTATTATGTTATAATATACGACTTATTTGCTGAACTGCACTGTGCTGTTTTTTAATACTAAATTGTATTTCCGCTACTGCTAGAGGGTTTTCTATGGCATTACAAATTCTATTTTGAATTATGTTTTCATAAATTTTATGTTTTGAAGTCAATCGGAATCTTCGGCATTATTAAAAAATTATTTTTTAAGTAGTTAATTATTAAGCACTAGGTCATTATTTAATAAAAAATTTTAAAAAAATTTATTTTTTATATTTTTTATTATTTTTTCAATATTTTGCCAAACCATTATATAAATAATAAATATAAATAATTAATCAAAATTTGAAAAAAAATTACAATTTTGATTAATTATTTATATATTCCTCTTTTTTGTTTTTCCTGATGATGCCAACCAATGGTTTGGCGAAATATTGAATAAATAATAAAAAATTTAAAAAATAAAGTTTTTTAAAATTTTTATAGTTTTTTTAAACGATATTTTTTTATTTATTTTTAATAAATATCTTTTTTTCTTTTTAACGATCTTTTTTATATATTTTTTTCTTTTCAATATTTCGCTTTCTAATGGATCGTTAAAAAGAAAAAAAGATATTTATTAAAGGTTTTTTAAAATATTTTATTAAATAATGACCTAGTGCTTAATAATTAACTACTAAAAAATATTAAAAAGGTCAAAAAAATATAATTATTATATTTAAAAAATTATCGTTTTTAAATCGATCGATTTCTATCATGCAATTCGAAGAGAAAGAAATACTTTCCTCGCATAATGTATAAGCCATGCTAATACGAATGATTTTTTTTCCAAATCATAATACAGGGTAATGCCCTAATTATATTAAGGACATGTGTTTTTACTTCCTTCCTATAGCGTGGTTAGTTGTTTTTTTTTTTTCGTAAATTAGTATTTTTTTATAATTTTCATTTACTTTTGCTTTTTACCATTATACAATTAGTAATTATTTTAGTATATGTTTAGTTAAAGGGATTGTGAATTTTACGTTAGGATCGTTAATGAAATTTTAGATTCATAATTAATTATTTTGACTTTTTTTTAAATTGTTTTTATATATCGCTAACGAAATATCAATTTAATTTGTTTATCACTTTATTTTCAATAACTGTTTAAATTTCCAAATAAAAGTCTGCTTTAGCTCGCAATGGAATGTAAAATCAAAGTAACAGTTGTTGTTTCCAGATAGTCTTGTTTTCGCTTAATTTACAAATAACCAAAGAAACAAGTATTTTGTTAAGATTTTTCTAAAGCCCAAAGAGAAAAACTACATACTAATATTACTGAAATTTTCTTAAAATATTCAAATATTATTTTAAAAAGCGAATTAACATTTTTTCGAAATAAAAAGATAGTTTTGTTTCAGTGTATTTAGTTTGAAAGTCCATCAACCCTTTTCACTTAATATATTTTTATTTTTTTTTTAGGCAAAAATATTTCGTTTAATGCTAAGAATTCAATAAGCAAGCAAATCTGGCAACTCTGGTAACAGGGTATATTATTATCATTCTCTCTCTCTCTCTCTCTCTTATTGTCTTCCTTCTCTCTTCCGGTATTTATTACAATTTCAGGTTTGCGCCCAAAAGTTTAATTTATCACGAACTGGCTGGAACTTAGAGTACTTGCTTTATGTTATTTAAAACTAACTTATTCTTATAACATACGATAAATAGATTTGTAAAAACTTTTCTATTTAAAAGATAATATTTTTTTTATGTGAAAGTAAATTAAAGAATTATTTTTGTTTTTGAATAGCCGTTCAAATTAAAATACTCTTAATTCTAGATAGACGACGCACAGTGTCTTTACCAAAATAGAAATGTATTTTAAGATTGTCAATATTCGAAATTGTGGTGAGGCATTGAGGAACATTGTGACAATATTACTAATCGATATCTTTTATTAGTTTATATATATTTTATTAAAATTTATTTTTAAAGATTTATTATTTAAAAATGCTTATAAGAACAAGCATAAAAGGTTGTGTCCAATTAGAAATAAATATAAAATTAAATACAAAAATTAAAAGAAAATTAAATGAAATATTTAAAAATAAATAATAATTTTTTTATAGATAATAATAAACAAAAATATGACATAATAAAAAAATTAAAAAAAAAATATTAAGTAAAAAAAAGTATAATTATAAAAAAAATATTTCCAAAAAAAAAAATATCTTAGAAAAACTTGAAAATCAATGCAAAAACATATGAATGTTTTAATTATAAAAACGTATAATATTTAAATAATTTCCATATGAATTTACAACAAAATAAAATTATAAATAAAAATAAAATAAATAAAAACGAATAAATGTGCATTTTTCTTCCATTTCTTCGAAATAAAAAAAAAAAACAAAAACAAAACTAAAAACAAAATCAGTGTAATTCGCCTATAAACCAATAATAATATAATAATTATTATTTTTTAATAAATCTAAATGTGAACAAAAGAAATTATTTAAATGCGATTAGTATACAGAAAAATTTAATAATAATAATAAGATTTATATATTTAAATATACACATAGAAAACAAAATAAAAGTAAACAAACAAACAAACAAATAATTGTAATTGTTATGCATATATATTGTGTTATACTACATATGTATGTAATTCATTTTTACATGAAACAAAAAATGTATACATCTATCATAAATTAATTAACAAAAAATTATAATTATAAAAAAACATATTTGATTTTAAAGTTAAAAACTTGGGAAAATTTTGAAAGCAAAATAATAGGAATAAACTTAAATGTGAAAAATCTAACGCAATTGATATAAAAAATACATCATGCGCTTCTTGCAATTTAAATTTAATATCGTCGTACATTATACCTTTGAGGCTACTGACCCAAAATTTTTCCATGCAAAGTAAAGTCGGCTTCCATCATAATCCGGATAAAAAAATAAACTGAAACTTTTTACTATTCTTAGTAGCTCTGACATGCTTAGCATTGAGAGCAACTATGTTTTCTTTTATAATATTCCCAAAGGATGTCAATGGGGCCTTATTAATATCGCTGCAATATTTTATATCTTTTAAAACGGTATAACTCTGAAACATTTGCAATACACAGAAGGCATACTGATATGATAAAGCTAAAAATTAAAATAAAATTAAAAAACTTTTATTAATTTTACATGCTTCAAAATTATGTACAACCATGTGAACAATCACGGAAAGTATAAAATTTAAAAAATATGTCCTCACAAAGAAGTGAGTTTTACGTATTTTTTAAATAATTATTTCTAGATATAGAATTTATAATAACAAAAAATTCAAATTAAATGAAAAACTGAAGCATCTACTAGTAGCGACTTAAATTTCCTATGGACGCCATTAAAACTAGTATTGAAAATAAAATAAAAGGTTGCCCTAGTCAAGGCATTACTTAAGGTAGAACAAATAATAAATAGAATAATAAAGAATTAATAGAAAGTACAGGGATGGCTCACACATGATATGGGACACTACGATTATAAGTTCAACCCAAAATTGCTCGGCGGTCTATTTATTTGATCGATCTCTAATCGATATCAAATTTATTATAACATTATTTTAATATAATCATAAAAGCAAATGTTTGCTGGTTAGATATAGAACTTCGGCTATCTAATCACAGTGCAACTGGGGGAAAAAGGAAGCCCAGTCCCCTGAAGTTAGCAGGGGTACAACTGGAAAATCCACTTTATTTCCACGGGAATCAATACGCCGCAGAGTTCGTCATTTGTCTCTTTAGACATTTAACTGTTCCCTGGCTGATTTTTAAGGTTGGCCCTTTATGGGAGTATCGTGGTGGTTGTGGTTTTGCGGCCCCATATCAGGTCTATTGTTTAATATGGTGGCCAGGATAATTTCGCCGTTAATGACACGCTAGGTGAATGATCCAGTCCAGTGAGCATGCTAGACATGTGTTCTGGACAGGAGTTGGAAAGTCTCCAACTCTTAAGCAAGGAGTGATGACTTGCAGCCCTGCTCTGGAATCATCGAAGTTGCAACTAGAAACTTCTGTCGCATAGAATTATGGCTTCGGCTCCCTAGGACGAGCATGACGTTCCAAATTATGCAGTGGTTTGATCCACCATCTGATTAAGGCTTCATGGCCAGGCGCGGATGTAAATCCAATCACACACGTTAGATATGTACACATATTGTGCATTATTTTAAAGTATATTAGTGTCAACTTTAAATCCTTTATAACTTCTAAAATGCTGAACCGTTTAAAATATAAAATAAATTATGCGGAAAATACCTTAAAATTGTTAATTTTTCATAAAAATCGATTGTACAATGTCAGCGTCCATGGTGGAATAAAAAAAAATCGTCTTTGTATTAATTATATATGCAGATGTATTGTAAATGAAAAGCACTGCAAGTATAAATTGGTATAACACAAGAGACTAGCCCCGCATATACATAACTTTTTATAATTGAACGGTTGGTTTTGAAAGTGAGACAGCTATATGTTATCTTAGTTGTAGAAGTTAAAGGAATTTCGATTAATTTCACTATAAAAGTATTTAACTAAACTCTAAAGGCTCAGCTATAATATGCATAAGCTGCCTCAAGCTAATGTCAAAAATTGAACGAAACGTCTGTCCAATGCTTAAGCAAAACATTGAAAACTTTGAGGTGACTATAATGTACTTACACGAATAAAGAAATTATTATACACAGTTGCACATTTCTTTTATTCCCACCTTTGCAAAAAATAATTTCCTTCTAAATAAATGAAATTTATAACCAAAAAAATGTTTAATAATCATATTTTGTCCACTGCCTGATGGAGCTCCCATCCTCTTCATTTCCTTGCAGAAACGTTCCCGTAGTAACTACCATCTGTGTTTGCACTGCGCGGCGTTAAGTAATTCATAAAAGTATGAAAATGAAAAATGCAAACAAAATTCTTCCAGGTATTAATTACTACTTTTAAGGTAAGGGAGCCTAGTCCCCTGAAGGCAGCAGGGGTCAACTGGAAGCTCCACGTTATTTCCACGGGAATCAGTAAGCCCCAGAGTTCCGCTTATTGTCTCTTTAGGCTTTTACCTGTTTCTCTGACTGATTATTGAGGTTGGCCCTTCGGGAGTAACGTGATGGTTGTGGTTTTGCAGCCCTCGCATGAATTTCATTATGAAGGCGAGGATCATCTCGCCTTTAATAACATCAACGGGTAAATGATCCGGATCCAGTGAGCATGCTAGTCATGTGTTCTGGACCAGCAGTTAGATAGTCTCCAGCTCTTCAACAAGAAGTAGTGGTTTGCAACACTGCTTTGGGACCGCTAAAATTGCAACTATGAAAGACCTGTTGCTAGAGTTAGTCCTCATCTTCCTAGGGCATGAATGACGTTGCTTTTCATTGCCAGTGGTTTGACCACCATCTGATTAAGGCTTACGGCCAAGTGCAGATGTAAATCTTATCAAGAAATGACCGAATAAATTTCCAATAACAAATTAACACTGATATTGAAATAATATTGATATTTAAATGATTAAAAATATAAAATTATGTTAATTCGTAATAAGATTGAGCTTTAATTATTTTTTTTTTGCAAACTGGAGTTGTCTTACTTTCAAGATCAATGGCTCAATTTTGAAGTTAAAACCCTTGAATACCGTTTAAGAACTGAAAGAGAGAGAGAGTTTTAAAATTCTTTACTCTTCATTCTGGAGGACGATTTTTAGTGGGTATACAAGGTAATATATCGATTTTTTTTTTGCATTTATTATAATAACAAAATGAGTTGATACATTATTCCAAATATTATCAATCTTAATCCACTAATTTTTCATATCTTCCTGATAGTATATGGATTCTGCGCCAAAAACTGCTGCCGTTTTGAGGTAAAAAATAAATCAAGAGGTAAAGATTAAATCAATTTCTAATACCCTGCTCTGAAGTATGCGTATTCCAATAAGGAAATTTAACATCAATCGAAACATTTTATAGTCTGCACTATAAGGCGGATGAGAAAAAAATTATCCGGTGTTTTCCAAGTGGTCTTTGGTCGGTCTGGCAACATGATGGAAGATTATTATCTCATGTCTGGTCGAATATTCTGGTAGTTTTTCGTTGATTGCTCTTTTCAAACGAATAAATTGTCTGCGGTATAGGTCTCCTATAATCGTCTGATCCAATTTCCACAGCTCATATTACAAAACACCCTTTTAATACCACCAAATCCCACTTTGTCGTCATGGATATTCGGTTTCGGCATTGATTTAGCTGGTTGGCCGAGCTTTACATATGATTTTTTTTGGTTTGGGATTATCACAACACGATGCAAAAAATCATTTCTTTATATAGCGTTCAAGCATCATTTGCGATATGCAAAATCGACTTTCAACATCTCTAGGCTTTTAATCATATGAGAATCAATTTTGAATAAATCCTAATGCTTTTAAACGTAGAGAAATGACTTCTTGTGCGACTCCCAATGCAAGTTCTTCTTGCGTTTGATAACAATCTACGTCGAGTAATGCGTCTAATTACTCACCTTAAAATTTTTTGGTTTATGTGGACGGTAAGCTTCTACTAACAATTGATTACTTTCAGCAGCTCTTTTATTCAAATAAAAGAAGGCTATCAATCAAACTTCTCCGCAAAACATCTTTCTGTGCCACAAAATTCGTTTTTATTTTAGGGATTGAAAACAACGTGTGTTTACAATTTGGCGTCTTTTGAATACTGAATTATAATGACAGAATACCATATTTCCGAAATATTATATTTGTTATTATTGACACAAATTACATTTATTTTTGTATACCCAATAATAATTTATATTTTTCTTCTGGCGCGACTACCTTAATTAACCAGCCGCTATTATTAAGGAAGTAATGGAGTGAATATTATCGATTTTAATATCTTAACTAAAAAACTTAAGATTCAATTAGATGTGCCATAACATAACAGTGTGGTCATAGTCATTTACATTATCATTAAACAGTGAGTCATCGTAGCCAAAGAAACTCTTATGTTGTTTTGTTTTTTTTTTTTTTTTTGTCTAAAAAAAGCATTAAAAAATATAAATAAAAACAAATGAATAGAATACCGTAAACGTAAAATAAGTACAAGACGGCGGACATGAATTTTAAAACCTATAATAAAGTAACACCTCAATTTATGGTAAGGGTTTATAGCTATCCCCTTATGGCAAGTCACCAATAATCGAATGCGAATTTCCCGCAGGTTGGTTATAACACCTTTACCATGTTCATTTTGCTCAACCGTATGCTCCTTTGTTTCTCAGTCTATTGTAAATTTTTGTAAACGTTTTTCTGATTAGATGCTGGATATATAACGCTGCCAACATTATAATTATTGATTTTACACTACAAGTTTTTTACTTTTTACAATTATTACTTTCTTTTTTTTATTATTATTTAATTGCGATGGAACCGCCCACATGTGTATATTTCATTCAATTGTGATGCTTTCGATAATAAATTTTCATAAATTATCCTAAATTTTTCTTTGATTGTTGATCACATCAAACAGCGTTTTTTTGTTTTTTTTGTTGTATGAATACATAATACATAACAAAAGGATTTAAAATTTAAATAAGCTATAATTGTGATGAATTTTCTTATTATAATAATTCTTTTAATTATAATAATTATCTTAATTAACTATAAGATATATTTTTAAATAAAAATCTGGATGTTGTTTACAAAATTAAATAATTAAATGAACAAGTAAAAAGAAAAGAAACAAAAAAGAAAACTTAGTAAAACCTCTAGTCTTAAATAGTAGTGAAAATATTGAAAATAGAACACCCTAATTAATTGAAAATATATATATTTACATATAACGAGTACATCTAACAAAATTATGCAACGAAACGTATAAAATGACATAAAATATTATAAGTATTTACTATAGATGGACTTAACAATATTATAGAAAATATAAATTCATTGAAACAAATAATACTTTAGTGTATTTACTATATCATATTTATTATACTTTCAAAATCCTAAAAGTAGGCTATGTATTATTTTTATAAATTTGTTAAAACGATAATAAATTAGTTCAAATGAATTGAAAGGAATTGAATTATTTTTATACTAAAAATGTCCTTTTTTCGAGAAAATTTTATAATTAAGGTTAATACAGATAACATTGCTATTGTTGCTAAAAAATTATCTTTTAAAAAAATAGAGAAAATATTGTAGCAAAAGATTGGCAACGTTTTTGATCGCAAATATTTTTTAATTAAGTAAACGTCTTGGGCTAAATATTCTGTAAATTCTCATAACTTTTCTAAACATTTAAATAATTAAAAATAAAAAATTTTTCAAAATTTAATGTACCATTAATAAAACAGATTAAAAGCTTGAAAAAATCGAAGATTTAAACGCAAGTAGCTCGTTAACTATAGATATTGAACTTTACAGTTTAAAATGTATGCACATTACAGTTTAATCTTTGAATAGGGTTATCAATGGCTTTTAAACTTTAAAAACAAATATGCCCTACTTTGGGGCCTTATTGCGTTAATCTAGAAAAAGTCTAAAATTCTCATACTCAAAACATAAGCTAAAATTATGTACATAGTGCTGGCAAAATATATTACTACTCAAATACATTTAATTCGATTATGCGTAACTATTCGATAATTTTAACTGATTTTAGGAAATTGAAATAGTGATACATTTTAAAAAATTTATTTTCTTTTTGGTTTTATTTGGTAAATACTCGGTATTCGATAGCAACGCTACTCAATAAATACTTTGCCAGCACTACATACATATACACGTTAATGGCATACAAGTTAATAATTTTTGACGAGTTAATACCATTATTTAAAATATTGTTCCATCGTTAGCCACTACTTTTACCCTTCTTTCTGGCTGTATATGGATTCCGTGCCAAAAGTACTACTCCGGCTTTGAGGTAAAAAATGAATTAAGCCAATTTCTAAAATTTTTTGCTAAAAAAAACGTAGTCCAATAAAGGCGTTCTGCACCGTTCCAAAAAAATGATAGTCAGAAGGAACATGGTCAGGGCTATAAGGGGCGGGAGAGCCAAACTTCCCAACCACCGTTTCGCCGGTCTTGCAACATGCGGCCGAGTGTTGTCATGGTGGAAAATAATCGTCGAATATTCTGTCATCTGATTTCAACAGCTCGTAATTTCGTGATAAGATTTACATCTGCACCTGGCTGTAAGTCTTAATCAGATGGTGGTTAAACCACTGGGAATGAAAAGCAACGTCATTCACGCCCTAGGAAGCCGAGAACTAATTCTAGCGACAGGTCTCTCCTAGTTGCAATTTCAGCCGTTTCAAAGCAACGTTGCAAACCACTACTCCTTGCTGAAGAGCTAGAGACTATCTAACTCCTGGTCCAGAACACATGACTAGCATGCTCACTGAATCCGGATCATTAACCCGTTGGTGTTTTAAAAAGCGAGATGATGATGGTCCACATAACCAGTTCATGCTGGGGCCGCAAAACCACAACCACCACGATACTCCCGAAGGGCCAACCTCAATAATCAGTCAGAGAATAGCTAAAACTCTAAAGAGACAATTAGCAAAACTCTGGAGCTTACTGATTCCCGTGGAAATAACGTGAAGTTTCCAGCTGCACAGGTCTAGATGGTCAAGTATTCCATAAAGACCGATAAATGTGCCCCCGAGGGGGACAACAGCTCGTAATACAAAATACTCTTCTGATCTTACCAAATACATAGCATTACTTTGGCGTCATGGACATTCATCATGGGAGTTAGTTTGGCTGGTTGGCCGGTTGACGTTTTGCTTTTGGGGTTATTGTAATGTACCCATTTTTCATTACCCATAGTAATATGAAGCAAAAATGACTTTAATGAATCCAAATACTTTTACACGTGGGAAAAATGAGTTTTGTGTGACTCTCAATTATAATGCAAATTCTTCTTGCGTTTGACACCAATCTTCGGCGAGTAATGTTTCCAATTCCTCATTTTCCAACTTATTCGGCTGACCAGACATCTCCTTAACTTCTTAGTTGAAATCACCACTTTTGCATCACACAAATCATCGTTAACAAGTTTTTTGACTTGGTAAATGTTGACCGCAACCTTGTATCAACAATCGATAACTTGCAGCAGGCGGTATCTTCAAAGACAAGAAGATTATCAGATTCCATGCAAAATATCTTTTTTATAACGATTGCAAAAAATGTGTATTTACACTTTCGCTTCTATCGAATACTGAATTATAATAACCTATGTTTATCGTCTAAAAGACCATATATATTATTATTGAGATAAACTATATATGATAGTTATATCATATCTTGTCCAAAACTACATTATTAACTTCTATAGCCAATAATTGAATGTTTTTTTTTTTGAAAAATATTTTCGATTGAAGATGCGAGCAGATGTGTGACTTTATTTCACGCTCTTAACTCCCTTCTCTAATTTATTTTTTTCTTCAATAGTAGGGACTTAAATGAATCTCTGTGATCAGATAACGGGGGTTACTTTAATAGAATGTCTTCTGTAAAATCACATAAAAAGAAAACTCAACCATCAAAAATTCTGCTGTTGGTAGTTAGAATGGGTGATATCAAATTAGATTGCCGTTCCTTATCTGTTTAAAAACGGCAATGGCAACTTTGTCGATATGCAAAAGAAACAAAGATCAGTTAAAATATTTTGTTTATCAGAGGTAGCTTGCATTTAGCCCTTCAATAATAAATTTAACCCTGATTTGGTTGGAGGCCCGTTAACGGGTGCTAGCCTATCTTTATTAACCTTAATTTGTATTTTTCTTAAAAACAAACTTTTAAATATTATTCTTGCAATACAAGTCTCCTAAATACTTTAAATATTTTAAACACTTACGTTTTACCTTTAAAATTAAAATCCAACAAGATTTTCTGTTGGTTTTAAAAAGCCTTGAAAAATAATTTACAATGTTTAATTAGAGAATTTAAAAACCGAATGGTGAAATTAAACATTAAGCCACCGAATTTGTTAACACAAAAAAAGAAAACATCATATGATTAAAAAAACAACAACAACATAAGTGAAAAATCAAATAGTCTTGAAGCAAACTAAAAATGATTTTTTGTTTTCAGTTTTTTATTTTGTTTTTACAAATGAGATCAAAATATGCTGAACATAATAAATAAAATAAAAATAATATTAAAGAATATCATAACACTCACTGAATAAGAACAAAAACCAATTGGATAAATAAAAATACATATTAAATGGTTTCAACCCATTAATTATAAACTAAAAACAAATTGTTGAGTATTTTTAGTAAAATAAAAAAAAAAATCTTAAAATGCATAAAATATATACATTTTATAAATACATGCATACATACATATGTATGTATGTGTATTGAAGAAAAATGAAGTCTTGTTTGTTAAATTTTATACAATTTATTAAAAAACGAATTCAATTATTTAAAAGAAATTTTTGAAATCATCTAATGAGTTTTGAATATTTTTTTTATAGAAAACAAAAACAGGCAGCCATTTTGTATACATATAATTAATTAATTATATATTTAATTAATTGATAAATTAACTAAATAGTTCCTTTTGGTTATTTTTATATCATATCTATTTTCATAGGTTTGAGGTTTTTGATTTTTCATATAAATTGCGAGGCTTTTATTGCAAATTTGCATATTTAATTAGAGCTTGTTTTAAATATGTTTTTATCGTTTTATATTTAAAACATACGGCACCACACAGGGTGCATTTGGTTTAAAAAAAAATGAAAATAATACTTCGATTGATTGAGAAGTGTAGTCGAGTTAAAGTTTCAAATTTGTTTTGCTTTTCTAGTTTTAGGAATTTAAGACAGTAAACGGAAAAATAGAGAAAAAGTTGAAAATTGGCTAATCTCATAGTTCCGGGAGAAATTTTTAAAATTCCCAAAATGGGATTTTTTTGTGTTTTATTTTTAAATGTTTTTACTATGAAACTAGATAGAGGTAAAATTCTATTTGCTCGCCAATGAGGGGAATATTTGTACATTTAAGCTAGTTCCATTCTATTGATTCTGTTTAATACATTTGCCGAAGATATCGCACCCTAAATACAAAAACGTTACAACTCAAAATACCCAAATTTGTGGGAAAGACAAAAAACTATTTAGTTCATCGTGCAGAAGCAACACACTTAACACAAAAATAGACATAACTGTATTTTTCCAGTTAAACGCCCAACTTTATGCATAAATATACTGGCTTGAGGCAACTTAAGCAACTGTGGCAAACCATAATGTACTTAACAAAACTTTTCGCCAAATGTCAATTGCTTAAGCAAAGTACGAAACTGATCGCACATTCCGTACGGAGGCAGCTGATTTTGCATTGCATTATAGATACATTAGAAACAAATTTCAATGGAGGGCAAAAAATATTTTATCTAATGTACCGAGAAAAAATAGCTTACATGACAAAAGAGACGCAGTTTATTATAACGGTAATTCAAAGGAACGAAGGCCTTTAAACATTTTCTTTTCCATTTATTTAACACACAATTTGCAATAAAATTTAATTTTTTATTGTTTATAAATTCAATGATGCACAAAGTTGCATTTTTTAGTACTTTTGGCCCAAATAATACATACAGCGATATATGTGTAATTTTTCTTTCGTAATTTTCTTGAAACTATTAACAAAAAATTATAAATTTGTATGAAGATGGTATTAAGTATACAAAATATGATTATTAAACGCCTTTTTGATAATAAATTTAATTTCTTTAGAAAGAAATTATTTTTTTGCATAAGTGCGAATAAAAGAAATGTGCAACTGTGTATAATAATTTCTATATTCGTGTAAGTACATTATAGTCACCTAAAAGTCTTCAATGATATGCTTAAGCATTTAAGAGACTTTTCCTTTAATTTTTGACATTAGCTTAAGCCAGCTTATGCATATTATAGTTGGGCCTTAAATTTTACTAAATGGTATAAATACAAAATTTATTAAATATTTATAGAGAAGGATATATACAAACAAGTTGTCGATTGCTTTACTTTTCCACTGAAAAGTTATCGGCTGTTTTACTTTTTTAGAGAAAAGTTGTTCATTGCATTATTTTTCTATGAAAGTTTTAATTTTCTGTAAAAAACTTATCGATTTAAGCTATCAATTGTTTTACTTTTCTAAAAAAACAACTTGTCGCTTTATAGCTCAGTCTAGTGTTTTAGTTTTTTGTAAAAAATTTTCGCCTGTTTCAATCTCTTAAAACTGAGTTATCGTATGCTAACTTTTCTAGACTGTTTTCTGTTTTTACTTAATAAAGTACAGTTATCGATTGCTATATTTTGTATAAAAAAAGTGTTGAAAAGTTATCGTTTGCTTGTTACTTTGTATAAAAAAATTTATCAATTGCTTTACACTCGTACACAAAAGTTATCGACGGGTATTCTTTTTTAATAAATTAATGGCCTACATTTCACAGAATTTTCTTCTGTAGAGTTTTAAGAGAAGTAAAAGTTGTCATTATTATGGAAAAGTATACACAAATTTGAATTTCAAAAGGAAAGTTATCGATAGCTTTCTTAGCTGCTGTGAAAAAAATATAAATAATTTTTATGCGAAAAATAGCGATCAAAAGGTTTTTTCACTTTAAATAGAAGTATTAAATATCGCGGTTTATAATCTATAGAATTATGGAAATTCTTTCCATATCCCGCACTATACGACATTAACCCATAACAGATACTTTTTACTTTTTATTTTATCTCTTTTTTTCAAATTTATTTAAAATTATTTGCATGTTTTCATTTTCAAGATAACACGAAAAACTTAGCTAGTGTTGCTACTGTGGCTGTGTTGTTTTTTATTAAATAGAATATCATAATTTCAAGAACCTTAATATAACGATATAATAGAAATTGGTGAGTGGTGGGTGGATAAGCTTAAGAGTGAATTAAATGAGAACAGCATTTCTAGCTTAATGTACAGTTTCAGTCTCTACTAAAATAAATTCTTTGTAGCATCGATAACTGATTTTTTAAAGACGTCTATATTTTAAATGCCAGTGTAAATGGTTAAGTCGCCTTTATAAAAAACAAAGAAATCATAGACTAAACAGCAATGAAACTTAAGTTGTAGAAGCAATAACAAGCCTAACAACAATGTGTGGCAGTCGTGAGTGAGTTACTAATAAACTTATTTCAAGAAACTGCATGCTAATGAGATCAAAGATTATTAAAATATAAAACGCTATTTTATTTTCTTTTGAATCATTTTTATGGTGCATAATTGCTTTTGTACTTTATCCTCGGAGTGTTTCTCGATATTAAATTTCATCCTGTAATAACTCTTTCTTTTCATTTATTTTGTATATTTTCTAGAACCTCCCAGTTTTGTTCCTTTCGCAGGTCCTTGAGAAGCAAATCAACAACACTAAAGCGGTAAAAACATATTTGACGTGTTTTTGTTTTTAACAAAGGATTTAGCTATCGTAGGTTAATACTCTAATATCCAACATTGTCTTGTGTCTAATTAGTTAAAGGAGTACTTTAGACTGCTTCTACTCTCTTTTGGCAATTTATTCATTACATTAATTCCCAGTCTTTAGAATGTAATCCACAGCTAATACGTGCGGCCCTGGAAGATTACTAGCTCTCACAAATGCGGCAATGCCTAGAAAATGCCCTTTATCGCCCTTTTTATTTTTATTTTGATTTAATTTTTATTATTATAAATATGAAAATCTATTAGCGTGTTTTCCAACTCTCTATCGTACTTACTCTTCTATCCTAACCTAAAATTAGCGTCCTTAATCTTAATAGACTCGTTTTAATTGGTAGAACGTTTAGCTATAAACAACTAAATACATATTTAAACTCTCAATGTAAGAAAATATTTATCATAAAAATTAATTTATGATTCTAATTCTTCCAATAAAGAAATGTAAACAAAAATAATAATTTATCTTTAGAAAATAGAATTAAACTCTCCCTCTCTCTCTCTCTCTCTCTCTCTCTTTCTCTCTATACCTAAAAAAATTATAAGCAATTTAGCAAGTCAGAAATAATTAAATTATTATTAATAATATTAAATAATTAAATATTTCTTTATTTAATTTAAGCTTATTAATTTTTTTGAAAAAAATTTTCGTAGCAAAATATTAAAAATACTCAAAAATGACAACTAAAAACATATTGATAACCAAAATAAAACAAAAAATAGTAATAATAGTAATAACTTAAACTAAAAAAAATAATAATATTTTTTAACATTTAAAAAATCTTTTAAAATCAATTTAGTATTTGGAAAATTATATGATGTTAAGAAAATTAAACAAAAATTAAGGCAAACTAAAGAGAACATTGAAAAATGAAATAAATGCTGATCTCTATTGTGTTCTTAAATTACGAAATTATTTAAAAAATATAAAGAAAACTTAAAACAGTCATAGATATATAAAACTTAGTATTTAATAAATAAATTAATGCAATAAATTACAACAAAAAACTTAAAATGAAATAAAATAAATTAAAAAAAAATTAAAGAAAATATCTTAATATATAAAATTTATATTTTTTCTCTTTTGAGATAACTTTTAAAAAAATAAATTAAATATAATAATAATAACAATAATAAAACAAATATCATTATTAAAAATAAAATATAAAAAACAAATTACTGCAAACTTATAAATAAAAAATTATAATTAAAATTAAAATTTTCCATGCAAAGAAATAGAAAACAAAGAAACATCCAAAGCGAAAGGATCAGTTTTTAATAAGCTTCTTTATACAGATCGGAAACAGAAACCAATCTCTAATATTTGGCGTATCCATTTGACATTTATATTAAATCTTAATGACACCATGCGATCCATTTTCATTCCAGTTTCATTGATTTACTAATTTTAAGAATTGTTGAACGTTCGATTAAAATTGTTTAATAGATACAATACCATATTTTTATTCGTCATCTGATAAATTTCTGTATATGAATTCATATACAAGAAGCGTATAATTCATTCTTCGTCCCAATTGTTGTTTAGTACAATGATTTGGTACAATTTCATTTATTCAGACAAGAGTACGAAAATTAATCTGCTAATCATGGTATTAAAAGTTGTTGCTCAGTATGTCACTATGTGCTCCGAGGGTGTTGGTGATCACACTATCTCCAGACGGCATGTTAGGGCCATCATAGCCGGGAACTGACATTATAACCTGACAAGTATAACCTAAAATTTTTGAAATAACTTTTCCCAACAAACCGTATGAATCAAAAAGGCAATTTTAATAACTCATTTCTCGAAGCTCTTAAAATGTAATCAAAATAACCACTTTCGATCCAAGAACCTTCAGAAATTAGGGTTTGTTGCGGCTAAAACAATTGAACTAAAAGAGCTCCCTGTTTTAGTTTAAAAAATATTTATTTTCTGGCGGTTTTTCTATGCTCTGAAAAAGTCCTTCATTAATTTAAGAAAAACTTGTTCTTCAGTTACTTTATTTATGATAGACAAATATTATTAAATATGTATTAATCTTTTAAATGGTCTTCTTAAATTAAATTTTAACGATTTATTTTTTCGATATTTTATATTTTATAAAAAATAATTTCCTGAAGAAGCTTTCCACAGGAAAGCGAAATATCGAAAAAATAAATCGTTAAAATTTAATTTAAGAAGACCATTTAAAAGATTAATACATATTTAATAAAAATAAAAAGGTCGAATAAAACTAAAAATAATAGACAAATATTATTACGCAAAAGGCCAAAAATGATTCATATATTGATTTACGTATTTTTCTAGCTCTTTCTGCATATTTCATACTGACCTTAAGTGGCTGAAATCAGTGTTGTATTGTCTTTGATAAAACAAAATATTTATTTCTAAGCATATTCATTGTTAAATTTAGATTCTTTCGATGAACATTATACTCACAGATAGCACACTAAAGTATTCCGAAATTCCTTGCTAAAAGTGTTGTAATCTTGTAACGACAGGTTTACTCTGATTGCTGGGGTATGCTCAACGGCGTCTAGGGTCCAGTTGTGCCAGTTTATAATTAAAAGGCGGCTGGCTGATGCGGTGATAATCTTTAGCCTTTTTTTGCCACTAATCTCCTTAACATTAGCTCACCCTCTATGCTCCGTGTGCGGCGGTAACTCCGGGCTAGTTAGTGGACGAGGAAAATACCCAGAACAGCGAAAATTATGCAGAGTCAAAATCAATAGAACACAATTTAACGCTGCTTTGGTTACTACCAGTAGCAACGGTAGGCGCAAACCAGGCTGAGTAAGCATCACTACACCAGTAATTTAACCGGTGCTATTATGGTCAGCACCACGGGTTAAAAGTTTTTATACGAGGGAAATACCCAGAACAGCGAAAATTGCGCAGGGTAAAAACCACTATAACACAAATTAACGCTGCACTGATCACTCCCAGTAGCGAATGTAGGCACAAACCGAGCCGGGTAAAAACCGTCACACCAGTTTGTAACCTCACTGGTGCTACTATGGCCAGCACCATGGGATAAGAGTTAGTGGACAAGGGATACATCCAGAATAGCGAAAATTATGCACGGTAAAGACCTCTACAACACAATTTAATGCTGCTCTGGTCACTCCCAGTAGCAACTGTAGGCACAAACCGGGCTGGCCTCACAGTATTTGCCGAAGATACTCAGAAATATTTTCGGCCGAAACGCTCCTATCAAAATATTACCTGTTATTTTCCCCCCGGGGGTACATGATAGTCTTTATGGATCCTACAACTGCCATCTAGACGGGTGTCTTGCGGGGTAAAAGGGAGCTCAGTCCCTTTCAATTCTAGTAGGGTTCAACTGGACAATCCACTATATTTTCACGGGAATCAGTAGCCCGCAGAGTTCCGCTATTTGTCTCTTTAGGCATTTAGTTGTTCTCTGGCTGATTATTGAGGTAGGCCCTTCAGGAATATCGTGGTGGCTGTGTGTTTCGAGGCAGTCGTTTGAGTTTGTGAGTCGCATCATTCACAATGAACACAATCAATGGTTCAGGTCCAGTGAGTATGAATGCCGTCGTGTTCTTAATTATATAAGCTTTATGCGTTCTAGACCAGGAGTTGGATAGTCTCCAACTCTTCAGCAAGGAGTGAAGGCTGCGGCCTACTTCGGAATTGTGAAAGCTTCTTGAATGTTACAACAACATAGACAAAGATAGCTATGCCAAGATCATAACTGCACAAGTCGACTACAATTAAAGCGAGTTTTTACCTTCAGTAAAAATTAGTTTTTCCTTTGTGAAATTTAAGCAAAAAATTGATCCTAATATTAATGCTTAAGGCTCAACAATAAACCTTGATATTTAATTAATTTCTAATATTATTTAATCTGCGGTTTAATTGAAATTGATGAAATTGAAGTTACCAAATCAGAAGAAAGGCGATTTTCTTTTTAAGTCAGTTCTTGCGCTTTCTAATTGAAAGATTTGCGTTTCTTTTATTGAAGTCAAGGTTCAAGCAAAATGTCACGTTAAAAAATTTTAATGTCAAACTTCTTATTAGATTGTGACTACAGATTGTGAAGACTTACTTGCACTAAAAATTATCAGTACTTTAATAATTGGATCTTTTTAAAATAAAATGTTTCCTTAAAAACATGAAATAGCACATGAAATAGCACAAATATAAAAACTGATTTGATAGCATGCAAAATTAAGAAATAATATTTTTTTATTTTAATTTTAATAATATGTTAAAGTACTAAAATATACTTAAAAAAATTAAAAAATAAAATTTTAAAAGCCAAAAAAAAAAATTAAGTTTAAGAGGCAAGTTGTTTTAATGAAACTATAATTACAAGTGTGCGCAGATCTTCTACATAAAACTTAAGTAAATAAAAAAAAATAAAATAGAAATAATAAATAAATAAAATTAATTAAAAACTGTCTTTTTTTGTAAAGAATATGCAAAGATATGTAGTACAATGAATATAAATATTAATATAAAAATAATATTGCAAAAAGCATTAGTCAAATAAACATACAAAATTTTAAAATACAAAATTTTAAATAATTATTATTAAAAAAAATATTAAGTAATTATAAAGGCTGTAATTTTAAGTAAAAAAAAGAAATAAATATAAAAATATTCTAGCAATATATAATTAAAATAGAAACGATCATCATTGAAATAAACAAGAGAAAAAACCAATAGAAAATTTAAAAATCACCGATATATTAACAAAAAAACAAAATAATAAATAAATAAAAATATTAAAAATATTAAAACAAAATATATACATAAATATAAATTAAAACAAATCTAACTCTACTTATATATGTATGTATATGTAATAAATATAAACGTAAAAATAAAAATAAAAAATTAATAAAATATATTTAAAAAATATAAATCTCATATGTTTTCAATTTCTAAAGAAAAGACTCTGTCCATTATAAGGTTAGAAGCATTCTAATTTTAATATTTTAGAATATATAGATATTAACGGCTGAAAGCAATTTCTATGGCAGATTTAATTTATTATAAAGCAAATATCGACTTGAAAATTTTTTACAAAGAGTCACGAATCAGCCTAATTTTCACTTCACTAATTTTCATTCATAAGCTGCCCTGTAGAAAATTTTTAATAACTGCTCTAAACGTGATCGTTTCATAGCCTTAATCAGATGGTGGTCAAACTACTGTGGAATGAAAGCCAACGTCATTCTCGCCCTAGGAATCCTTGCTGAAGAGTTGGAGACTATCCAACTACTGGTTCAGAACACATGACTAGCATGCTCACTGGACCGAGCTCATTCACCCGTTGTTCTCAGTAAAGGTGAGATGATCCTGGCCCCCTAATCAAATTCATAAGGGGCCGCTTACTGATTCCCGTGGAAATAACGTGGAGCTTCCAGTTGACTCTCTGCTTGACTTCAGGGGACTGAGCTCTCTTATATCCCTGAACGATACAAGTCTAGATGGTCAAGTAATCCATAAAGACTGGTTAAAGTGCCCCCCGGGGGAGGAGGGGAAGTAACAAAAACTATGAGAGTCCACTAAATTAAACGGAACTATTCGGTGGTATTGTAACTATGGAAAAATTTTGATGACACGCTTATTCATGGTTTGTAAAAAATATCAGGTATTTTTGAAAGAGGCATAGAACTTTAACTTTTTTATCTGGTGGCCATTTTGTCAGCCGCACAAACGCCTACAAATTGTGAAATTTGGTCCAAAATAAGATATATCGGGATAATAGCGTCGATCTCTACGCCAATAAACAAAACTGTCGTATTTAGAAATGATGATCTTTAAGCGTATGCTGAGACACCGTTACATCCACCAATTTGACTATTTGTGGTTAGTGTGCTTTATGGGCTGGTGGAATAATTGGTCTGTTTTTCTTTAAAAATGATGCTGGTCAGATCGTTATAGTTAATGTTGACCGCTACATTGTCATGACATCTGTTTCTTTCATTTATTAATTGAACAATCATGATGGTGCAGTAGCTTTGGTTTTAATAAGATGGCGCAACATATTGCATAGCTCAACAACAACATATTGCATAGCTCGTGCCACAATTGCTTTATGCAGGGAAAGTTTAGTAATCACATAGTTTTATGCTTCGCACCAATGAATTGGCCTTCAAGATTGTGCGATTTAACGCCACTAGACTATTAGCTGTTGGCATATGTGAGGTCGCTAGTCTACGCTGATAAGCATGAATCGATTGATCACTTGGAGGATAACATTCGGCACATTATAGCCGATAAGCGGCCGCGAATGGAAAAAAACCCTTGAAAATTGGATCCCTAAACTATACTACGTCCGAGCCGTGGCGGTTATATACCAGAAATCATATTTAAAACATAATTCCAGAAGTTAAGGTTTCCAATAAAATAAAGTTCATATCAGCTTAAAACATCCATCTTTGTTTTCATCTAATTCAAAGTTCCACACCTCTATGAATAACACCCAGCTTTACGCAGCTTTATATAATTTCTACCTTGGAATATAGAGGCGTGAAAGCTTATTTCCTTTTCAATGAAATCAATATTTCTTATCCAAAAGCCCTGTTTTCTGTATTGCTAATATGGGCACCAAATATATGTCAAAGAACTTGAATGATGTAATTTTTTTATAGAATAATTATGGCGTGATATTTTGTTACAGAAAAATTATGACTACCAACAAGAAGTACTCATGTTGAGAGAGCATGAGCATTCCTTAAAGCAAATAGAAATTCGAATCGTAAAGATAAGTGATTAAACATTTAGAGAACTTGAAAACGGCAGCTTAAAAAATTCGAATCCAATAAATAAGTTAAATCGCCACAGTTTGGCTGTGACAAATCTTCGCCATAAAAGAGGGAAAAGGACCAAAAAATTTAGGTGAGAAAAGCAAAGAAAAGTTTACGTAAGTAAACATCTGTATTTCTCATCATCTCAAGTTGTCTTTGTCATTAAACTTTAGAAATTCGAAATTAATTGTGGAAGTAATTTTATAAAAATTTTCGACATATTAAATATATACTAAATATATTTTGCAGGATATTATAAAACCTAGTTAACCAAAATAAACAGAATTTAAAGCCATAAAACTTTAGTGCAACATTATTAAAAAATAAAAATAATAAATATTTTTATATCATCTAATTAAACGGTCTTATGGGAATATATTGAGCCTGGAAGGAAAATTTTTCGCCTAATTACCTTCTGATTTAAAATGAAACTATTCCATTCGTAAAGTGTTTGGTTTTTTTTGTTTATATTTCTTTTTTAATTTACATTTATAAATATTCTTATCAACTATTTGCTACAACATTTTGTAAATACAGCAAAAAAAATTTTATTTTTTTATTTTATTAAAGATGCTGACGTAAAACTCATGTATTAGCTGCGTGATCCCATAGCACTCGATATGTTTAGAATGTAAGGCAAAGTCCGCAAATAAACTTTTCACCCTTTACTATTCTTTCGCATATCGCAAGATCTTTAATTAAATTAAATTTAATTCCCATATTTTTTTTAATTGAAGGATTTTATTTTTTGTAATTACAACAATCAAGGTAACTATCACTCACCCATACACACATACATACACACACACACACACACACTTTGAAAAAACAGTTTCTAAATTGAAAAGTTAATATCACACAACTCTATCCACAGACAATTTTAAAATTTTGAAGATCCTTGTGACAATTTTTGTTTGTTTATTTGTTTTTTTAAACTCCATGTTTTATTCTTTGGAAATTTTGATTAAAACGTTGATTCTTCACCTCCGAAGGCATTTGTTGTGAACGATCAAATTCACAGGTTTTATTGTACTTGACCATTTTACCACTGGATCCGGGAGCTGCACGCCAATATGAAGTTTGCAACGCATGACGTCCTGCAATATAACGGGTGGTGGCACCCACTAAGGCGTTGACATTATTGGCTGGCATTTTATGGTTTTTGAGTTGTTAAAAAAAAAATATAAAAAACTCTGTAATACGCGAAATAGATTATTTTAATTTTAATTAAATTTATTTTGAAATTTATTCAATTAACGTTCTAATTCACGTTACAGTTGATTTGTTTCTGTTGCCTGATCCAAAGAGTCATTTTCATTTATAAGTGCGATTTTTGTTTTGAATTTAATCTTTGATTTTTTTTTTTTTTTAATTTATTATTTTCTGTGTACTTTTCTTCTATTCGCAACATATTTTTACAATTTGTTATCACTTTAACGATCGTTTTGTTTATTTCTTACTTTACTATTTTTGTTTTTTTTTTATTATACAATATTTTTTATTGTTTTGCTTTGTTTTGTTTTTATACGTGAGACATTGTTTTATTTATTTTATTTTTGTTGTTTTTTTTATTACTTTGTTCTTATCTGATTGTTTAATTAATATTTTGTGTTTTGGTTCTTACAAGAAAATACCAGGTTTAAATTATGAATTTTGTGTTAGACTTTGTTTTGAGTTATACTCATCTAAATTTTCATTGTTAGATAAGTAATAATTTTTTTTTAAACAAAATGTTGATAACAATATAACGCTGCTTTCCAATGAAAACGGTATTTATATCTTGAAGAATTATTTGCACACTTGATTTTATACCAAGATTTTTAGAAAAGTCCAAAGAGAAGAATAAATTCCGACCTTATTGAATGAAAATTCTATGGGCTGTAACTGAGGTTATCAGCACATCGAAGGTTTAAAATTTGTACGAAACAAATTCCTTATCACAAATATAAGAGAAAAGGCATGCAGTAGCACACACGTAACTAGAGACCTTCCTTGAGGGGGCTATAGCCACTTAACAAAGGGAAAAATTATATGCTGTATTGATAACCCCATAAGAAGGAACGCATTCTGATGGCGCTAAAGTTTTCTTTTTTGAGTGGTTTAGCCTCCCTAAGCTTGTCAATAAATAGTGCAAAGTTGACTTAAACTACTCATTCAGACGAAAGCACATAACTAAACATATTTTTAAAAGTCGATCCAATTGATATGCAAGAAGGAAATAAACTGACATCATAATGCTTGTGAAAGCATCCATTTTGTAGCTCTTTATCAAGCAACTAAATTTATTGTTAAAATAAATTTAATAAAACAATAACTCTCATACAGTTTTAAATTTTTTTTAAAGATGTTTTGAACATGTTTAAAATATTTATGACACGAAATTGTAATTGCCTTTTAAATAACTACGTGGCAACGCTGTTATAAAATAAAAAATATAATTTTTAATGAAAAATAAAAACAAAGGAGTATAACAATAATAACACTAAAAATTTAGTAGTAATACAATGTTGGGTGCGTAAAGTGTTACCTTCACCGAGGGAAAAAACAGGTGTATTAATACAGAAATTGATACTATCCGTTGTCAAAAGTGACAACGGTGGTGTTAAAATTTTAAGAACAATAGGTTCGTACTTTGGTAACGAATTGTTCTTATTTTGACAACAAATATTCTGATTTCTCAAAGAATAACCCATTGCAAACCCAACCAAGTTAAAAACACTTAGATATATATTTTTATAACAAATTTAGTTTTTATTATTAAAATAAAAATTTATACATATTTTAATCTAAAGTAAGTTTTACAATTATTTATTGCACCTGCATGAAATGGACGTCTTGTGAAATCTATAATTGGTTTTATATAAACACTAGCTGAACCCGGTGTGCTTCGCTAACCCCCCACGTTATAAAATAAAATTAAAAGTAATTATATATTAACAAAAATTTATTTATGTAATTTTAATTTAATTATTGCAATGATTTAGGATATACAATATTTTTAGTTTGCCCATCAGGAGCATACACATGTAAATCGGTGGGTTTTCCTACACGCGAGCATGCAACATAAAGCTATCCATGCGAGAAACATGGATTTGCTAAATTTAAGCCGCAAACTTGCAGAGATTGATCTTGAGTTTTGTTAACAGTCATCGCAAACGCTAACCGAACAGGAAACTGCAATCGTTTAAAATCGAATGGTAAATCTGTTGGTATCATTGGAATGCTTGGCAAAAGTACATCTGTCCCTTTATATTTTCCTGTTATAATGGTTGCTTCTATTAAATTATTTCTCAGTTTTTTTACTGCAAGTCGAGTGCCATTGCAAAGCAGTGGTGGATCGATATTACGCAGTAAAATAATGGGCAGTGTTTCGCGCTGAACAGCAGTCTCGGAAGCCCTTGATGTTGAGGTTTGAGATCGCTGAATTTCTAGGCGTGCTTCACGTTGCTGTAAATTCTCTGCAGCTTTAGAGGTTGAGGCTCGAGACCGTTCAATTGCAAGGCGTGCTTCACGTTCTTCATGGGTTTCGTTTGCTCTATTGGATTTCAATTTTATTGATTTTGGAGTACGTGCTGAAAGCGATGATTTTTTTGGAGGCATTTTTTTATTTATAACTAAGTTTTAAACACATTCGTTTCTCACTTAATTTAAACTTTGATTATATTAACTTTTTAAAGTTTTTTTTTAAATTTTTTGGTTATAGATTTTATAAAAATTTAGTTAAAAAAATAATTTAAAAAGAAAACTGCAACTTCTGTCTAATTCACTGTTGCAAATGCGTTAAGGCAAAAGTAAATATGCAGTAAGGTTAGTGCTCCCCCTTTTTGTTTTAAACCAATTAGAATTCAGTACTGAACCGCATGTAATTTGCTTCATGCTCCGAATCAAAAAGCAGCAATTACACAATCAGCTGTTTTCACAGTCACTTGTAAGAGAATGAGAATGGGGTAACCCCACTCTCTGTTTTAATTAACATATATTACAAAATCAGCTGTTTTGCAGACAGTTGTGGGAGAAAGAGAATGGGGCTATCCCACTATTTTAATTAATATGTATTTCAAATTTGAGGTAAAGCCATTAATAAACGTAGTAACAGTAGGTGCAGAAGTGTGCATGGTCGAAAAATATTATCATGTAATAAGTACTCCTGAGTCAAAAAATTTATTATTTCGTAAGAATATCCTATTGTGAAAATTTTATGACGATCGGTCCAGTAGTTAAGACTATAATACGATTTTTAATTGTCATAAAAAGGGGCGTGGTCCCACCCACTTTTCTCCTGGTACGTATTCCTTATTATGCCAATACCATATGTACCAAACATCATCGACGTAGGTCAATAAATACCCTAAATATGGCGATTTAAATTTTTGGATTATATGGGCGGTGCCACGCCCCTTTGTCCAATAAAAGCTTCATATAGCCTACTACTCCTTCCAGAGTCACAGTAACATGCTGTGAAAATTTCAGGAAAATCGGCCCAAGGGTTTGGCCTCCTATAAAGCACAAACAAACAAACAGACAGACAGACAGACAGACATTCATTTTTATATATATAGATTTTAATTTAATGAACCAACTTCATATGACTTAAAATAATTATCAAAGTTTCTTATATTAATGAAATAACATAGTACATAATCTCTAAATTAGGCACGGGGCCCTAAGTGGCGTATAGCTTCTTTTACGTCTTCTTTTTTAAATACCATAGTCAGGAGGTAACATTGATAGCTTTAATAAAATAAGTGATAAAAAGCATATAAATATAATCATAAGCATTACAACTTACATTTTAAAATATTAAAAATACATTTCATTTTAATGGACTTATTTTGAAGTGCCTCTTTATCATTATAGCCATTACCCAGTGTTTTTATGTTAAGAACTTTAACGTTTGAGCTTTCTTCAAACACAAAGTCTTTTTCAATATTTAAAACATTTAATAAAATGTTTTCTTCACTGTTGAACAAATAATTTTGTTTGTTTTCCACATTTAAACATTTTTTTTTCCGCACTTAATGACAATGAACAACTTAATGGAAAAACTAAAAGCAAAGTAACGTAAAACTTTAATTTGATAACAGGGCGTTCTTGATTTGACAACAGGTCGTTCTTAATTTGACAGCGTTTGTTACTTTCAAATTTTTTATTCTCAATTTAACCACGGGCTATTCTTAATTTGACAACGACTGGTATACTTAAGTTTTCTATTCTTGATTTGACAACGTTTTGTTATAAATTTGTGCACGGGTGTGGTCAAACAAATATGATTTCGTTTCATAGTCGAATTGATACTTAAAAAATTTCGAACGACATTGTTCGCTCTGTGGAGGTGTTAGTTTCTTAACCTAAAAAAATTATTTTAAAAAATTTTATATTTAATTATTCATCATGTCATGTCACGTCATGAGCCCTGCTTAATCCAAAATTAAACAACATGGATTTAAAGCTAATGTCAAATTATCGCAAACAAGCATTACAAGTAGAGATATATAAATCTGAAATCCCATTGTAGGATTATGCGGAATCAATAACGGCTGTATGCAAAAAAACTTAAAATAGGTTTAACTGCCGTTGTTAAGCACAATTTCCCAAAGTTGTATTCATAAAACGTTTTATCTTAATATACCTTTGTTAACTTTAAAGTAGGAAAAACCTACGTTAAACCTACAATAAATTGACAGTTCAATTTTAATATTGAAAGTTCAAAAACAAAACAAATTTTGTTTACAATAAACTGAGCCGTTTATTTTAAAAGTGGCATAAGTTACTTTGTTATTGTCATCTTTTTTATTTTAAATTAGTTTATAAAACATTTTAATTTTTAGCCATTTCAACTAGTCTGTATTTAGTTTTCTTTCTGAAACGGATTTTTCTAATGATTGAGTTGAAAAAAAATCTTTTTTCTCAATGTTGTGTACTGTGAAGGATATTTTCGACAGGGGTCTTTTACTACTATTACTATTTTGTCCTTTACATAAGTCACTATATGCAATAATATGCTTTTGAGTTGTGACATTCTTAGATATTTTATACAACACGAAGCAACCTTCTGAGAATAAAAAAATAACAAAATAATGCTAATTATGTGTAGTAGATACAGTCTAATAATCACAACAATGCTTTACACACACTTATTACATGTTTCCATTTCTTTCACACTAAGCTCCGTAATTAATTTCCTAAGTACAGCGACTAACGCCATTTTCAAAATAAGCATTTTTATTACACCGTTAATTACCAACACTCCTCTCAAACAAATCTCAATACTTCTCAACTTATTAATTTCAAATTGATTAAAAATGAAAAAAAAACTGTTCAGTTGTGACTTATGCCACTTTCAATGTAAACGGCTCAATTGACAATTATACTTTGTTATTCCAAAAATTTTTTAAAATGTTTATTAAAACAAATTGTAGTATACAAATAATATTAAAAACTAAAACATAACATGCCATTCAATATAAAACATTTTTACATCTTTATTTTATATTTTACAAAAATATAATTATAATTAATTATTTAAAACAAAAGTTTTATTGATGTACATATAATCAAAACAAAGCTCGTTATCCGAATAATTATTTTTTTAATATGAACAAATTCTTTGTAAGTTCTTCGTTAGCCTTGCAAATTGACCATTTTTGGATTCTTTGCTTTTTATTAAAAAGATTAATAAAAAAACAAAACAAAAAAAATATGTTGATTTTGCTGAAAACAATAAAAACATTTTTTATTGATCTAACTACCCGGATAAATATATTAATTTTTATACATCGTTAACTACAACGTGACAACTGAAAATAGTGGCATTGCCAGAATTAAAATACTAATTTTACTGTTTATGAATACCATTTTTTAACAAACGTCTGTTAGCCTTAAAGTGTTTGTTAACTAACGTATACTTTAAAGCTCAAGTAAGCGTTTTTATGCATACAGCCGTAAATCCAGGATTTTTTTTAAATGACACCTTTTAGATTGAGAATGGAATTAGAGGCAATAAATTACCCACCTAAATTTCATCAAAATTTTCCCATTTTTCCATCATTTCTTAAAAGTTTTTAGGCTTTTTACCTATTTTATTTGAGTTAAACTAAGCAATTATGCTCAAAATATCTTTCTTAACTATTTTAATTATTATCTGTAAGTGGCATGTAGCAAGCATTAAATAGTTAGTCACTGTCGACCATCACCATAAAAAGTTTTAAGTGAAAAGCCTCAGTATCAAAAATGAAAATATAGAAAAGTGGCCTTAAGGGATCTTTTACATAAGTCACTATTATTCACGATATGTATGGTTTTCATTTTCGATATTAAATAAATAAATTAAATCAAGTGATTTGTTAAACACCAAGCGGTCAGTTATTTATTGAAATTCTTTTTTCGGCAGTTGAAAAATAATTTATATAAAAAAAGTAAAAACATTTAAAAATCTTTGGAGGTATCGAGATTTTGAAACCCCCCAAAAAAAAAATAAAATTCTCGAATACTAGAATTTCTTAATATCAATACTAAGCGGCATGCTAATTACATGAGAGAAAGCAAAAACTTTTGCTGAAGGTGACAGTGTTTGTCACGTTATCACTTCAAGATCCTTAGAAATTTGCTTGGAGATCTAACAGAAAAGTGAATTATTTAAAAATCGATATCGGGCGAAAGCGAATAGTGCTTGCAAGGACAAATATAAATTATAAAGGTGCAATCCTGGTTAAAAAAATGCGATCGGACGAATCAAAAATTTATTTAATTTGTAGGGATAGAAGATCATAGATGAGACATTTCAAAAACAAAAAAAAAAAAAACAAAAGAAAAACTATGTTCCCATAACGATACGAAAACTAATTTTTAAATTTCGGTGTCCTATTTTTCTGCGGCTGTATAATTTTCATAACACTGTATATAAGTATTAGTATTAATGATATCGATTAATCAATTAATTACGTGCTACCAATTTCAAATGGTGACAGGATTTATTAATCGAGTAATAACTTTTTTGCGTCACTTTTGCTACATAACAAAAAACTAATATCCCGCTCAAAAGTCATATTCCGTAATTGGCAAAGTATTGAGTAGTGGGTATCGACAAACGTAGTTATTACTCGATACTCGATATTTGAGTTGTATTTTTTTAACTTAATTGTATAGAGAATTTTACAATACACAAAAAAAACTCTATAAAATCATAACTAAATATGTCAACAAATCTCATTTTCGTATTGAAGTAAAATTCTCAAAAATGAAAAGAGCTTTTATACTAAATATAACTGATGTATGGAATTTTTTAGTATCGAATAAATAAGAGGTATTAATTTTGCTAGCACTAATATGCAGTCTTCTATTTGAAAAACCTAATAAAATAATATTTGCATTAAATCAAGAAACCAGATAAATAAAATAAAATTAAATTAAATTAGAAATTAATTAAAGTTCAATTTTATTTTTTATTATAAAAGTTTAAAATATCGATCATGTGATGGAAATACATACATTCTGTTGTAACATCAATTGCATTAGTTTGTTGGTCTTACAAATAGTTAATATTTATCATGACGTCAAGTTCAGCAAATCAAATGTGGCAAAAAAATATTTTAAATTTATAACTGATAATGAAAAATGACTTTTGCTCTAGTTCGAAAAGCAAATGTAATTACAGGATAAAAATCCATCTACATAAGGCGAGAATTATTATTTAATCACTCGTTGCATTTGAGAATTACTAAAAATCGATTTTACAAAATTTAAAATTTTTTTTATTTTTTTTTTGTTTTTTTTTTTTGTATTATAAACTTTTTATATTTTTAAAAAATGTTTTTTTTTTGATATTACGAATATATGTTTACAGCACTGCACATTTTGTGTAAAACTGAAATACGGAATCTTGCATGAAAAAAGTGTTTTGATTTTTACATAGAAAAAAGAGAAAAACTTCATTAGAAGGCGAGGTTTGCGAAGCTCCTTCCACTTAAGTATTTACTCCTTATGCAAGTAGATGATATCGCCGGAAAGCTTATGACTTTTAGATTTTTTTACTTGTCGCATTTTTAGATGTCATTTACCTTTAAAACTGTAAATTTCACGTTAAAATGTTTGTTTTAAAAATAAAATATAGAATTTGAATTGCCACAAAATCTAAACGGATAAAGATATTCTTACAAAATATATATATAAAATATATAAACAATATATATAAAAGAGCCTTTAATAAAATAAAATTTAAAATTTTTTACTTTTAACAGTTAAATTCTTTAAACCGGGAAATATGTTCCAAAATTTGTGTTTTTTTTTTATAAAACTGATCACCCTGACTTTAGTAACTGTGGGCCTGTGAAATACTTTTTTTTTTATTATATAGCCAAGATATGGAGCTTTAATAATCTGTTTACTTTTTTTAATCGGTGCTTTGTACTCCGAGGAATTTTGCGTAATTAATAAAATTTGTTTTAAAATTGGCTATATTTGAATAGGGCTGGAAGGTGAACCGTTTCAATTTTTGCCGCAATTTTTCCAGGGTTCGCATTTGCTATAGGTTGTCCTTAGAATAGTCCAAGAAAAATGTTTATACATATATGTTTAAAAGATTCTAGCACAAATAATGTAGATTAGCAAATAAAATATTTTAGTAGTTAATTCTAAAGCACTAGGTCACTATTTAATAAAAAATCTTTAAAAACTTTTATTTTTTATTTTTTATTATTTTTTCGATATTTCGCCACAGCGTTGGTTGGCATCATCAGGAAAAACAAAAATAATGAGCTAACAAATTGAAAAAGTTTTTTGATTAACAAATTCAAAATAATCAAAAAATTTAAAAAAAAAATTAAATAACGACAAATTGAAAAAATTTTTTGTTTTACATACATACAAACAAATTTTCAATATTAAAAAATTTTTAAATGAAAAACAATTTTGAAAATACATAACAAATTTATAAAACAATAGTATCTTACTGCCGTATAAAGACATCACAGCGACCAGTGACTATGCCTTCATCGCTGAGCAGTCCCACCAACAGCCAATTTTCAATTTTGTAGTGAAAAAAACCAAGGTCTTCGTTGGGAATCGAACCCACAACCCCCATACTGACAAGCTAGTACACTACCTACTAGCCTACAGGGGCACCTAAAGTCTCTTACAAAACTATAAATCTATAAAACCGTAAATTATGAATCGTAAAACATTATGAAGACCTTGTTTTTAAATTTAAATTTAGTAAACAGCTTGATATTTTGAATTGCTATCCATTCTCATTCATAAGAGTTACGATAAATGTGCAACAATATCCTCTCCAAGTAATAATTTGCTAATTCGATTCAGCTTGAATAATTATTGCCGTTTATTGAACTTTTCTAAACGCAAAGTGATAACAAAGTAAAAACTAGATTAGTATATCAAAGATATAGGGATAATAAAGGATTTTCTAACAAGAAGTTTGTTTTCTAAAATAAAATAATTTAAAAAAATTTAGATTCGGATGATTTAAATATTTATTATATTATGAAGAGAAAAGTTTGAAAAAATGATATCTGGCAAATGTCCACCACGACTATGCTGACTACGCTTTCATCAAAGCTTTTAATCACTTTTTGGCAAAATGGCATCATGGGTTTTGAGTTTTAAGGCTGTAATCGATTCGATTGACCCCGTATAGACTATGTCCTTAACATAGTCCCACAAAAAATTATCCAGTGGCGTTAAATCACACGACTTGGCTGGCCATTTAACTGCTGATTGTTTTCAAATTATGCGATTAGGAAATTTGGTTCCAATAAATTGATCGTTGCATTGGCTGTGTGAAATGTGGCACTGCCCTGTTGAAACCACATGTCAATGATATCCACGTTGTCAATAATAGGCCAAAATTGAGTTGTTAGCATCTCGTGAAAGCAAGATCCATTGACTGCTACTGCATTTCCAGCCTCATTCAGCCCAATCACACCTCCGGGCCACATAGCGCACCATACAGAGACACGTTGAGCATGCAAAGGCGTTTCAATAATCGTTCTAGGATTTTCAGAAGCCCAAATGCAGGAATTGTGCTTGTTAAAATACCCTAAAAATTGAAAATGGGCTGCGTCAGCAAAAATTATTTTTTTTTTGAGGAAAACCACCTGAATGAATTGGGCGAATCTACGGCGAGATGAATAGTCGGTCGGCTTCAATTCTTGTATCAGTTGAACCTTGTAAGGCTTCAAATTCAAATCCTTACGCAAAATTCGCCATATAGTGGCTTTAGATAACCGCAATTGTTGTGACCGTTAAGGAATTGACAAATTTAAACTTGCTTCAACACTGTTGCTCACGGCTATGATTTTTTCAGTTGAACGATCCGACCAAACATGCGTTGGTATTTGCACATTTTGTATCGAGCCTGTCGACACAAATTTAACGACCAAATGCATAATAGCGGTCTCAGAAGGACGATTATGTTGTCCGAAAATATCGCGAATTTTACGAAATGTAACTTTAACAGAACTACCACTTTCATAGTGGATTTTAATTATTCGTGCGAAATTTAATTAATTGAAATAATTGCCAATGCATCTACTACGAATACGTCAAAAAAACCCGATATTAGTTTACAGAAAACAGTATTATCTTCACATCGTTATAAATTTAATCACTATGCAAACTTTGAAAATGTATCATTTATAAATTTAGAAAATAACTATTAACGTTAAAAATGTTATAAATCCAACAATAATAAAAAACTTTAACACAGATAGCTAAAAAAAGAGTTATAAACATTTAATAGGAATGTAAATGGGGGTTGCCATAACTTTCCGGGGTGTATGTAAAACATTATTATAACATCTTTTCCCATGAATTAAATCGGATAATTACAATTGTTATTTTTTTAATATTTCAAATAATATTTTGGAATAAAAAGAATTTCAATGGTTTTGTATTTTTATAGGAGAAATTGACATGTTTATGGAATTGTCTATATGTAAAAAAATTTTGGAATATTTAATTTATTTGACAATTTTTTAATTTTAAATATTTACAATTATTTTTAATATTCAAAATTAATACGATATAAATATTTCGTTTTTATATCATGATAATGCCACCCAATAGTGTGGTGAGATTTTGAATATAAAAATTAACAAAAAAAATAAATTAAATTTTTGTCTTATTAAACATCAGAAAATTTTAATTTGTTTAATAAAGAGGCGGGAAAAAGTTAATCCCTATGAAAAGCATCTCCAATAGCAAGCGTCTACTAATTTTATATTGATTTCTCTGAGAATAAAAAAATGCGCAGATATGAGTTGACAGAATAGACGTCAATATAAAACTTTTGTTTATTTAATTATTTATTCAAAACACTGTAAAAAAGTCAGTTGTTGAGAAACGGTTTATTTTAAATAAATATTTGAATGAAAAGAGCAGTGGAGATTCCAAGAGTTGTACAAGCATTTTTTCATATACAGAGTACTATGATAGCAAAAGTCTATAATTTGGTTTGTGTTATTTTGAAAACATGAAAATAATCACTATAAACAATTATGCTTTATTCAAAAGCGATGTATACTCATTTATAAAAAAGGATTTAATTTTAAAATACCATCATATTTGGAAGGATTTTGGGTTTATTTTGTTTTTTCTCCGACCAGCAATCAGGGAATAGCCGATACACATGCATCGTGCCAGAACTAGGAAATTAGGTTATGGTGAGAAGGAAAGAGGGAGCAGAGTTTGTGGACATTAAATTTGAACTTTTCTACATTTAAAGTGACAGAAAGAGCTCTGGAGGGAGTTCTGCTAAAAAAACTTATTTTCCCTGTAATGCTTAGTGCGATTCTTTGGAAGATTTCATTAGAGCAGTTACCATTGTAGTAACGATAAAACAGTAAAATACATTCCACATTGCGTCGATGCTTTAGAGAATCAATAGAGTTGGAAACCCTACTGTCCCTAATGAGCCTCTTACCACTCTCCTGTACGCGGTCGAGCAAATCTAAAATAGACTTTGGGGCGCCGGTCCATACATATTGTATTCCACTTTTCGACGGTTATAGGAGGTATAAATAGTACGAAGATCGGATGGAGTGAAGTATCACTTACACCGTTTTAAAACACCGAGGCACTTGTAAACTTCTTTAGAAACCTGAAAAATGTGTTTAGTCCATCGAAGATCACACAGAAATTTCATAACAAGAACATCAACAGCATCCTATTCCGTAATACCTATATCACCCATACTGACAGATGCAGCACCATTCCCGAACACAGGTCTATGCGTAAGCATGCAACATTGTGTCTTACGGACAGCAAAATCGACTCTATTTACACGACCCCGTTCCGAGATTATAGCGACATCGTGATTGATTGTATCGTTCATGTTCCGCTTTTTGGAACTCATCTCCAAATGGTTCAGTCTATTACCAAATGAATACGAATGACAAATGCTGCTATCATCTGCGAAAGAGTATATAGGATTAAGAGTTTGACAAAGAAGGTAATTTAGACAAATAAGAAATAGGGTAGGAGAAAAACCGGTACCTATGAATTGATCTTTAACTCGTCTAATTAAACCCCACCTATAACAACTCGTTTAGTGCTATTCCTGAGAAAACTCGATACAAACCAAAAGCAGTAAGGTTTTGGAAATCTGACGAAACTATTTAGGTGCCCCTGAGGCCAGTAGGTAGTGCACTAGCTTGTCAGTCTGGGGATTATGGGTTCGATTCCCAACAAATATAAATTAACTGTCGGTTGGGCTGCTCAGTGATGAAGGCATGGTCACTGGTCGCTGTGCTAGCTTATACGACAGTTAATTTCCGACTATCCTTCTACTTTCACCAACTGTTTCATCTCTTCTCTATCCCTTTCCTAAAGAATGTAGCAGGGTACTTGACTAAATAGGCATTGTTGCCTGAAATGGTATATCTCTTTAAAAAAAAAATTAAGTATTTTTCCTATTGTTGCTGATAATGCCTTCTAGTAAAAAATAACTTTAAAACATAAACTAAACTTTAAACTTTTCAAATTAATGCTAATGATAAGCTATTTTCTCACAAATTTCTGTTGACAACAAAATTATTTTTTAAAATAATTTTGAAAATTGTTTTTGTTGCTAAATAAAAAAAAGTTAATCATATCTCTAACAGGGGGAAAAAACCTAAGTAAATAGTATTGTAAACATAGTCTTCTTTATTAAACATTTATAATTCGATATCAATTGTTGTGTGAAAACACTTGCAGGCTTGTTATTACCTCATTTATTTATTTCATTGAGAATTCGTAATACCAATTGATAAGAATTCATTTGCAACAATAACTTAATATTCATTTTTACGTAGAATTTGTATAGGAATTAAGATCACCTTTTACGCGCGTGATTAAAATTTAATTTCATAACATAGTGTCTGCCAAAATAAAGTAAACAATTTTTTTAGCTTTTATAATATTTTTTGCTTTAATTTTACGTTAGTCACGCTTGATTTTTTCAAAACAACGTATTTTTTGATAACTCACAGAGCCAAATATTTTCATTCATGAAATAAAAAACCACAAATTTTTATAATTAACATGGAAAAATTTGAACTTCTTGCAACGTCTCTGTAAAAGAAACTAAGTGTAAACAATTTCGTGTAGTTTTCCTCCAAGCCCAATTTCAGTTTTTTTTTTTTGAAGAGAAGTAGCACTTCAGGCAACAATGCCTATTTAGTCAAGTACCGTGCTACCTTCTTTAGGAAAGGGATAGAGAAGATACACAGGTGGTGAAAGTAGAAGGATAGTCGGAAATTAACTGCCGTATAAAAGACATCACAGCGACCAGTGACTATGCCTTCATCGCTGAGCAGTCCCATCGACAGCCAATTTTTAATTTTTGTAGTGAACAAAACTAAGGTCTTCGTTAGGAATCGAACCCACAACCCCCATACTGACAAGCTAGTACACTACCTACTAGCCTACATGAGCTCAATTTCAGTTTAGTCCTTTTAAAGTTGAATTATTCATTTTATACTTTAAATCAAAACTTAATATTTTTTCATTTATAAATGTTCGTTTAAAATGTATATTTATATAAAAAATAGCCAATCCGACGAAGGTTGTCCTGTCTAAATTTTATTAAATTAAATAGGAATTTTTATTTTTATAAGATTTTGAATTGTATTATTTTGAACTGAAACTACGAAGATTCGACAGACTGAAAAAACAACGTTCGAAACAAAAAAGAAGCAGAAACGATAGTGCATTTGAAAATTGCATATTGCCTGAATTCAAAACTTCTTCACGGCCAACAAACAACAAAAAATGTGTGTGTTAGATATGCCGAAAAAATGGGAGTAAAAATGGACATGGTTAATTAAACTTACACATTTTCCGAACTTAATATGTCAGTCGTACTGGGAATTTAAAAATATATAGAAAAATGTTAAATTCCATAGAAAAACGCAATTTTGGTTTTTTTTTGAAATTTAAATTTTTTCAAGCAAATTTTCCAATTGTTCTTTCGCTAAAAACTATTGGGATTTTCAACAAGAACTTTGTTTTTCAATTGTGGCAATACCAATAACATGACAGTTTTGACAGTTTATTTATTTATGTTACAATAAATTCATTTTCGCACAAAAATTGCATTAAAATAATTAAAATCCACTATGGAAATGGTGGTTCTGTTAAAGTTACATTTCGTAAAATTGGTGATATTTTCGGACAACTTAAGAATTTGGTCGTTAAATTTAAGTCGACAGGCTCGATACAAAAAGTGCGAACACCAAACGCATATTCGACTGGATCGTCCAAAAGAAGATATCGCAGCCGTGAGCCACAGTGTTGAAGCAGATTCAAATATGTCAATTCCTTAAACGATTCGGGTTATCCTAAATCACCACATACGTGATAAGATTTACATCTGCACCTAGCCGTGTTGGCCAATATCAGGTGGTGGATCATTACCACTGTGGATGAAATGTAGCGTCACCTTCGCCCTAGAAGTCCTTCGGATGCGTATAACCTCCGGTCACTCCTAGTTGCAACTTCAGAAGCAGCCGTCACTCCTTGCTGAAGAGTTGGAGACTATCCAACTCCTGGTCCAGAACGCATGAAGCTTAAGAATTAAGAACACGACGGCATTCATGCTCACTGGACCTGGACCATTCAACTCAAACGAGGTCCACGAAACACACAGCCACCAGTCCTCCTACTGTCCACTTAGCTCCTACCAGCCTGTTAGGGGACTGGGCTCCCTTTTACCCCCACAAGACACAAGTTTTGTCCATAAAGATTTATAAATATGCTCCCGGGGGGCCTAAATCACCACATGGCGAATTTTGCATAAGGCTTTGAGGCCTTACAACGTTCAATTGGTGCAGGAATTGAAGCAGAATGACCATTCACATCGCCGAAGATTCGTTCAATTCATTCAGGAACAACCGGCTGGTTTTTCTGAAAAAATCATTAATTCAGACGAAGCCCATTTTTAATTGTCAGGGTATTTTAACAAGCAAAATTTTCGCATTTAGTCTTCTGAAAATCCTCAAGTGGTTATTGTAGGCTCAATTTATCACTGTATGGTGGGCTATGGGTCTGGAGGCATGAATTGGGCCGTTGTTTTTCAAAGATGAGGCTGGAAATGCGATAACAGTCAATAGATCAAGCTAGCGCGAGATGCTAACAACTTAATTTTGGCCTCTTAATGACGACTTAGATATCACTGACATGTGGTTTCAACAGGACGATGCCACATGTCACACCGCCAATGAAACGACCAATTTATTGCAAATCAAATATCCCGGTCGCATAATTTCACGGCAATCAGCAGTTAAGTGGCCAGCTAGATCGTGTAATTTAACATCACTGGACTACTTTTTTATGGGGGCTATGTTAAGGATGCGGGGTCAATCGCATCGATTTCAGCCTTAAAACTCAAAATCCGTGATGTGATTAACGAAATAAAACCGCCATTTTGCCAAAAAGTGAATAAAAACTTTGATGAAAAAATCGACATTTGTCAGCGTGGTCGTGGTGGTCATTTGCCAAATATCACTTTTCTGAACTTTTCTCTTCCTAATATAATACAAATTTTAATTATCTTAATCTAAATTTTTTGTTTAATTTTATTTTTGAAAACAAACTTCTGGTTAAACACCCCTTTATTACCCCTTTATTTCAATAAAAAACAGTAAAATCATTCTAGCCGTTCTCAAGCTATGCGCTTAGCTTGCTGGCAACGCGAGAATTAAAAGAAGCTAAGCTTTTTTCAATGCGACCGGCTACTGTCTTTTAGAAAAGGGATAGAGAAGAGATGAAACAGGTGGTGAAAGTGGATGGATAGTCGGAAACTAACTGCCGTATAAGACAGCACAGCGACCAGTGACTATGCCTTCATCGCTGAGCAGTCCCACCAGCAGTCAAGTTTTATTTTTGTAGTGAAAAAAAAAAAACCAAGGTCTTTGTTAGGAATCGAACCCACAACCCCCAGACTGCCAAACTAGTACACTACCTACTAGCCTACAGGGGCATCATAAACGTAATTATAGTAAATAAATTAGGCATAGGCTTCTGCGTGATATACGTGTATCGTTTAGTAAAACCTGGAATACATAAATCACGGGCACGTGCATTTCTCATAGAAAACAATTGTTAATTCATATATATCTTTTAACTATTTCAGATTACGAGACGGTTACTCTCACTTGCAAAATTATTAATATATATTATACATATTTAAAGAATTAAATTTATTAAATAAAAAATAAACGACAAATATATTTTCGGCAAAAGTAAAAACGCAATAATTTAATATAAGGCTAGCGCTGATCTTATTCAATGATTTAATTAAACTTACTCGCTTTTTAACACATCACTGCTTGCAAAAATAAAAACAACGTTAAAAAAATCAAGTTTGTGTTTTTCGTCATTTAATATTTTGACGTTTTATTCCAAAAATATTCCACTCATTTTATCACGCACATCTTTGACTGTCTGTTAATAGTCAAAATTGTTTACTTTTTTGTATAAGAAAATGGGACAATTTAGATTATTTATATTCATTTATTTATCCTTAAGCTCTGAGAAAGTATTTAAGCTATTTTTTTTAATATATTTATATTCTAAAATAATTTACACTGCGCAACAAAAAAAAAAGCTGGTTCGGTAATTATTTCAAAACATTGTATCAACGAGTATTTAGCATTAAGTGTACATATTTAGGCCAATTTCTTGATTTATAAAACATCGTTGGTTGGTATCAACCATTTTTGGTAAGAGCCATAAGAGCCATTTTTAGTAAGAGTATGGAAATTTGTACGGTCTTGTTTAATGCTTTAATTTGTGTTTTTTATTCTGATAGGCTTCTTTAATAACCTCCTAGCTTCTGGTTTTTCTCTTAGGGATTATTGAAGTAAACAGCTCAGACAATTTTGTAATTCATTCATTTGATTTTTCCCATTTTTCCCTTAAAATATTATCCCGCTGAAAAATCGCCCAACACAAAAATTAAAAAGGCCCCCAAGAACACGAAAACTACCAAAATTTAAATAGCTTTGTAATATATTTTATGATCCCGAAACAAATTTTTAATAGCTATTGGAACGGTTTTCTAGAAATTAAGAGTGGTTAGCACCGCGTTTAGAAATTAATAAAAGAGTCTGTAGAAATGATAAGCATATTGTTTGAAAAAAAATTGGCAGCAGACCAAAGGGCTGTTAATGGATCTTCTCCCAAATTTATGCATAGCTCACTGCAAATATGGCACTGTATAACCGGCATAAAATTGAACAGTTTTTATATTATTCAATTTCTTTCTCAGTCTCCAGTCAGGACTTTATTTTGATGTTTATTGTCTCCATATTTTAAAATTTTAAAAGTGTAATTAAATTTTCTAAGACATAAACAAGCTCGATAAGTGTGCAGAGCACTAAACAATAACAATTATTTATTTTTAGAAATCACTAATATTTTAGCTCTCTTCCTTTCCAAGCAGTGAAATCTGAGACAAATGTAATGCGTAATAAAATTTACATCGGTACCTAGCGTGTGTATGCCATAACTTGACGGTGATCAAGCCACTGGGGTGATAGTCCATCTACGCCCTAGAAAGCCGAACACATAATTCTAGCAACAGGGGACCCCCAGGGGCATATAAATATGGTCTTAATAGAATATTCCATTATATAGACTCAGTGCAACTGGGGAAAAAGGGAGCCCAGTCCCCTGAAGTCAGACAGGGAGACAGCTGGAAGCTCCACTTTATTTCCACGGGGATCAGTGAACCCGCAGAGTTCATTATTTGTCTCTTTAGACATTTAATAGTTCTCTAACTGATCATTGAGGTTGGCCCCTATATGGGAGTGTCGTGGTGGTTGTGGTTTTGCGGCCCCATTAGGGATTTATGAAAATTATGGTGGCCAGGATCATTTCACTGATAATGACATGCAAAGTGAATGATCCAGTCCAGTGAGCATGCTTGACATGTGTTCTGGAGAGGAGCTAGAAAGTCTCCAACTCTTTAGCAAGGTGTGATGATTTGCAGACCTGTCCTGGAATCATTAAAGTTGCAACTAGGTGGTTCTGTTGCTTAGAATTATGCCTTCGGCTATCTAGGACGCATGTATGACGTTCCAAATTATACTATAGTGGTTTGTCCACCATCTGATTAAGGCTAGATAGTCAGGTGCGGATGTAAAACAAATCACACTCTAGCAACAGGTCATTCCTAGTTCCAATTTCGGCACCTTCGGAGCAGGGCCGCCAACCCACACTCCTTGCTGAAGAGTTGGACACTATCCAACTCCTGGTCCAGAACACATGACAAGCATGTTCACTGGATCCGGATCATTCACCCTTTGTTCTGAGTAGGGTCCTGGCCCCTTAATCAAATTCATGAGGGTTGTGAAACCACAACCACCACGATGCTCCCGAAGGGCCAACCTCAATAATCAGTCAGAGAACAGCTAAAAGGCCAGAAAACTAAAAAGCTAAACTCTGGGGCTTACTGATTCCCGTGGAAATAACATGAAATTGTCCAGTTGACTCCCTGCCAGCCTTTAGGGGACTAGGCTCCCTTTTACCCCCGGTGACACATGTAATAAAAAATAAGGGGCAGCTAGAATTATTTTTAATATTACCTATTAAATAAAGTTTTAAAAAATATTTTTAAGCCGCCATCTTTTATTCATACTTATTTCAAACAATTAATTTTTTTCTCAGTATAGTCAATTTTAATATTTTAAATTAATTCGGTTAGTGCTTTGTTCCTTTTGTAAAATAAGACAAATTCGTTTATATTTGATTTTTAAAATTACTCAAAAATTGTTACTTTTTTATTTTCCGCACTGGGCCATTTTTTGTTGCGTTTATTTTTCAAGGAACCTACACCCTTTATTATTTAAATTTTAACAATTTCTTTAAGACTTGTTAAATAACAATAAAATATTTAAATTTCTAATTATGTTAGCAAATATTAGTCTAATAAGAAGAACAATTAACAGGTGCACTCGTCTTTTGCTGTAGTTAGGCCAAAGTCTAAAGTTTTAGACCGTAAAAGTTACATTTTTAAATTGTTATATTTTCATAGTCAGCCCTTAATTTTACACCTGCACCCATTAATGTCATTCAAGTGCAATGGACAGTCAAGTATTTTCGACCCATCATTATACGCAATTCAAAATTTTTAAATTTGTATAGCCTTGAGCTTGAGAGTACTTATCAATAAAATTCTCTAACTAACTTTAACAAATAATTATTGAAAATATTTGAACTGCTATTTTCTAGTATGAACTAAATAAAACATACCGATTTACATGGACTCATTTGCAACTACAACTGTTAGTACAGAATTAAACAAAAACAATGACATTCGATTTTCAATTGTAAAATATTTACTGCGTTTCGAATAATTATTTAATAAATTAATAAGGGAAAAATAATGTAATACAAATGTAAAACAAATGTAATAATACTATATGAAATACGTCTACTAAATGTGAGTCGTATCAACTGTATTTAATCAGTTTAGACCATTTTAATTGTCGCATTTCTATTTCTCCTGATTAAAAAATTTAAACACGACATTTGCACGTTGATAACGAATATGGTAAAATGTTAAGAAAATAAATAATTAAACCAGCATAGACACATTCATAAAGACATAATAACTGTTATCATTAACGAAGGAAGTGATCAAAACAAAAAGATTAAATATATACTATAATGAACAAAAAAATATATTTGTTTGCTTTTCAAATGATTTTTAAAGTTCAAAAGCTTCTAAAGAAATAAAATCTATTGATTTCCATAAATTTAACTGATAACACTTTTATCATAAATAAGTGGAAAAATATTATTAGATGTATTATAAAGAGAAATTATCCAATTGACCATGTCATTAAGACAATTTAAGCATGAAGAGCATGAAAATATGCCAAAAGTGTGACAAATTACTACAACTCGTCGTTATACAATATGTGAGCGACAACTTTCTTTGTGAAATTGTCAACGACTATATCCGGCAATATTCTGCACATTGTCGTCTATGATGATATAAAGTATACGTGTCTTAAAATTTCTATTTATTTTCCTGAATGTTATTGGTGATTAATAACAATTGAGAATTAAATATTTAATATTCGAAAATACAACATTAACGTGATCTATTAAAGTTAAAACTGAATGGACGTTTAGTGCCATTATTAGTAAAATGTCATTTGCACTTTTATTCCCTTCTGTCGCGACATTTTCGAGACCCGTTACTTTGAATTTATTTTTCATAAGTAATTGCGCTATCTTTTACAATAAAAAAGTTAGCCACTAACTGAGTTTAAAACACGATCAATTTTGACACATTGTCATTAGCGCAATAAACGCAATTTTCCGGACATTGTCCGTAATATTGCTATAAACGTACTTTGATTGTCTTTAGAAAAACTTAACAATTGGTGGTAACAAAGAAACAAATTACAGTTGTTTGTGTTTATAAGGAAGGTTTTCCTAAAAAAAATTTTTAAAATTGGCGATATCGCCTAATATTGCTTACAAAGACCTAATTACCATAACTATCGAACACTATAATTATCATTAGAACACATTTATGGTCAACCCTTAAACATAAGTGGACAGTGGAAAGTTAACGGAAATTTCATAACAAAAGACAATTATTTCTAACAAAATCAAATTGTAAGAGTCAATATTTTGTTTCTGTAACTCGAGTGCAAAATTTCTCACATGAATATATTAAAATCATCTTATCTTTAATATATATCTTTTTTTCTTTTTAACGATCTTTTTTATATATTTTTATCTTTTCGATATTTCGCTTTCCTTTGGAAAGCTTCTTCAGAAAAAAATTGTTATTTTTGAAAACAATTGAATAATTTTTTTTGAAAAATTTTTTGCTGAAGAAGCTTTCCAAAGGAAAGCGAAATATCGAAAAAAAAAAAAATATATAAAAAAGATCGTTAAAAAGAAAAAAATATATTTATTAAAGATAAATAAAAAAAGATCGTTTAAAGAAACTATAAAAATTATAAAATCATCTTATTTTACACAGGATGAACTGGAGTGCGGGCAAGTCATATGTGAATGGTTAACAATATTTATTCACAAGATCAAACAATTGGGCTAGTCAAGCAATATAGATGACATTGAAATAGAGGGCATGTAGTTTCGACCGAATTATACGCCAAGCAGATGTGCATTACTTTGGCATTAACATTGGCCTTTTAAGGTTGCAAGACTTAACATTATATAGATTTTTTTTCTATAGGGTAGTCTGTCAACAATCTCATCCACATCATAAGGCCTCCGCATTGGTCACAGTGTCTAAAACGTCACTGTATTAAATTAATGAAACCACATCTGTCATTTAAAAAGGTGCTTAAGCACTAAATGTCCTAAATGGTTCTGGGCATGGAAAGCTTTTAAATAAAATTGCGTGGCTACCAGCAAAACCGTAAATGACAAGTGCTATTACGTAAAGCTATGTAGCAATAAAAAACACTTTTTAAAAAAACTGTTAATTATAAAATCCCCCATAAATTTGAAAACACCCTGTAAATATTTTCAACACTTTTCATCATTTTTGTACAGTTTAATTTTAAATAGTATTGTCGCTTAATCGCTTAACTCAACAATTAACCAATTTCTTTAGATGTCTGTGTGATAAATAACTAATTAATTCTAATTACTGTTACCTTAATAAACAAAAATTGAAAGACACATCATCATCTTGTAGAAAATAAAACAAAATGAAGAAGCCCTCCCACACTTTTTTTAGATGTCACAAACAAAAAAAAATTCATTTAGTTCTGAGAAATTGTTTCTAAACCAAAAATTACAAAATAATTGAAATAAATTAAAGAAAATATAAAAAAACAGCAGCAACAACAACAACAACAATAATTAAATAAGATAATAAGAACATTTTTATTTTGTCATTTCGTACAAATTGCAACGGATTATTCAATAAAAAAAGGCATGACGATTGGAAAGGAAATAGTGGCTTCTCTTAAAGTTACGCTTAAGGCAAAATAGTAAAACTACAAGACAAATAAAACGCCATAATACAAAGATCAGTTTAGTTTACTTTAAATTATTATATCATTTTCATCCGGCAGTTTTTGCTTAAAATCGTCTTAAAATGCAAATTAAAATTATTAATAAAAGAGTTGTGCTTAAAGATGATCTTTGTGTGAAAGCAGATGATTTCGAACAGACTTGCCGTATAGATTCAGTATACAGTCCGCGTCTTGAGAGTAAATTTCTTATGCTGCGTATGATCTGCAAATACAAAAATATAAATACAAATAAAACATAATTTGGAGTTTGGAGAAGAATAATTAAGACTAGAAAATTTTTGAAATAAATAAATAAAAAATAATTTTATTTTGCTTTTCCGCTTAGCTCAAATAACTAAAACCAAACTATTTTAAAACCAAAAAAAGCATATTACGTCCTAGATTTTTGTAAAATTATAAATTTAAAGGATTAAATATGAATTAAAGCGTTTAGTTAAAAAACCTGCACACACACACAAATCAATTTTTAAGACTTTTAAGATATTTTTATTAAACTTAAAAATTGATGACTAACAGTCCCAGCACGAGAGTGAGTAAAACTCTTAACAAGATGACTACCCATAGTCATTACGTATTTAGATTATCGATATTCTTTTTCGTGATCAGATTCAGCCTCAAATTTTGCCAAAAAAAAATAATAATAAGATGGCTTTTGCCATACTTCTTCGTCTTGACGATTGGAAGTTGACTTTGTGACGACCAAAAGTCGGCAGGCTTGTTTTTGGATCACATAGCAATTAGATCACAAGCAATTAAACTCTATATATATTTTTCACATTTATTAATTTTTTTACTTTTTTTATTATTATCAAATGAATTCTATTATATAGTTGTCATATTTTCAAATTATATTTATTATTTATTTAATGAAATATTTTAAATCATAATGTATTAATTTTAAAGACAAATAATAGTAGTTAAGAAGCGCCATCTATTAACACGAGGATACATCCGTGAGAAGAACATACCATTAAACACACCCCTAAACAGTAGCAATCAGCTGTAGTTTAGTGGTATGGGTGTGTATGTGTGCCTGGCAGAAACATATAAAAGCGAGATAATTACGTATTTGAGAAGAGTTGGCCACGGGCAAGCAACCGGGCAAGACTTCTTTTAAGTAAGTTAGAATTTTATTCAACTTAATTAAAATAGTCGTTCGAATAGGTTCAGCTCAGTTAATCAGAGTCAGAATTTTATTCGACTTTGAATTAATTGAGTATAGCTCAGGTCTACGGCCAGGCAAATGCTGTCGCTACTTCACCTGGCCAGAATTTTATTCGCCCAGGTGACGGAGCCCAGAGCCAGGCCACGCTTTGTTCAGCAAGGCCAGAATTTTATTCGCCCTAGCTGAACAAGACGGACAAGATCGTCAAAAGGCTAACACCAATTTCGACGTGGAGAGGTTGTCTCAGAATCTGTTCTGCTCAGACTGGACCAGAATTTTATTCGCTCCAGTGTGAGAAGCAGTAGGCTAGCCGGCGGAGAGTGGAGACGAAAACTTTTGAGGGCCATGAGGCGGTTGATCATCGTTGGCGTGCTCAGTAGTGATGTAGTATAATTTTAACTTAGTTTAAGAAGTGGATTATAAAAGTGTCTCTTGTGATTAGTGAAAACATTTTTTTTTGTAACGAACCCTGGACGCCACGAGCTTTAAACCAGCATAACGCGAGAACGTGTCGTTACAATTTTTTTAATTATAACTTTCCTAGGAGTGTAGGCTAAGCAAGTTGAGTGAGCAGTCACTACGAAACAGCATACGCCTTAAATATATAACAGGAAAGGAGTTTGCAACAGATTTGCAAATTACAAATACCTAACTACATCAGGCCATTAGACATCAGATCACAAACATAATGGGCCCCATTTCAACCTCCATTGTTCCTCAATTCTCTCGTAATAAATAACATTTTCTAAGGTTAAGGTTTCCCACGGAATCTACTTTTTAAAATATGCACATCTGCGATCTTAACACAAATGCAATCCAGTGCTGGATATTCACAGGCATAGTTTGCAAATATTATATTCTTCGTTTTTAACTTTTTCAAATGAGACTTAAAACTTCCATGAAATAGCTTAAGGTCACTAGATTGGATTTTTGTCACTGCTACAAGATTATGTTTATAGATTATCTCGTTCACCTCTTGCGAAATATTCTTCTCTATTTCTACCGAGTTTCCCTATTGGCTACTAAAAACCAGGGTTTCTTGAGATACTAATCTCAAAAAATTCCTAGTTCCATCATTGGCTAGCTTATAAAAACCAGGATTTCTTCAGAGACTTACCTCTCTATTATTGAAAACTTGAATGCAAAGAAATCCTAATTCTTCTCTATTTCTACCTAGTTCCTCCCTTGGCTTATAAAAACCAGGATTTCTTCAGAGACTAACTTCTATATGTTGAAATCTTAAATTCCTAATTCTAGTTCCTCCATTGGCTAATAAAAACCAGCATCTCTTCAGAGACTTACCTTTCAATGTTGAAAACTTGAATTAAAAAAATTCCTAATATTAGAGAAAATATGTTTACCGAGCCTCCCAGGTAAAGGTAAATCCAAATAAAAAGTAAGCAGCTCTGCAGAGTTTACTTCACAAAATTTAGAAAAGTCAATTATAAACAAGAAACCTGCCACTAGTCTCTACCGCCAGCTGATATGTTCTAACTTCTGACAACAGACATACGACGAGATTTACGTCAACCGAAGGCCACAACCTTAATATAGATTATCCTGTTTAACACAGCTCTTCACAGATGGAAAAAACCTGGGAGTAGATGTAAAATACTTTCGAAATAAAAAAAAAACGAGAAGCTAATCCGCAATGTCGCCAAGAAAAATCTTAAGCAAATAGTGGAGCTATCCAATTAGAAGTATAGTCTTTTTAAGCAGCAGCGGCTCTAACTTTTACTCATGGCGTGCTCTCCAATCCGAAATTGAAAAGAGCAAGCGAAAGAGAATGGATTAGAGAATTACTGAACAAAAGATCAATGATTGACGGAAAAGCTGTCTGTAAATACTACTAAAGCTCAAAACCTGTTCCAACTTATGAAAATAAAGTGTTGTATCATAACTAACACGCAATATATCAAGAGCACAAACACAAATATGTTCAAAGTTCGATGTCTACCACAGTGAAGCTTGTCAAACTTTCTCTGCACCCATCAACCAAACCAAAAGGACATCAGCGAACAATAAAATTACTCTAGAAGTGCTTAAATCGAAAAAGAAATACAAGGATTCCAGCAAGTTTAAAGCTCATTGAATTACGGAAGAGTAGGCTTAATTATATATTTGTGGAGAAGTTTTATAGAAAGTCGAAAAGTAAAATCAATTAGGAATCACAGTTACTAGTTACCATAGTTACTAGTTACCGATAACAGGCATAAGAGAAGTGTAAAGATCTTAAGCCTCACTATGGTTACAAATCACAACTATAAAAAATGACGGGATGCTTTTACATTCAGGTAGAATCTAATAAAATGCTGCCTAACCGTGTTCGACTGAGTAATACTGGCCAGCATTAATATAACTATTACAACCAGCCGTATATAACACATGGATTTCTTCACTTTACAGATTATTTGATTATGAAAATAATTTTTTTCTATGTCAACAACAAAACAAACATAAAACCCAAAAAAAAAAATCTTCAAATCAATTAAAATTTCACTTTGTTACTCTGTCAATTAATTGTTCACTTTGAACATTTTTCAATTACAATTAATTGCCATTAAATCATCAATTAATCAATCAATTAATTGACCTAAATCTAATAACATACAAGTCATCTCTTACTTACATCTTGACTTAAGCCCTGTTTCTCTCGACTAAGCACAATCGTATAAATGCTGTGATGTAAATCATTGGAACAAAAGGTCAAAACTAAGTGATCACTAACGGCTTTGACAACCTGTACAATTCCAGTGAATTGTATATATTTATTAAGGGCCACCATTGAACCGCGCTGTTCTCCAACATTTGTCCACAGACCCGGATGATTCATAGTATAATTAAAATTATATTCAATGTTGTCATCTTTCTCGCTCCAAATTAAGCGCAAATATCTGGTGTTTAAATGTGAGTGTCTAGAGTTTGTAGTCACACCATAACCCTGTCCATTCGATGATGATGATGATGTTGATGCTGTTGTCATTGTGTCTACTCTTCTATAACCAGTCGGCTGATAAATATCACGCATCTGTATGTTAGAAATAGAAACAAATTTGATTTATTTTTGTTGTTTTTTTTTTTCTTAAATTAGTAGTAGTAGAATTAAATTATTAATTTAGTTATGAGTGGCTTGACAGATTGACTATACCATTACAATGAAGTACTATTAAATGTTATTACTTACTTGATCTGTGACATCATTCAAATTTATCATTACACAACTGTCGTACTGATATACTCCTGGTATGTCTTGTGTATGCATTATTATTTCATTACCATACCAGTTACCCGTTATCTGCAAGAAAATAATGTTAAAAACTTTTTTATATATTTTATATTATTATTTAAAACTATTTTCAGTTTAATTATTATGATTATGTAGCTTTACATTTTATTCAAAAATGGAAAATATTCTCCAATCCAAGTCCGGCAGCAGGAACCGTAATAAAAACGCATATCAACATTTTTCGGCTTTTTGGAACGTCACGTAAGGCGTTATGTATGTGTAAAATCCCTCAATACTTTAAAATTTTGACATTCAGTTAGGTAGCGAAGTTGGCTACGAATGATTTTTATTGCTATTGAAAACAATGGAAATCTAGTTGTCTTTAGGTCAATCTAGACATTTTATGTCATTTTGATGCATTGGGTTTTATTGAAAACTCTAGGCTGTGTAATTTAAGTACAGCCACTCATCGTGAAAGATTGTAACACTTGATGCGTAGACTTAGGTTTTTGAGTGAGTTTTATTTTAGGGCCGAAATTTAAATTGCCATCTTGTTGGACATGTGATAAATAGAGATATCTTAAAATAGAGTTAAGGCTTATTAAATAATGCCTAAATATGTTAAAATATTACTAAAATTCTCCGAATACTATAAAGCATCTTCATCATCATTATTCACTTTAATTAGTAGCAATCACTCAGAGAGAAAAACCTTATTCTAAATGTGAGTATATTCTCTTTACCTCTGCTGAAATCGTATCATAAACTGTAAAGGCGCAACTATGTTATGAATAAACTGGCTTAAGGCAATTATGTTGTTTGGTTGTCTTCCGCAGTAGATGAAATGATATTGCCATTTTCTGTCCTAACTGGCTGATTTGTATTCGATAGCGAGCGCTTTCTATGCGAATGCATCATTCTCAAGCCGCGGCTTAGTTTGTACTGGTGAGTCAGTGTTGGCGTTAAGGTAGTTCTGTTATTAGGTCCGTATATATTCAGGTAAGCAGAATACCGGCCACCTGGCATTTATATGCAAAGTGAACTTACCGATACCTCCGTCTTTTACTATTATTTAGGTACGTGTGTCCGTCTGAGGGTGTTTTTCGTTTGCCCGTTTGCACGAGTAGTTTTAATGGTGTGAAAATTGTGTCTGAGGTCGTGTTTACCTGTTCGTTTATAATGTCGTTGTTGAATGTTTTTGTCTTGTAGATTTCCATATTTTCAAGAATGTCTAGTCTTCGTCCTTTTTTGCTAGGATGTAATAATGTCATACATTCATCTATTTCCCTTGGTGTGTGTCCGTGAGTGTCAAGGTGTAATGCAAAGTTTGAATATTCTCTTTTCCGTTTGTATAAGCGTATGTGTTCTGTAAACCTTGTTTTTAGTGTTCGTCCAGTTGGCCCTATATAGGTTCGTTTGCAGGTACAGGTAAGTCTGTATACCCCGCTGGAATTAAATTTGTCAGTTGTTTCTGTCGTTAAGGAAACTTAAGCAACTGTGCAAATACCTAATAATCATATGTGCAAACTATTATGTACTTAACAAAACTTTTCGTCAAGTTTTGTCAGGTATCATTTGCTTAAGCAAAGTACGAAACTGATCGCACATTCCGTACGAAAACAGCTGATTTTGCATTGTGTTATACATACATTAGTAAACAAATTCCAATGGAAGGCAAAAAATATTTTATCTAAATTTAATGAAAAATGTACACAGGTAAAATTGCTTATATGACAAAAAAAACGCATTTTATTATAACGGTAATTCAAAGGAACAAGGGTCTTTAAACATTTTATGTTCTTTTCCATTTTTTTAACACAGAATTTGCAATAAAATATATATATTTTTTTTTTATAAATACAATGACGCACACAGTTGCATTTTTTAATAATTTTGGCCCAAATAATACATACAGCGATGTATGTGTAATTTTTCTTTCGTAACTTTCCTAAAACTATTAACAAAAAATTATAAATTTCCATAAGAATAGTATTAAGTATACAAAATATAATTATTAAACACCTTTTAGCTAATAAATTTCATTTATTTAGAACGAAATTATTTTTTTGCATAAGTACGAACAAATCTGCAACTGTATATACTAATTTCTATATTCATGTAAGTACAATATAGCCACGTAAAAGTCTTCAATGATTCGTTTAAACCTTTGACAGACTTTTCGTCCAATTTTTGACATTAGCTTAAGCCAGATTATGCATATTATAGTTGGGCCTTCATACTAATTTGATTTTAAAACAAGCAGAACAAGTTTTTTTCTAAAAATCCAAAAATTGTTTCAAAGTAGATTAAGTTTCTTGAATTCATTAAAAGTGAATTTAATCTTAACTGAAGCTGAAATTCAGATTTGAGGACTTAATGAATAAGTTCTTAAAGAAACAGTTTTGTATTTCACTCTAGAGGGTCAGCAATTAACTATGCTTTTGATATCGCTACGTAATATTTTAATTACGCATTAACCAAACTTTTCTTTAAGTGCGTTAATATTTCATTGAATAAAGAGATTTTAGAAGATAAAAGTGTTTTATATTTTTTAAACTCTATTGGTTACTTTTGTTTTAAACATTTTTCTGTTATTGCCGTTGCGAGAAGTCACCTAAATTTAAGTGAGATTCTTCTTTCTCAGCAGGGAGCCAACTGGAAAACTCCACGCTATTTTCACGGGAATCAATAAGCTCCAAAGTTTAGCTTTTTAGCCGTTTTCTGACTATTTAGGTTAGCCCTTCGGGAGCATCGTGGTTATTGTGGTTTCGCAATAAATTTTAAGTAAGGGGATCATCTCACTTCTACCGAGAACAAAGGGTGAATGATCCGGATCCAGTGAGAATGGACCAGGAGTTGGATAGTCTCTAATTCTTCTGCAAAAAGTGGGGGTTGGTGGCCCTGCTATAAAACTTCAGAAATCGCAACTAGGAATGACCTGTTGTATAAAATTATGTATCGGCTTCCTAGGACGTGGGTGCACGCCAAATATTACACAGCTGGGTACCGATTCATTCATACAAACTGATAATTGACGTATCTTTAAGTAAAGTTATGTCAAAGCAACGCTTGCAAATGATTGATTTTTGATATTGATGTAAAAAAATGTTATTTGGTACGAATTATTGGCAACCATAATCATTGGTCCCTAAGTTTTACAAAATCGTAATTGGGGGAATGATGTAGAGATATGGTCACTAATATTTTATGGTTGACATATGGTTACGAGGGATGAAGCCACGTGATATACAATCCGCAATGAAAAATTTAATGAACGATATGATAAAATATTCTGTTTTATCAATCTAATGCCATTGTAGCCTTACCGACAGTCAATTTTTATTTATTGTAGGCAAAATAGTCAAGGTCTTTGTTGGGAATAGAACCCACAATCCCCAGACTGATAAGCTAGTACACTACCTACTAGCCTACAGGGGCACCTAACTGTCTTATATAACAGTTAATTTCCGATAACATGGCCCTTCTAGAAGTGAAAGCTGCTCCGGTAGGCTTGTAGGTAGTGTACTTGGCCTACCAATCTAGGGGTGGTGTTTTAACTTCCAAAAATAAGAACTTGAAGGCGATTTAACTATCCTTTAACTTTTACCACCTTACTTATCTCTTGTCTGTCCCTTTCCTAAAGAATGTAGCACGGTTGTGACTAAATAGGCATGGTTGCCTGAATTGCTACTTCTCTTTAAAAAAAATTATAGCCCTTTCTTTATACACGTGCCACATTAGTTGTCTATGAAGATGGCATACAATATTCCGCTAGTTATTATAAGATAGGGCTGCAATTGTTGGTAAAAAATATATAATTGCAATATCTAATTAAGACATTTTCATGGACATTAAAAATTATTTCTTCTTATTTCTAATTTAAATTGAACACCCTGTAACATATAACCTTCTCCATAAAGCAGATAAAGTATTTTATAGTACATTTTAACATTATTTTTTGTTACACTTTTTGTACCCTTCAATGTTAGTTAGAAAAAACAGAAAAATAAAAATAAATAAACACACACATCATTTGATAATTGTATAATTTAATTAATCAATTTAGATTTTAAGGAAGCATTGTTTACATTAAAATTATAATGCAGACAAGAGAAAATTTAAATATTAAAAAATTATTTTATGCGTAACACAACTCCATCCATATCGTTCACACTCAAATCAAACGTGGTTCACATGGATGACTGGAATGGCGAGTGTTTCATGTGAAAGGTCATTAAGAGCTAATGTGTTTTTTTTTATTTATTCTTATTTTTGTTGCAGCATTCTTATACAATATAAATTATGTGGGTTAAGCATTTTCTCTTGCAATTTTTCTTTACTTATTTATTTATTCAGATGATGGTGAAAGAAAAATTATTGCACTTCCTTATTATTATTATTTTAAGGAACATAGCATTAGCTAATTGTTGAATTTTAATCTTGAAACTGTAAATAAAATAATAAATATAATCCCAATTTTTATAACAATGTATAGAAAAATGTCAAAATTTTTTATTGAATTCAAATTTGAGTATTGCAGATGTTGATAAAAATGCATAAAAATACATTTTTCAGGACGAATCCCCTACTTGACAGTTTTTATTCCCTGAAATCTCCTGAAGCCAGTTTATTTGATTACCAAATATCCCTCGGAATGAAATACTATAACATTGGAATTTTAGAAGTCTGTAATAGTTCTCATTTTATTACTTATATATATTTATTGTTGAAGAAAAGCAGTTCTGAATCGATTCCATAGATGCCAAAGTGTAAGCACACTTTTTTTAAACACTATACTAATACGAAATTTAGTGCTTAAGAAAGATGTTTTGTGGTGATATCTGATAACCTTCTTTCATTTGAAGAACACGGCTACTGAAAGTTATCGATTGCTGGTAGAAGCTTAGAAAAAATGATTAATTGAAAAAATCAAAACAGCATGTATTTAATAATTAATAAAATATAATTCATAATTTATCGGTGTCAGTAAAAATAAAGTACCAAATTTGCGGGTAAGTTGATTTTTGTCAAAACAAAAACAAAATTAGTAACTGGAAATTTAAATAAAATATTTATGCCGCATCATTTTACCCAACGATTTTGTTTTTTTTTTTTTTAGTATCTTTTATGAGAATAAATGTTAATGTTAAGAATAAAATATATCACAATCGATTCATATTTTTATTCTCTGTCTATGGTAAATAGTGTTAAAAAAGTTGTAAGAAGCCAAATCAACGACGAAACCGAATATCCATGAAGGTAATGCTCTTTTTTTTTTAGAAAGAGAAGTAGCACTTCAGGCAACAATGCCTATTTAGTCAAGTTCCGTGCTACATTCTTTAGAAAAGGGATAGAGAAAAAAATGAAATAGGTGGTAAAAGTAGAAGGATAGTTACGGAAATTAACTATCGCATAAGACAGCATAGTGACCAGTGACCCATGCCGTCATCACTGAGTAGCCCCACCGACAGTCAATTTTTATTTGTAGTGAAAAAAACAGGGTCTTTATTGGGAATCGAGCCCGAAGCTAGTACATTATCTACTACCTTACAGGGGCACCTAATGCTCTATATTTGATGGGATCATAAGGGTGATTTGTATTATAGGCTGTTGAAATCGGATTCGACGTTCACAGGAAAATGTACCGAAGGCAATTACTTCATTTAAAAAGAGCAAACACCGAAAAACGACTAGAATATGAGACCAGACACGGAAACATAATCTTGCAACATGGCATTGCTTGGCCACATGTTGCAAAACTGGTCAAAAACTACCTAAAAAACAGTGGATGGGTAGTTTTGGCTCACCCGCCTAACAGCACAGAGCTTGCCCCTTCTGACTACTATTTGTTTCGATTGATGCAGAGCGCCCTTACTGATATACGCTTTAATTCAGAACAAGGTATTACAAATTGGCCTGGCTCATACTTTACTTTAAAATCGGAGCAGTTATTTTGGCGCGGAATCCATGTGATACCAGAAAGATTGTAAGCGCATTCGAGCAATGCTTCCTTTACTTCTAAAGTTCTGTTGAATTGGTCAACTGCCGGGCACTTTAGTCTTATTACCTATTATCATGATAAAGCTATATAACTTTATTATTTTCCTTTTCGATATTTCGCTATCACATAGGGAAATAAAAGCTTTTAATAATATAGTCTTCGCGGTTAATACCATGGCGAAAATACATAACCTAATGATTTATTTTATGTTATATATGTGTGCATGTTCACACTTAATAACATGTTGAAACCATCATTTTTTCAGTTGCAAAGATGTGGGACTTCATATTTTTATATTTAGATATGTAATGGGTAGTAACTGCTAATTGGTACCGAAAATAAACTGTTTCAGCAAGAATAATAAACTACTATTCAAAAAACAGTTAACAACAGAACCACAGCAGATCAGGAAAATGGTAGTTTTCATATTCATTGGAGTCTCCCATAAAAAAAGAAAGACAATTTTTATAAAGCTGAAAGTTGGGTTAGAGTTTTAAAAAGATGTAACCTTAACCACGCTATTAAATTTGAATTTTCTAAAAAGAAATATAACAAAACCAAATCACTGTCTTATATAAACCTGCTGTTGTTTATTAGAATTACTTATCCTTTAAATAAGCATTTAGAAATTTTTAATCAAAAATTGTTGGAGCAGCTATTTCGATTAATTTTCAGCCCAAAGAAAACTCCTGTTATGTAAAAAAAAAATAATAACTAGAATCTTGGAAGCTGCACCCTTTAGTAAAAAAAGAAGTTCTTTTTATTTTCATATCGCACGCTAAATGCAAAAGGGTCCCAACTCAAAATACTAAAAACTGTTTAGTTCATCGTGCAAAAGCAACACACTTAACACAAAAATAGACGTAACTGTATTTTTCCAGTTAAAGAAAATAGTGATGTGAGAGAAATTTTTGCAGTAGTTAGAGATGTGGACTCTGAATTAATTTATGGAAAAAATTGTAGTTTTGGAGAATTTTGATTTGTGATCCTATTGTATTTAGGGTGCGATCTATACGCCTCGGATAGTGCGCAAGCTGTGAAAATATAACATAATTAGAAACGAATAGTCTAATATACTTTTGCAATGAGTTTAAACTTTGTTTAAAAATTGTTTGACTTAACCTTCAATATAATTAAACTAAAAGTACAACAATTTATACACCTTTGAACCCAGCCAGTGCTAGACAAAAAATAATGTTTAATTTTAAATTGCAATCATTTAGAGGTTTTCTTACTAATGTCCAACCAAGAAAATAGTATCTCTCCTTATTGATAGGATATAACCTACTTTTTGCTGTCTGCCACGTTTAGAAGTTTAAAAAATAGGGCCTAAGATTTCGTATAAAAAAAGAATGAGAAGTAGCACTTCAGGCAACAATGCCTATTTAGTCAAGTACCGTGCTACATTCTTTAGGAAAGGGATAGAGAAGAGATGAAACAGGTGGTTAAAGTAGAAGGATAGTCGGAAATTAACTGCCGTATAAAAGACAGCACAGCGACCAGTGACTATGCCTTCATCGCTGAGCAGCCCCACCGACAGTCAATTTTTATTTTTGTAGTGGGAATCGAACCCACAACGCCCACACTGAAAAGCTACAGGGGCACAGAAATTTTACTTTTACAAAGTTTTGCTAAAAATCTTAGTTTTGAATTTAATTAAGGCATGTTTCTGAAAATTATCTCCAATTAGGATAGTGAAAAATTCAATTCAAAATCAATATTAAAATCAAATAACTTTACGGCTTAGACACAGTTTGGATGGACTTATTAAAGGTTTTGAATTGTTAACAATTTACGAAACAATTGCAAAATTTGTTAAAGTTTACATGTCTGAAAGTCTGAAAAAATGATACTCAAAACGTAATTTCAACTACTCTTCTTCTATTACAATGTAAAATTATTATTCATAATAATAAAAAAATTAGTTGATAGCGACTACTTTTTCTCATATTTCTGGTAACATATAGATTCCGCGTCAAAAGAACAGCTCCGGTTTTGACATGAATGAATCAAACTGATAGTCTGTCCTAAGCTGAAGCGTATTTCAGCGAGGGTGTTCTGCATCAATCAAAACAAATGGTAGTCAGAAGTAATAAGGTCTAGACTATACGATGGGTGATCCGAAACTTTCCATCTACCGTTTTCCAAATAGTTCTTGATCGGTCTTGCAACATGTGGCCCAGATTGTCATGATAGAAGATTATGGCCTCAATCTGATTGAATACTCTGTTCGTTGTTCGTTGATTGCTCTCTTCAAACGGATCAATTGCCTTCGATGTAGGTCTGTATGATCGTCGGTAACGATTTTAGCAGCTCATAATACAAAACATCGTTTTGATCCCACCAAATACAAAATGGGTTGTCTGGGATTAGGATTATTGTAATATATTTCTTTTTCACACGTACCAATACGATGCCAAAATTATTTTTTTTTGGAACGTTCAAGCATCCTTTCCGACTTGTAAAATTATCTTTCAAAGTTTTCAATTCATATGGGACCCTATTTCCTCGCTTTTAAATAAATCCCAATGCTTTTAAATGCAATAGAATGGCTTATTGTATGACTTCCAATGATAAGGCAAGTACTTCTTGCGTTTGAAAACAATCCAGTAATACTTCCAAATCTTCATTTTTAAACGTTTTTTGGTGACCGGACCTCTCTTTGTCTTCTGTGTCGAAATCACCACTTTTTAATCTCGTTCACAAGTTTTTTGTGTTGGTACATGTTGATAAATTTCGTCAGCCGTTTTCTTCAAATGAAGAAGGTTATTAGATTTCCCCGCAAAACATCCTTTTTAGGCAGAAAATTCGGCTTTATTATGGGGATTGAAAAAAAATGTTTATTTATACTTTGACATCTATCGAATGCTGAATTATAATGACAGATGTTTACCCTATAAAAGATCATATTTATTATTATTGACACAAACTATATGTGCTACTATCAGTGGTGATTTTCACACAGAAGAGATTGTGATACCTCTGCCATATATTGTCCAAATCGACATTATTAACTTGTATACTTAATAATAAAATAGAATCATGAATATTACAATTTCGAAAAAATTCAGTTAATAAAAACTAAATTAAATGAATTTTTTATTTAGTACAGAAACATAATAGTTAGGGATAATGTGCTATTTATATTACCTTAATCTCTCTATCAAATCGAAATATTGTTTTTTTTTTGGAAGTCGCAAGAATTAACTGATCAAATTGGTTCTCTCGTTCGTTGTTCAGTTACGGTTCAAAGTAAATAAGGAACGAACTTCGAAAGGAAAGAAAAAATTACCCGAATGGAACGATTTAGTCCAATTTTTTTAGTGGAGATTTAAATAAAGTCGAACTAACCATTGAAGACGCCCAGTGCCCAGTGCATTGTAAATATCTAACCATCGGTCATACCTGTTTAAATTTATAGCAGTAAAATATTTAAAGAAGAAAAATGAAATTCAAATAAAACTGAAAGAAACGTGTTTCTTGTTTTATAAATCGTATTTGTTATAACAACAATTGGGTTGCTTTTATTCACAAATGTGTTCTTAATTTTATTTGTCTCTTTGTGCAGATTTAAATCACGTAAAAAAGTGTATTTAATTGTAAAAATTATTGCTTTCACAGATAGTGAAATGTGATATCGAAAAGTTTCAATAAATATTTTGTTGTTTTAACTTTTAGCTTCTGGCTTGATTGTAATTATGTTCTTGAGTTCTTGATATGAAGTTTGCAAAACAATAATTATAATTTTAATCATTAGTTGAACTCATGTTTAAGTTTAGATTAACATCTGTGATTATTATATATTAAATATGGGATTTGGCTGTTATCATATATAAAATAAATTAATTTCATAATGTAATTCTTAAAATAGTGTATATTCGAGTCAGGAGTAATTTATTATCTCAGTAATTGTCTAACTTTAAACAGAATATAGTGCTAAATTCGATATAAAATGTAAAGACAGTCGTCATGATGTGTCCAAATTTTTTAATACTAGTCCTTTTTTTGTTTGTTTTTATTAAAAGAAGTAGTACTTCTGGAAACAATGCCTAGCCTATTTAGTCTAGTACCGTGCTACATTCTTTAGGAAAGGGATAGAGTATAGATGAAACAGGTGGTGAAAGTAGAAGGATAGTCGGAAATTAACTGCCGTATTTAAGACAGCACAGCAACCAGTGACTATGCCTTCATCACTGAGCAGTCCCACCGACAGTCAATTTTTATTTGTAGCGAAAAAAACCAAGGTCTTTGTTGGGAATCTAAACCACAACCCCCAGTCATATAAGCTAGCACACTACCTACTAGCCTATAGGGGCACCTATATTTCCTTGAGTTAACCTCAACATAAATATATTTCTTTTTCAATTATGACCTTGAAAAATGAAAAATCTGAATTATCCTAAAAATTGAGAAAAGAAAAATTGTTGTATAAACTAATTAATGCTTTCATTTCTTTATTTAATTGGTTTTATTGCAAATAGTAATACAATTCTGATGAATCTTCAGATGAATTTGGTGATTCTGTAGTTCGAAAATTGTTAGAAAATCTCAAAAACTATTAGAATGTCGAGGTTCGTTCTTTTAAATGTTTATGTTGTTTCCGATAAACGATTGATTTTCTGTTATTTTGAAAATGTGTAAAGTTTTTAATTCCATATGCACGCGGAATATTTCTACTTATTGTGGAAGTGTTCCCTTAAAGGCACTTTTACCATATATTTTTTTAATAATGTGGCCGCCACAATTCCTTTTAATTTTTGATACTGATGCTTATAACATCAAACTTATTATAGAAATAGTCACCACAGTAAAGGTATAAATATAACTATCGCGTGCTTTTTAAATAGGTATAGAACTTTAAGATTTCAACAAGTTTTTAACTCTCTGCCACTTTGTTAGCTGTCAAGTGATTTATGTTTAGTTTAGTTTGGCATTTTAACAGATAATAGGCCAAGGCCATAACAGTAGCCTCAAAATTCGTTATTGGGTCCAATACAAGTTTGCAATAAAGCTCATTATTGTTTGAATGGACGCGTCAATAATCCAAACGGCCGTATTTGGAGTTGCGTCCAGAAAAAACTGACTATGTGGTGTGCTTTATGTGCTGATTGAATCATTGGCGCGTACTTCTTTAGAAACGATGCTAGTGACCGCTATGGAGCTATAATTGCTAAACTTTTTTGTTCATTAGTTGAACAATCATAATGTGCAGGAACTGTGGTTTTAACAAGTTGTTGCAACAAGTAATACAACTCGTACCACTATTGATTATTTAAGGATAACGTTTAGTAACCGCTTAATTTCTAGTTTCGGATTAATGGATTGGCCCCCAAGATCGTGCGATTTAGCACCGCTAAACTATTTTCTGTGGGAGTATGTGTTGTTGCTAATCATTCGCCACCTTACTGCTGATCTACGGCCACAAATTTTTGGAAAAAAGCCGTCGAGAATTTAACCTCAAGATTACATTATATACGAGTCGGTCGAGCGGGTCATATGCCAGAAGTCATATTTAAATTATATTTCGAATAAAGTAAATTTCATGCCAATTTAAAAAATTCAGTTTTGTTTTATACTATTGCAAAGTGTAATACCTCTGTAAAAATTACCCTATATAAGTATAAGTGTCAGCATAAGTGTAACAATAATTATGAGAATGTATATGATAAATATTTAAAAAGAAGTTTGTTTTTCACTTTTCACTTTTTCACTTTAGTTTTTTGACGTATTCGTGGTAGATGCATTGGCAACTGTTACAATGAATTAGATTTCGCACAAAAATCGGTTTAAAATAATTAAAATCCACTATGAAAATGGTGGCTATGCTAAAATTACATTTCGTATAATTCGTGATATTTTCGGACAACATAAAAGTCCTTCTGAGACCGCTATTAAGAACTTGGTCGCTAAATTTATGTCGACAGGCTCGATACAACGCGTAATGGACCGGGTCATTCAACATAGAACATCGCAGCCGTAAGCCACAGCGGTGAAGCAGAATAAAATATGTTAATTCCTCGACGTTATCAACAAAACTACCACATGGTGAATTTTGCATAAGAATTTGATTCAGAAGCCTTACGAGAATCAACTGGTGCAGGATTTAAAGCCGTTCAACCATGCACATCTCCTTAGATTTGTTCAATTCATTTAGGAACAATGACTGGATTTCTGAAAAATCATTATGTCAACAAGCAAAATAGCCACCTTTGGGCTACTGTCCCTGTATGGTGTGCTATGTGGACTGGAGGTTTTCTTACAAAGATAAGGCTGAAATGCGGTAACAGTCAATTGATTACGCTATTCCAAGATGCTGATAACAAACTTTTGGCCTGTGGTTTCAACATAGCCAATGAAACGATCAATTTATTGCAAACCAAATTTCCCGATCGCATAATTTCACGACAATCAGCAGTTAAGTTTGCAGACAGATCGTGTGATTTCACACCACTGGATTATTTTTGTGGGGCTATGTTAAGGACAAAGTCTATACGGAGCCAAGGTTGTAAGTATGGAGGTTGTGGGTTCGATTCTCAACGAAGACCTTTTTTTTTTACTACAAAAATAATAATTGATTGTCGGTGGGGTTGCTCAGCGATCGCTGTGCTGTCTTATATACGGCAGTTAATTTCCCTTTCCTAAAGAATGTAGCACGGTACTTGACTAAATAGGCACTGTTGTTTGAAGTACTACTTCGCTTTAAAAAAAAAAGAATCGATTTCAGCCTTAGAACTCAAAATCCATGATGTGATTATAGAAATAGAACCGACATTTTGGCAAAAAGTGATTAAAAACTTTGGTGATAGAATCGACATCTGTCAGCGTGGTTGTGGTGGACATTTGCCAGATATCATTTTTCATTCTTAATTGCCAAATTTTTCTCTTCGTGATACAATAAAAATTTGTATCATCTTAATCTAAATTTTTTGTTTTTATTATGTTGTAGAAAGCAAATTTCTGGTTGAAAAACTCTTTACAATGTTTGTTTGACTGTCACTTTATCTCTGCAATCGTACTAGGTGACCTTTGAAGATTTTCATTATAGCAGTAATAGCAAGAAATATAAAAATTAAAGGGCGTTTCGAAAATGAAGCGATATCTATAAAAACATATTTTTTAACTGCGATACGCAGACGAGTAAAACTAGCACAGTGTGTTTTAAAACTACATCCGCTTAAGCAACAATTACAAGAAATAAAAATTTAAGATTGTACCACTATTGATATGGGTTAAGAGCTTATTTTCCAACCGTAATATTGAAAAACTTTATTTGTAAGTATTTTTAAGTCCGCTTTAAAAATAAGTACAATCAGCTGAAGAAATATACTGTGATTACGGCATATATCCATTCATTCATTCGTTTATTTACCCATAATATTTACATTTTCGTTTAAATATATAAAATACATGTATAAGTGTTCAAGAGATTTCTTTTTCAACTTCATAATAATTTTATATTTACAAGAATTTTATATACATACATACATATATACATATTGACATCATTTTTGGAGGAGAAAAATTGGCAAAAAACCTATTTGATTTTTATATAAAATTACTTAAACTGCTTAACTATTGACGAGATAAATTCGCAGGTGGTACTAGCTGATTAATATGAACATACTCAGAATTCAGACATTTTGTATTGAAATTTAGCGTAAGTCTATTAATTCTGTCTAGAACTAATTCTAAGCCTGCAATATCATGAAGACGCGTGGTTGAAAAGTGCCAAGGCAAGTTGAATATTAGTTTCAACAGCTTATTTTGTGCTATTTGCAGTTTTTTGATATGGCAAGAAGCGCTAATAGACCAAACGGGGACTGCATAGAATATTACAGAATGAAAAATGGACTTAAGAATGAGTTTTTTGTTAGCAATGCTTAGACCGGATTTGCGATTTATAAAGGGGTATAAGATACGGATGAATATATTAACTTTGTCTACCATATAAAGTGTATGCTCCTTGAACTTCATTTTCGGATCAAGCATAACTCCCAGGTATTTAACTTTCGGTTCCCATTGAATAGAATTGTTGTTTATAGTAACATTTGTCTGTGGTGTGTAACATTCCTTACGTTTCCTAGTGAAGTAAATCGCTTGAATTTTTTTCTTAATTTAGAGCAATTTTCCATTTACTGAAATACAATAAAATCTCAGATAACGCTCTGTCTAAGTTAGACATTATATCACCAGCCCGGAATTCGGAACTTAATACCGCTGTATCGTCTGCAAATATGGATAAGGTGCAACAATCAATTTGGGGAAAATCAGATGTGTACAAATTATAAAGGACAGGTGATAGGCATGAACCTTGGGGACAACCTGCCACTATGGAATAGCTTTCAGAATGGCTTGAACCAATATGAACTTTAAAGGAACGAGCGGTGAGAAAACGTTCAATTATTTTTGTCAGAGCGATTGGAAAATTCAAATTTATCATTTTGAAAACCAGACCATCGTGCCAGACTGAATCAAATGCGGCTTTGACATCTAAAAGTATCATGCCAGTAGATTTTTGAAGGTTAAAGTTCGTTTTAACTAAATCCCGAATTCTTATCAGTGGGTGGGCTGTACTATGTTCTCTGCGGAATCCAAATTGATGTCGTGGAATAATATTTTTTTCTTCCATAAAATTAGTCAATTGAATTTTAATGACTTTTTCCAAAACTTTACTAACACTTGACAATAAGCTGATAGGGCGGTATGAAGACGGACAATCGGGTTGCTTACCAGGCTTTTTGATTGGGATAACTTTAGCTTCCTTAAACTTTTTAGGAAAATAACACAGCTTAAGGCACGAGTTAATAATAGTAGTCAAAAATGAAATGTTTTTTTGGGATAGCGCCTTAAGACATCTATTATTAATACTGTCTATACCAGGTGCCTTCTTATTTTTTAAAGCTTTCAATATATCAGAAATCTGTAAACTATTTATTCTGTAATCACCTTGAGGATTAATTCTCAGTGATCTATACGACTCCAGGGTATCATTTACTAACGAATTAGTAGTTGGATCTCCCTGTTGACATGAACTGTACGGCATATATCAATTTAATTTTTTACATCCATTTCTTCTTTGGGATTCTAAAGAATATTTTTGTTAAAATTTTTCAGTACTAAAGAAGTGAGTAAATTAGTAAGTTCGAGTTCTTGAAGAAATAAAATTGTGAGAGGATTAACAAAAAGCAAATGCATAATTAAGTAACATATTGTAAAAAATCAGTAGCTTGGCATTATAAAATAAGTCGATGATCTAACCGTCATTTCAAAGCGTATTAGTTTCTGTATCCACAACAAAAATTTTACACAAAATATTTGTATATAAAAAGTTTGTAAAAATCCTTTTTAAATAAAATTTAAGAACTCAGAATGTGTTTTGAAGTACCGAACATTTGTTTATTGTTTTATTGTTATATTAGATATTGTTTTAGTTCGTTGTTTGTCATTTACGTACTTGTTTTATATCCACAGAATGTTGAGGTTTAATATTTAAGCACAACATTGACGGAGGATGATGTTGATTGTTGTCACTCGTATCGCCAACATTACGTGAAGAAATGTAGGTTTCATATATAGAATCACCGCTGATGCGGGATGCCATCATTAATATTACAACTGCCGTGAAACATTGCAACATTTTTTTTTTTTTTTGCTTTAAATAAATTTTTTCACCACAATTTTATAAAAATGTACAATTTTTGTTTTAAACAAACAACGTTGAAAATTATTTACTTTTTTCACTTTTCTTTTTGAATTTGTTTTTAATGCTTTTGCAAACGTGCAATCTGTTTGAACTACAAAGAGATAATAAAATATTTTGGACCCAATGGAAAACAAGTAGAAACTAATTGACTCAAATAAGTTTTAATTTCATTTTTTATTCGAGCTTTTTTTCCATCTAGAAGATGATTGTTTTTTTTTCCTGATTTCAATTATTTTCAGCGGGTAAATGAGGGAAAAATTAACAACATCAAGCCACAACAACATCTACGAAATGTGACAATAACAAAAAACAATAATTGAACTTAAACGATGTTTTTCTTTTTGTTGGAATTACTACTATTGTGGCCGTTGTATCTTCGCTAAACTCAAAATGTGGGGGCTATTGTCTGTTGTTGTACGAGTAGTTGTATGAGTATTTAATATACAAGCTCCATTACGCACGTTTACCGTTATAAGCTCAAATCAATTGTAGAGAGATCAACTTTTTTTCATCCACTGTGTCAATATGAGCACGACTTGTTTACGCATATTCTTACTGCAATGAGTAGAGTTTATTTTACATATCTACATGCTCGTACTATTCTGTTTGTTTATCACTTTAACAAGTCGATTAATTCTTGCTGTTTGCATTAATTATTTTTACTCAAATAAATTAAATTTATTTTTTCTATCACACACCCTACAGCAAATATTGTATTTTCAATTTTCAAGGTTTCGTCTAACGATATTTTTGCCAAATAATATTAAATACTTTACAAAAGCTGAGACGAAATTAGAATAAAATGTAATAATGTCTTTGCTGCAACTCAAGCGGAAAATTCAATGAAGTAAACGACCTCAAAAACCGAAAAGGTTTAATTTAATAAACTATTTCTCATAATTCAAGGTTTTCTTTACATGGCATTTTATTTTTTTTTTATTGAATCCTGAATTAAAGGTTTAAATATTAAATAGTCGCCTAGTACTCTGTGGCCAAAATATTCTATCAAAAGATTTACAAGCACATTAAATCTATGTGAAAATCAAGGTGGGCAAAGGATTTGGGCGAAATGTGGCTCAACAATAAAAACATGCTGTAGAGAACACTTGTCACACACATTTAAAATTTTTAAAGTCTTTAAAATAATTTTGGTTAAAATTCTAGGAATTGTGTTTTTTTGGAATTTTTTCCTAATATCGGGTTTTTTAACCAGAAGTTTCTTTTTCAAGTGTGGCAATACTTGGCCTTTTGACGTATCCGTAGTAAATCGCATTAAAATAATTAAAATCCACTGTGAAAATGGTGGTTTTGTTAAATTTACATTTCCTAAAACTTGTGATATTTTCGGACAACATAATCATCCTTCTGAAACCGCTATTAAAAATTTGGTCGTTAAATTTTAGTCGACTGGCTTGATGCAAAATGTGCGAACACCAACACGTGTTAGATCGGGTCGTTTAACTGAAAAAAACATCGAACACGAACACAAACATCGCAGCCGTAAGCCACAGTGTTGAGACAGTTCCAATTCCTCGACGTTCTCAACACTTGGTGTTATCCAAAACCACCACATGACGAATTTTGCATAAGAATTAAGCTTTGAAGCTTTACAAGGTTCAACTGGTGCAGGAATTGAAGCCGACCGATAATTCACATCGCTGTAGATTTGCTCAATTCACTCAGAAATAATCGGCTGGTATTTCTGAAAATATAGTTTTTTCAGACGAAGCCCATTTTCACTTGTCAGGGTATGCCAGCAAGAAAAATTGCCGCATTAGGGCTTCTGAAAATCCTAGAGCGATTATTGAGAATCCTTTGCATGCTCAACGTGTCACGGTATGGTGAGCTTTTTTCGAAGATAAGGCTGGAAATGCAGTAACGGTCAATAGATCACGCTATTCCGAGATACTAACAACTCGATTTTGGTTTATTATTAACGTGACGTGAATATAACTGACATGTAGTTTCAACAGGACGGTGCCATATGTCACACAGCCAATGAAACGATCAATTTATTGCAAACCAAATTTCGCGACTGCATGATTTCACAACCATCAGTAGTTAAGAAACCAAACAGATCATGTGATTTAACACCACTGGATTATATTTTTTGGGGCTATGTTAAAGACAGAGTCTATACGGAGTCAATCGAATTGATTTCGATTTTGGTAAAAAGTTATTTAAAACTATTATTTTTATTTTTATTATTTTTATTCGACCTTTTTTATTTTAATTAAATAAGTATTAATCTTTTAAATGGTCTTTTTAATTTTCGCTTTCCTATGAAAAGCTTCTTCGGGAAAATTAACTTTTAATAATAAAATAATAATAATTTTTGTTATTGAAAATTAATTTTCCTGAAGAAGCTTTCCATAGGAAAGCGAAATATTGGAAAAAATATATCGTTAAAATTTAATTAAAAAGACCGTTTAAAAGATTAATACATATTTAGTTATTTAAAACTTTAATGAAAAACTCGACATCGGTCAGCGTGGTCGTCGTGGACATTGGCCAAAAATCATTTTTCATTCAGAATTGCCAAATTTTTCTCTTTGTAGTAGAAAACAAACTTCTTGTTGAAAAGCCCTTTAGGAGTTCGAAAAAAACAATCAATAAAAGTTTAATCATCTGTATTTTTTAATATAATTTTGAAATTGCATAGAACTGAAAATCGGTAATCGGTGAAAGTAATCAGTTTTAAATTCAAATCACACAATTCCCAAAAATATTTTCAAAAATTTCCACAGTAGGATTTTGCAGTATTTAGCTTTATTCTCTTTAAAGAGCTACTAGCGAACCCCCTGCACACTTCGTAGTGCAGAAAAGAAAATAATGAATCAATTCGAATTCTTGAAAATCAGTGATAAATTGCTTTTATTGTAATGCTCTGTGGTAAACAACATTTGTTGTTTCTCCATTTTCGGTGTAAATATACAAAACCGATGGTTTTCCAATGCGCGAACAGGCTATATACAATTGTCGATGTGAGAAAACTGGATACTCTAAATACACTCCACAAATTGCTAAGGATTGGCATTGCGCCTTATTATGGTAACCGCAAACGCAAGGCGAACAGGAAACTGAAGTTATTTCAATTCAATTGGCATATCAGACGGAATCATTCGAATTCAAAAATTCTGTTGGATAATTCACAACATCTTTTTCATTGGTAACAGTATCGACAGATTTGTATGACACCAATTCGCCAGGAATCTTTGATTGTATAGCCATTTTTAATTCCGTAACAAATTTGTTCTTTGCCGATAAAATTGCTCTGTCACTCAACCATGCATGCCATGTATATTTTTGTGCTATGTTAGGGAAAACACATTCAATCGATTACTTTTTTTGACTGTACGAAACGGCAAAAATCATTTGGCAATGTTATCAATCCAGTGTCATCAACAGGCATTGCACCATTCCCAATTTTCAGCATTTGCTTAGAGAACTTTGTAGCAGATGGATCATTCTTCAACTGAACACGAACGTTGGCAGTGAGTTTCAATGTTTTAACAAATCTCCATAAATATGAAGACGTTTATTTCATCGGCAGCTGTCGATCTAGGAATGACGGGCAATGTTTGCCTTAAATCGCCTGACAATAAAATCAACGCATCATCAAACAATTCTGAATTATCTCGGAGATCTTTCATTGTTCTTTTTTAAAGCTTCAACAGATTTCTTATGCGCCATAGTGCATTCATCCCAAATAATGATACTGCAACGTTTCAATAATCTTGGCGTTCCAGATGTTTTTGAAACGTTACATATGGGAGTTTCATTAACTTGGTAATTCTGTGGCAATTTGAAAGCAGAATGTGCTGTCCGATCACCATCTAACAAAGGGGCTGGGCTGCAATGCCAGAAGACGCCAATGCAAATTTATTCTGTAACCGCACCGTTGCCAACAACAATGAAATTAAAAACGTTTTTCCGGTGCCTCCTGGTGCATCTAGGAAATAAAATCCACCGGCTTCACTATTGATAGCTTGCTTAATAATATCGTACGCATTTTTTTTTGTGCTTTGCATTCAATGTCAAAAGATTTTCGTGAACAAAAGCATTTAATTCGTTGCGATCGTATTGTTGTTCACTTTGCAGTTCTAACTCAAAAATGTCATTCATTGCGCGATTAGGTGATGGCATTCCGAATTGTGATAATGTCTTGTTAGCAATCGACAAACAGAAATCTTCAATACAAATCAATGCTTCATTGTAAATTTCCGGCGTGAAATCCATTGAAGGATTACGATTTTCTTGACGCACTCGAAACAGAATATCTCCCGACAGACAGTCTTGAAATTTTGTCCACATTTCAGATGGATTCGATGGAAAACAGGCAGACAAAATAATTACAAACAAACTACGAATTTGATAATGATGAGCGACAACTGCTGCATCTGCAAGTGTTTGTTCCCAATGAATATCATTTTCCAACAAATTAAGCTGTTGACACGCTTGTCAATATGTCGCACACAAAACTCCATTGGCTGCCCTTAACTGTTGAAATGATGTTGGCCCACGAACGTTTATTAACAGCAAACGTAAATAAAAACACTCAGAGTTATTTGGGTGAACAGTATAAAAATGTCCCAAAGTATCACTTGAATATAAATTTTGATGGCCATCAACACGATTTCCTTGCTTGTGCCGTTGGAACTCCCTGTAAAATACGTTGGCACTTCTGCATACAATAACTTTCCGGCAAAAGCATCAACTTCACATAATTTAAAAAATGCAGTAAGAGTTGTATGAATGCAGTGTTCACTAAAATGGCTATAACTCATGAACCAATACACAAACAGTGATCGTTTATAAATAAAAACCTTGGTATTGAAGTCACCTATCATATGAACTTTGCAGAAACAAAATCGGTTCACGCATTCCGAAGAACATCAATTGCTAACACAATGCAACTTATTTTTATATATGTAGATTAAGAACACATAGGCTCATAAAAAGGCTTCTTCAGACTGTTCCATTAAAATTAATTATATTTTCAAGAATAAATGGGCCCCATTCGGATGGACCTTTTTTTAAGTTATAAGTAAAAAGCTGACTTTTTCATTTTTCGTTTTCAATCACATACTTTCCACTTAGAGAATGTTCGCTAGCAAAATTTTTTTGTGGACTATTTTCCAAACCTGGGAATATAGTTAGCGACGCAGAGTAGGAAACACAAGATAAGAAAAAACAATAACTTAGTAATTATTATTTAAAATTAAATTGTTTTATTCCTTGGCTTAGTTTTTTTTTAATTTTAAATATTTTTAACAAACTAAAAAATGTTCATGGATTTTTAATGATTTAAAAAAACTAATTCAATTCGATTTTTTGTTTCTATTAACACTAAGTTTTTCTAAAGCTTTCCTTGCTGTGTCATTAGATTAATTTTATCATAAATCCAGTCAATATATTTTTCAACACGTACATAAACACCTGGATGATTTGCGTAACCACAATGTTGACCCCAAGAAATTATGCCATACAATGTTTCGCCATCTAAAAAAAACGAAAAAATAACCAATTGCGTTTATTATCGAACTAATGGACGGCTTTTATTTTGTATACCCTCATCAGAACAAACTAGAGGACCACCCGAATCACCATCGCAAGCATCAGCACTTTCATCTAGAAAACCAGCACAAAACATACCTTCGGTCATGGCATTAGCATAGACATTTTTCTGGCTACAAACTTCATCTGCCAAAATGGGTACTTGAGCAGAACGCAGGATATTTGAGGGAGCTACAGCACAAAGGAATTATTTAAAATATTTAGATAAATTATTATTAAAAGTCAATTTAACTTCTTACTTGAGGTTCCAGATTTAATAGAGCCCCATCCAGATATCGTGCACATACGATTTGTTTCCAAAGTTGCACCTTTTTCAGGCAAACAAATTGGCTGGACGTAGTCATTAAAACGTACGGGTGTCTTGAGCAATATCAAAGCTATATCATTGTTCATATGTTTTTGATCGCGGAACTTTTCATGTATATACCAATTATCTATATTCGAATCGACTTCCGATGATTCAGCTATATTCGCATAATGATCACCCAAACGCACGAAATATGAACCCTTAGGATAGCCTGCCAAGCAATGGGCTGCTGTTAGTATTAATTTTTTCGAAATAATAACAGCACCACACCAATGACTTGATATGCCTCCACGTCCTCGCGTACGTATAGTAGCCTGCCAGGGATGACGTCCACGTTTAGCTATAGTGCCATTTACAACTCTTTCCTCTGGATGCTCGTATTCATCAAACAAGTTTTCTTTGAAATGCCCACATTTCCTTTGACTTTGAATTGCTTTGCTTGAACGTTGCCACAGTCCCTGATATAAACCTAAATCATCAAGTTCAGATTGTTCAAATTGCAAAGTAGACTCTAAATCTTTATCCTGAGTTAAAGAATCATCGGTTAAGGGTTGGGTTACTCTCGAATTACCAGGCTTGGGACCTGCTGTACATTTTAGTCCCACATCCTCTGTATGATTACAGTTGTTTTCACCCCAAGACCAGTGGCTGCATTCATCGATCTTTGTTTCATTGCCCAAACAAGATATTTGATCCAACCAAATGGGTCCACTGCCAGGGCCATAAATATTTTTAATAATTTCCTATAAAAATTATTTTAAAATTAAAAAAAAAAATACCTTTATTTTCTAAATTTACGTACCGCCTTGCCATATAAACCAAAAGAATTACAAACAACTTGGGCTTCCTTTAAGCCGAAATCATCATCGCAAATTGTACCCCATTCGCCACGGTAAAATACCTCTAAGCGTCCTTCATTAGAGCTGCGGCCTCCTTCTAAGCGATATTTAATAGGAGCCTAAAATTCAAATTCTCTAGAGGAAACCTGATAAAGATTATAAAACTATTTTTGATTACATTACAAACTTCTTCACTTTCATCCGAGCCATCTTCACAGTCGGGCGTTACATCACACAAGAATGCTGTTGGTATACATTCTTTAGACTTACTGCATAACCAATAATTATCGGGACATTTAAGTTTTGGTACTTTACAAACAACACCCACGACTTCATCAGGTCCACAGTTGTTAATGCCCCAGCCTTTAAAATCACATTCCCTTAATGAAGTCTCATTTCCTTTACAATCGACTTCATCCATGGCAAAGTAGACATCTACATTGCTAGGAGCATAATAAGAGTTTCCACGTACTTCCATAGCACCCATTTTAAAGCCCAATTCGCGGCACACAACATCAGCGTCACGTAAACCAAATTTGTCATCACAAACGTAACCCCATTTACCCAGAACTGGGTAAAGAAGAAAATTTTTATTTAAAAAGGTTTGCTTAACATTAATTCTTAACTTACTTTTGACTTCCACTCGACCCATGTTAGAACTTTGCCCGCCCGTTAGACGCAACTCATAGCCTAAGTGTTCACATTCTTGTTCATCCTTACGATTTCCACAATTATTAACACCATCACACACCTGGAAAATAAGTGCAATTTAAATTAACAATCTTTTTTAACAGACTAAAAATTGCCATTCTCTACGGTTCCTCAACATGTGCAGGATCGATCAGGCAGAGTAATATCTCTAAAATATTTCTAAACAAAAAGTCTGTCCATTGTACTGCGTTCAGCGGAACAAAATCAGAATAAAGACAAGGCCCAAACTACAACAAGTTCAATCAGGAAAGTAGTTCAGTCAGGAAAGTAGTGAAAGTAGAATGAAGAAATTTATACAACCCTGTAGTTGCACGTTATGTTTACTCATAGAACATTGTTGCGGTGCCTCTGTAGTTAGCAGGCAAACAAATCAGCGCGAAAAGCTACGTCTTTCTGTGGAAAATCTCATCCATATCTGAAATTCGTATAGCAGCCACAAATATCACGGTGTCAATGCTTTGCCATTGGGCAATACAATTTTGATGGTGCGTAGGGTAGTGAAGTTGGCTTCATGTTTGTTTGTTATTGTTGAAAACCAATAACAATTTAGTAATTCTCAGATCCATTATCTACCTATTTTATCTTTATTTATATTTCTATATATTATATTTTGCTTCATTGGATTTCATTCAACAACGCAAGATAACATTGGTGTTCACTGAACAATGTTGGTATGTTATTCAAACAGTAGAGTTAGGCACTAAGCAGCGTAACGCTTGGCTCGGTGATTTAGCTTCACCTGTAGTGTTGATGTTGTACACTTAGTTTATTTAATATTTATTTCGCTTGCGATTCAATGCTGCAGAGTAGCATACAAACCTAAATACATATCAAACAAATGTATGTTGTTGAATTGGCAGGAGCAGGGATGCAAATTCAGGTTATCAAATCCTACACATACTTAGTAGTCAATGTTCGTAACGTCTAAGCGACAGCAACCTACATTACATTCCGTTAAAGTCTCACCCGGTGGCAAGCAGTCTTAATAGGTCTCTTCTCCATCCTGATATGTGCCTTCGGGGATAAAAGACGGCAACAGTCGTCTGGGTTAGCAGAAGTTCAAAACAGGAAAAGGCATAAGACTTTCGCAGTCCGACCAGAGAGAGAGAACTTTAATAACACACACTGGTACCATACCAACCAGCTGCCTGCAGGGCTACGGCCCTGTGAAGTAAGACCCTACGGGGAGCAACGTGGTGTCTGTGGTTCAATTGGGCTTCGAAGAAAGATCCGAAGATATTATGTTGTTTATTTCCCCTCCGGCAGTTAATGAAATAATATTGCCATTTTCCGTCCTAACTGGTTGGTTTGTACTCGAAGGCGAGCGCTTTCGATGCGAATGCATCATTCTCAAGCCGAGTACAAACTAAAACTCGGCTTGAGAATAATGCATTCGCATCGAAAGCGCTCGCCTTTGAGTACAAACCAACCAGTTAGGACGGAAAATGGCAATATTCTATTACTCGAAGATATGTTAATACACGGTGCACTCGAAAATTGTGACTAAGGGGTGTATGCACCTACGGTGTCTGCGTGCTAGGTCGCGGGTGGACCATTTTTCCTATACCCTGGTAAGATCACCGTCGAATTAATGCCACGCAGCCAGGTGCTATCTTATCAATTATCCCATTGAAGTAATGTTCGACTAAGTAGGGGTTTACCCTACATGTAGTTTACATGGAGGAAATCTAGTAGATTCGATTTAAACTCAGAATCTAGTTCGTTCGCACAAAATTCACAATAAACAGTTTATACACAATTTACACTTTCTGATTTATTTCGTGATTTCGTTAATATTTTAGGAAAATTCTTCAATCTTTTTTGGCAATTTCACTTAAATCTAGTAAGTCAGTACCTGCAATGTTATCCTCAAATGTTATCCTACCTTAGGTCTCATATTAAATTTTTATTTGCTGTTTATTTCACTTACCTGATGTTGCTCAACGCATTTGCCATTGCCGCAATCGAACGGACATTTATCACCAAATCTTAAATCAAAATTATAAGTTCTCGGCGTTGTAGCTTCTGCAGGTAGATTGAAGGAACTTTCAGGATTATTAAAGGGATTTGGTAGATTGGGATGTTTCTCATGAAATTCGCGACTATGCTGTAATTTAAAATGATGTGGATCATGGGAGTCATGTTTATGCCAATTTCTATTATGATCATAAGTGGGCATTGATGATTTTGCTTTTGAACGTTCAGATTGCAAGGGAGCTTCATATAAATTATAGGACGTTGAAGTTTCATGATTACCCGTTTGTGTTGTTGTAATCCCTATTAAACTATGCTGTTCACCTGCAAGTATAAGTTCAACATCTTGTTGATCGGGTGTGGTGGCAATTTTATTTGAAAATGGTTTATGAGTGGTCGTTGTCGTAATAGTGTGTTTATCTGGATTTAAAACTAAATCCATGATATGAGATTGTGCCTTTTCGGCTAAATTATCATCTATTTTGCTTTCAGAATCGATATAGGGTTTAAGTAAGAGTTTTAAAGCTGCTTTCATTGTAGCTTCTTGGTCTTCTACGGCAGGATTATCCTCCTCGTATTCTTTATTAGAATGGGGATAATGATTGGGATCGTTGTATCGCGTCAAAGGTGTGTTATTTTTTTTTAAATGTATATTTTCATAATTAGAGGAATCTCTATTGGTGGGTTTAATGGAAGAATGTTGTGGAATTTTTCTACCCACCCACGAAGCATTACGTGAATGAGCTACCTCTGAGTATGGGTGACTATAATGAGGTTGGTGGGAAAATGTTTGTATGGTGGCATTTGATAGTTGTGGATAACCTAATACTCGATGGGTGGATGTGGTTGATTTTGGTGGTAGGGGTAATTGTGTAGTTTCTTCATGGGGGTCTAAAGAACTATCAGGAGTAGTTGTTATTAAGATATTATCTGAAGGGGGCTGTAGACCACCATATAAGTTAGAAGCACTACTGATACTATGCTTGAAAGAACCCAATGGCAATTGATCTAAATCATTTAAATCGTAAGTAAATTGACCCGGTAATTGATGAGTATTGATGCTGTTTATTTTTAATTCTGATTCTTTCAGTGGTCTTTGTCCCAAATCTTCATTGTCGTAAGAAGGTATGAGAGTTGTTGCAGGTCTTTGATCTTGTGGTCTGCCACCAGGCAAATTAAATGAAGATTGTGGAAAAGGTTGCTGGTGTCTATAGGAAGGTATGTTTAAACGAGTATTCGTATTCGTATCGTGTCTACTGTCAACAGGTATATCAATAGGTCGAATTGGAGTCCAAGTACTTAGTTGTCTTGTATGATTTTGACGATTTATATTAGGAAAATGTTGTGAATTAAGGGAATTCGTAGGTTTTGTAGACTTTATGGAAAATAATTCTTTAGAATCTTCTTCCGAACCAACTGGTTGAGCATAAACAATGGTCGATGTAGTGGTGCTTGTTTTTGGTTTGAGCGGTGCTAATGGTGTGTTATACATAGGACGATTATAATTACGATTCGGTTCAAAAGATCCCTCCTCATGAATAATGGTATGCGAAGGATTATGTTGATCAACGTGTACAGCCGTGCCTGTCCAAACGGGTGTTAGTTCAGGCCTATTAGATGGATTATAATTATGCGTGTGTAAATTTTGTTGCCATGTGGTTTTGTCATCATACGAAGAGCTCTGAGGTCGAGGTGAATTCATGTTAGACCAACGATTTTCATTGGGTTGAGTTTGTGTGGTGCCGGGATTAGACCACTGTGTATTAGCATTGCTATTGTAGTATGGCTTTGAATCCCGATTGCCATAGCCTGTTGGAAGAAAAACAGAGTAATGGAAGGCTATTAAAAATGGAATGTACGATAACAGTTAAAATTGTAAGAGATTTTAAGAGTTTGATAGTGTTGAAAGCTTTAATATAAAGCTTTTAAGTGACATTTCATTTTGAATAGCAGGATAGGAGTAATTCTAAAAACAAAACATTTATAATTCGAAAGTATAAATCCCTGTTTTTTTTTCGATCCAAATAATATTGATGGTTTGAGAAAATTGTTAACACAAAATCGTTATATCACATACTATGATATAAGGCTATCTCTAGCACTGGTGTGCCTAGCTGGATAAGTTGCCACTCAAATTGTGATATATTGCAGAATAAGAGGATGAAACACAATAGAGGTGGTGTATTTGTCAAACAGGATATCATGAGTTCATATCCTAATAGAACTTTTAGTAGAAAGAAAAATTTTTATTGTTGACTAGTCTCAGCGGTTAAGTTGTTCAGTTCTACTACAGTTTCGATTGCGAAACATAAGTATTTGATGTGTAACTGTGTCTGATGGGATAGTAAAGAAGTCTGTATAGTGAAGCAATAGAAGAGTGGTCAAAGAAGCTTTTGTTAAAGAGGAAAGTAACAACTTAAAAGCAAGGTGTTTCAGTTATTCGTGAGCTGTTTAAAATAACCTGGTTGGTAAAAGAAGAAAATGTGAGGTTAAAATGCGCCATAACATGTCTCCTTATATTTCTTAATGATAGAAAACCCCTAGAAATTAATATTGCTTTCCCGTGACGATATAAACATATAAATAATTCTTTTTTTTATAACAAAAACTTATTCTTACTCTTATAATTGTTATCACTGATAGTAACTCCGTTATTACAGCGGTCGGTGTTCAAAACGTTGGCCGCTATATCGCAAGTTTTACGCGATAAACTAAAAACAGTGCCAGGAGCGCAATCCATTACAGTAGTTTGACCATGATTGCATACCAAATATTTGTGCCAATCATAAGGATGCTGATAAAGTCCCTCAATACCAGGCGGGCAGCGGTGTTGAGCTTTAATAGACATTTCAATCACATATTATTAATATTCTCACATTTTTGTTGAATTCATTGAAAAACTTACATTCGGAAGTCATTGCACTGTCCGTAGAACAACCAACATTTCCCTTGAAATCACACACTTCCATTTCTTTGTTCCAAGCAGTACCAGGGGCACAATCCTTAACATATGTTTCTCCATTTGAACACATTAAAAACTTTGTACAATCAAAAGGATGTGGATAGCGTCCACTATTACCGGGAGGACAATTTGCATTTTCATTTGCCCCAGCATTAATAGGTGTTGGCAAAGGCGGACTTAAAACAGTAGATGGTTGACTTATAGCCGTAGCAAGAGGAGGACTTAAAGATGGTTGAGGTATGCTTAAGGGGTTATATAAGCCAGTTTGGAAATCTTAGAAAAAAAAACGTTATAAGCCTTGCAAAGCATAGTAAAGTTTTAAAAACCAACCCGTATTTGATGTTATGGTAGCTGGTGTTTTATAGTTAGTTTGAGTTATACTGAAGCCTCTATTATATGAACTACGATCTTTAGCGTCAACTTCATTTTCATTGTGGCAGAAACCTTTTGTTAAACTAAATACTTGACCAACTGAACAATCTTCTACTGATAGGCGTCCGTTTGCACACCTCATATACTTGTGGCAGTTTTGGGGATGCGGATAAACTCCAAAAGTCCCTGCAGTACAGCTAATGCCAAGATCGTGATCTAGAAAAATTGGAAAAGAGTTATTTTACTGTTTACAAATCTTAAGAGTTGGATCAAAAATATATAAATAAAGTACATAGAATAAAATTATGTATGGGAAAAAAAGGTCACTCAAATGACATGTTTTAAAAATAAAATTGTTAAGTGACCCTTCGAAATTATAAGAGAAATATTACTCTTTTCTACTGTTAACAATAGCAATAACGTGTGATTCAAGTAGAGATACTTTTTTCAATAGCATTTTTTGACAGATCACATGTGAGTCGTGTCATGTTTTTTTTTTTTTGTTTGTTTAGTATTGTTTTATAGACCGTAGAGAGTGGATTCGGCGCCGTTCGCAGCAATTCGGACTGTCGTATGAAACGACTTGGCACCTGAAATTGAAGCTCGTGAACTCGGCGATATTTGATTTCAACTAGACAGCGCGACTTCCCACACATCGCATCAATCATTGGATTTGTTGAGAGAACACTTCGGTGAGCAAATAAATTCGCGTTTTGGGCCGGTCGATTGGCCATCAAGATCATGGGATATCACACCGTTAGACTTTCTTCTGTGGGGATGTGTAAAGTCTAAAATGCATATTATTTAGGTGCCCCTTTAGGCTAGTAGGTAGTGTACTACCTTGTAAATATGGGGGTTGTGGGTTCGATTCCCAACGAAGAAATTGGTTTTTTTCACTACAAAAATAAAAATTGACTGTCGGTGGGGCTGCTCAGCGATAAAGGCATAGTCACTGGTCGCTGTGCTGTCTTATATACGGCAGTTAATTTCCGACTATCCTTCTACTTTCACCACCTGTTTCATCTATTCTCTATCCCTTTCCTAAAGAATGTAGCACGGTACTTGACTAAATAGGCATTGTTGCCTGAAGTGCTACTTCTCGTTAAAAAAAAAGACAATCCCGCTTCGATTGAGGCCTTGGAACACAACATCACGCGTGTCACTAGAAATGCTCGAACGAGTCATCGAAAATTGGACTCAACGGATGGACAGTAGCCTCGGCCAACATTTAAAAGACATAATCTTCAAAAAATAAATGCCAAAAAATGTTCTTTCAAATGCTAATAAACATTCCCAATTAAATTTGAATTTTCTGTGTTTTTTCTTTTAAAAATTAGGGAGCCTCGAAATTAACACTGAAGATGGCAAACAGCCGAAACCGGTTTGTTCACAAACCAAATTTGACGAGGGTCGACGGAAAATCGTACCCAAACAAAAGAATTAATCAGCCAATACTTACGATAATGATTTGTCGGTTCATTGGAAAACTCATTTTTTGTTGACGTCATATATTCAACACGATCATATGCCTCCACTTTATCCCTTGGAATACATTCTTTGCGAGAGATACTAAACACAGCCCCATTTAAACAATTATCGACAGTAGTTACACCATCAGAGCATTCAATATATTTAGTGCAATCGAAAGGATGTAAAAAGTAACCAACCAAGCCGGGAGGACACATTAAATACGTTAAACCGTCAACTACAAAAACAAAAATATATAGAGAATTGTTTAACTAGACTTTTTTGAACATTACTTTAGACTTACTAGAACCATGTGTTATTTCTATATCAGTTATCCGCCAGTCTTGACCATATGTTGATTTAGCTTTGGGCACATAATCATCAGCATTCATTTCTTCTTTTAAACTGCAAACTTTGCCAGATAAACTAAAAGCCTGGCCCGAGGCACACGATTCACTCATTAAACGTCCTCTTACACATTTTAAATATTTCATAGAATCAAAGGGGTGAGGATAAGAGCCTTCCATACCGCCTGGACAATAAACCATATTTTTTATACTGTAATTATCGTTAGTAACCCGATAATTATTCATCGGTTCCAGTTCACTTAGTAAACGAACACGTTCATGTTTTAAAACTTGAGCCAGAGGCAAGCAAGTACGCCGGGTTATACTAAATACATGACCATTGTTACAGGGTACAATTTTCATTTGGCTTTTTACACACTTAACAAATAATTCTGCATTGAAAGGATATAAATGTACACCCTCTGTACCAGGTGGACAAGTGATAAGGGTTTGAGCTAAAAAGAAAAATTAAATATATAATATTCGTTTAATCGGAGAGTCCTTTCATTTTTAGAAATTACATTTATTACTTACAATATTCGTAGCTAACTTGTGACACAATATAAATGACATGATCAGTATTATGAATGTCATCTAAGGATTCACAATAACCTTTCGAAATACTAAATGCCGTTCCAGGTACGCAATTTTGTATAGCAGTATTACCATTTTTACAATTAATAAATTTCGTATAATCGAAGGGATATGGAAAAAGTCCAGTTATACCATTCAGACATAAAATATCAGCAGTGTGAGGCAAATCTTCTTGTTGGGCACGACTCGTGGGTGTTAATGATTCTACGTTTTAGGAAATATACGAATAATAAAATAAATTTTAAGGCAAATTTATAGTCTATATAAACATTTAATTAACTCTTTAAGGATTAATCAAGCAAGCAATATGACATTTTAAGTGATTTCAAGCAATAATGGAATGCAGCAAACAGCGTCCTTATATTTACGAGTGAAAAAATAATAAAACCAGTTTTGTTACCAAAAATAATTTTTCGTTTTAAACGGGAGTTATATTATTTCATTAGAACTCCTAATTGCAAGAATTAAGATCCAAAAAGAATAAATTTAGTTTTTACCCAAAAAACTGCAAAAGGATTAAAATCAAATGTGTGTGGGAGAGTAAATGCCTTTACAAAGTCATATTAGCAGCATCGTGACTTAAAAATTTTATAAATTTCAGAAAAACTTCAAACTTTAGAGAACCTGGTTATCTATTTTTTTAAAGCAGTTAGTTGGCACAACTACATTATTGTTTGAAAAATCTTAATGGACAGCAGCGATTTATGTCCTAACAAAATTTACAAAACAGTTCGACTTAAAGTTCGACTGAAATTAATGCCAACCGCCTTTATTGAACAATGATTTAATTTTAAATGGGGATTTTACGTCGAAAGTTCGCTCATCGCCATATTTTCCAGATGTAGAAGAAATTATCCACATTGACTATTCAAAAACAAAACAATGGAGTAACGAATAAAAAAATAATAAAAATGATGACAATGACAGAATACTTTTCGATTGGCATGCGAAGGATATAGCGTCTGGGAGATTAATGAATTTTAATGCTACGCAACCCATGGCGCAGATAATTAATGCTGCAAGAAGTTTCATCTTTAGAGTTTTAAATGTTAGTGACGATCAATTTCACACCAGGAGCATAAATAGAATTACGACAATACTTAGACGCAACAGCTTCCCAGTAAAACTTATAAACAATTTGATAAAAGAAGCGGAAATTAAACTCAAAACAGATTATCCTCACACTAACATTACTAATGATAAGAACAATCCACAAACAATTTTCTACGGTATACAATTTATACCAGGTTTGACTGATAGCAAAAGCCTGAGAGCAAAAAAACTGAGAAAATACAATTTTCATATAAACCGAACAGCACATTGAGCAGAATATTCAGAAACATGAAGGATAAAATAGATAACCAAAAACAATGCAATGTTGTATATGAGATAAAGTGCTAAGGCTGTGATAACGAGAGCTGTGATCTAATATACATTGGAACAACAAAAACGATATTACAAAACGGAAAGAGTCACATACTTAATACTGGACATGCAGCTGACTTTGAAAAAGTCAAGATTTTGGACATAGAATGCAAACAAAGGGTAAGATACACGATAGAAAGTCTCCGCATTCAACAAAACATTGACAACACTATGAACCTAAAAGAAGACACGGATAATATAAACACCAACTACAGTGTTGCAATAACAAAAAAAATTTAAACGTTCTATTTAATTTAAATTGTGTTTGTTTTCTACTCAAGTTCAATTGGTTTTTGAAATTTGTCTAAATGTTAAGTTAGTTTTCCATTGTAAATTTTATGTCCTTGTGTTTTCCATTCAAGTAATCTAGAATTTGCTCATCGTTATTTCCTTCTAGTATACATATGATGTCGTCGACATATCTTGCGTAGAATATTACTCCGAAGTTGGTTTTTAATTCCTTTACATATTCCTCTTCTAAGTTCTGCATAAATACTCCCATGAGGGTGGCAGATGTTGGATTTCCCATCCCTAGTCCTGTTATTTGTCTATATAAATTATTGTTAAATTTAAAGTAATTCTGTTTTAGTGTGCCTGTAAGTTGTATTGCTAGTTCCTTGTTTTCCATTTTGTTTTTTACTGTCCTATGAACAATGTTCAATGTATCCATTATCGGAATTGATGGATACAAGTCCTTTACGTCAAAAGAGACCAGTCTTGTCCTCCCCGTTATTTCCACATTCTCCATATTTTAACCATTGTGGTAGTATATTTTTACAATTAAAAATCTTTGCTCTAGAGCAGTGATGGGCGAACTTTTTGGGTGGCGGGCCAATAAATTTAAAAAAAATCTTGCGGCGGGCCATTAAATTAAAAAAAAAACATTCATTAAAAAATTATGGGGTTGCTGTTCAATTAAAAGTTCGGTTTAAGCTTTATATTTATTAGTTATATTACGTAATATTTTAAAACAACATAAAAATTTTATAAGATACCGTTTATTATGATTTTAAAATTTTCCAGATGTATGGAAAGCATAGATCTGTTTCTGACTTGACATAATTTCCTCAAAATCTGGTTCCAGCTGGGAGGATGCAACTTTTAATAAATTAAATAGACTCTCGTCTGACAATCGGTTTCTAATTGAATTTTTTCTGCATTTCATTACTGAAAAGGCCTGTTCACATAAATATGAGGAAGCAAACATTGCCATAATTTTCTGCGCATGATTAATTAGCTTTGGAAATTCATCTTTTGATAAGGATTTATAAAAATTAAGCTTATCTGTATTTAAAATTAGCTGTTTTAAATTATTATTACATTGCAATTCTATAATTTCCAATTGTAGATCAGATGGAACATTCTCAGGATTAACATTAAAAGGCATTGAAAAAATATCTAAACATGGTTGGATTTTTTTAAAGTCAGCAAATCTGGCCTTTAATTCTGAATACAGTTTTAATAAAGATTGTGAAAAGACTTTTAACTTCTCTTCACTCACAGGCCTCAAAAAATTAAGTCTTGGAAAATGAGTCAAATCATTTTTCCCAAACATTTAGAAAATATAAACAATTGAGTTTTAAAAGACCTCAAATTGCCCCAAGTTTCCTTTATAAATTGATTTCTTTCCTGTAACTTCTTGTTCAGTTTATTATAGTGCTTGAGTAAATCCGTGAAAAAAGCAAACTCAATGCACCAATTCTTATCCTCCAATATTTCCCACTCATCCCAAATTTCAGTTTTGGTTTTTAGAAAAACTTTAATTTCTTCGAGAAGACTCCAAACACTCGTGAAGGCATGCCCACAACTCAGCCACCTGATCTTCGTGTAATAAAATACATCTGAAAATTCTGCATCAACGTCCGATAAAAACTCTTGAAATTGTCGATGTAACAAACCACGGGCTCAAATGGTATTAATTAATTTTAAAATAATATTAAGTACATGGTTAATATCCAAAGCAGCCTTGCAAAGAACATCTCGGTGGATTATACAATGTAAAAAAACTTGTTTCGCTTTCAGGATTCTGACTTTTATAAACTCCTGCAAACCCCGTATTTTTTCCCACCATGTTAGGTGCTCCATCAGTTGTTAAATTAATTAATTTGGAAATTGTGGCACTAAGAGATTCCATCCCCTCTCTAAATTCATCATAAATTATTTTTCATGTCGTCTTTTCTTTCAAAGATCTCAAACAAGCAAGTTCTTCGGTTATTACATCGACTCATCGACTCCTCTGATAAAAATTAGAAGTTGGGCTGTAACACTCCTGTCAACACTCTCGTCCATAGTGACTGAAAAATACTTCAGCTTTTTAAGACGTCCATCGAGTTGATTGGTTAAATTAGAAGAAATTGCCTCAGTTCTTTTTGTGACCGTTCTACGTGACAGCCCTATAGATTCGAAACCTTTTACCTTTTCGGGGCATAATACTTTTCTAATGCTATTTGACACTTCCTTAATAAATTCTCCTTCAGAAAACGGTTTGTTACTTTTTGCTATTTTATAGGCAACAATGTGACCAGCAAACGTGGAGGATCGCTGGACACTTTTTTGATTTTTAAAAAACATTTGCTGACTAGATATTTTTCCTTTCAATTCCTCTGAATGAACTTTCTTGTCTTCATCTGTCATTTTATAGTACTTCGACCCAAGACGTTTTGAATTAAAGTGCCTAGCGAGATTGTAATCTTTTAGTACAGCTACCAGCTCTTGGCAGATAAGACAAATAGGTTTTTGATTATATTCCATTAAGAAGTTCTTCCATGTCCACTCTTCTTAAAATACTCTACATTCCGAATCAATTTTTTTCTTTCTATTTTCGATTGACATTAATGGGGGTATTTGCAATACACTTAATTATTTCAATTACACAAATAAAACTGTACGTTGGCAACTTTATAATTTTACTTCACAATTTATTCTTTGCGTCACGAAATTTACACTTTTACTGATTGCTGATTAATCCATCGCTGGCCCTTTTATATTTGTTGCGCATGTTGTCTCGAATATTCAAGAATCTTCTAGATCTCACATATAATAGTTGTTATTATGTTATACGTTCAGTTTTCTATATTAGTTGTTAGTGGTTTATGATGTTTATGTTTCTTCTTGGAATATTGCATCAGAAAGTTGTTGTTCTCTTGTGTGTACAATATTTCCTAGAAAACTACACAGTTTGTACACGATATAATGTGAAAACATCGCATTTTTTTGCTAAAATTGTCAATTTATATCTATTTTAAAACATAATGTAAATTTATTTTTTGGGCATAATTTTTTAATAGGTGATTAATTTTTTTTTTAAAAACGCTCGGCGGGCCTGATTGAAACCTCTCGCAGGCCGAATGTGGTCCGCGGCCGTAGTTCGCCTATCACTGCTCTAGAGTGTAACGTTGCATGCATAAAATTTCCCAACTTTTTACTAAATAAATATCAAAGGATGCTTGATATTTAATCATTTAACAGGCAATTTGCATCCTAACCTCACTCCCGATATTTACATTTAGTTATTTTATTCCATTTAAATGTATATAGTTGTGTTTTAAGACTCCTTATATAATTTCAAATTCGAATTATGTATGTAGAATATTCTTCTAAGGATAAATGTATTTATCCAATTGCAGAAATTCTTAAACCATGGCAAGGATATGCCATAAACTTAATTTATTTTAAATTCTTGGTGATGGTTTCTTTAATTTTTAAAGACATCTAGGTTAGCCCTCGTACAAGTCCTTACAAAAATATGATAAAGATTTTTTTTCGATACAACAATTATGGAATAAAGTATGAATTTACGAAAAAATTATGAATTAAGCAGATTTAAAATTTAAAATGCCAATTATAAAGTCAGACAAACTCACGAATATTCTCAGTTGCAAAAACTGCTGATTCTGTTTCAGACCAAGTACAGCTTGAACAACATTTAACTTTGTGTTTAAAGTCACAAAGTAAACGCCGACTATCAAAACCAGTACCAGGACCACAATTTTGAATAAATGTCTCACCATTTGAGCATTGTAAAAATTTTGTGCAATCATTGGGATGAGGATACAAACCAGAGGCATCCAAAGGACAGGATATTTCGTTATCAGCCAATTCTTTTAATTAATAGTCGATTATAAACTTTAACATTTTTATATAATACTTCCTGAATTATAATAATAGCACTTACCTTGTCTGGATGCTGGATGTTCTTCCTCTGCTTCTCTGCCGGAACAATCAACTTTATTTTTAAAATCACATACTTTCATGGGTATACTATACGCAGTACCGGGTCCACATTGTTGAATGTGCATATTGCCATTAGCACAGTTAATAAAGCGAGTGCAATCGGAGGGATGCGGTTGTAGACCCTCGGCTCCAGCAGGACATAAAACCTCTACATGATCATTTGTTATGTCAGTATAACGACCAGCTCTATAATTTGGTTGCTTTAAGCTGCCTTCACTAGCCGAAGGTGAAGACTGAACTCCTAATACACTCAAAGCCGCTTCACATTTTACTTTATCGGGACGGTCACATTCTAAGGTTTCCGGATTAAAGACGGTAGCTACTGAACATGTTTGAATGTGCCCCCTACCATGCCAACAATTTAAAAAACGCCGACAATCATATGCATAGGGCAATTGACCGGTATGACCTGAAGGACATCCAGTATAATATTCTGTAACAGAATTTTCAGAATTTCGCCAATTTCCTGTTATTTGTGTTTGGGAATTTTTGTTACGCTCGTAAATGGGTTGTTCAGGCTGTATTTGCGGATGATGCGGTTGCTTTATTGCTAATGCGCTTTGATGGTAATTATCATTTCGTTCTTGTTGTTGTTGTTGTTGTTGTTGCTGATCAGCGTGAACGTAATGCGGTGTTATTGAAGCCTGATAATGTTTATCATTGCTATCACCGATGTATTGATTATAATGTCCATATGTCGCAGGGTTGGTTTGATGATGCTGATGTTGACGATGATGATAGACGTTAGTTATCGGTTGATGCTGTTCATAGACCCTAGTTTTAATTCCTGTATTATAAGTCTAACAAGAATATTATAATTAATTATTGTTAAACTTTTAATTACTTGTTTTTCTTATTAAAATTTATTTTAAATGTAAACAAAATTTTTGGTTGTAAGAGCTTTAGGAATAATAAAGTTGGAAAATTTGTGGTCCTTCAGAAACCAAATATGTATGACCGTACAGAATGGAAATGCACAAAAATATTGCTTTATGGCAGCATAACTAAAAAGAGTTATTCACGCTGGTAGAAACGCTATTTCAAAAAAAAAACATTTTAGGTGAAGTTTTGAGTGCCAACAGATGCGCCAAGTTTTATATATAATTTTCGAGAGTTATCTACATTTTTGACGGATCAGATCAATATATCAAAATTTAGTTAAACATCATGAAACTTTAATTCCAAAAACTTTTTTTAAATTCAAAATAATTAAAATCAAGAAAAAATCTTCGTCTAGCCCAAATTTTAAGAATAGAAGAGAGAAACCAACATTTCGTTTTAAACAAATTTGTTCACCTTCGAAAACTAAGATGAGAATCATATTTTCCCATAAAATATTTTTCATTTTAGTTATAAAGGTTTTTTCAACAAGAAGTTTGTTTTCTAAAACAAAATAAAATAAAATATTTTGATTAAGATGATTCCAATTTTTATTGTACTACGAAAAGAAAAGTTTGGCAATTATGAATGGCAAATGCCCACCACGACCACACTGACAAATGTCGATTCTTTCATCAAAGTTTTCAATCACTTTTTGGCAAAATGGCGATCCTATTTCGTTAAAAACATCATGGATTTTAAGATTTAAGGCTGAAATCGCTTGGATTGGCTTCATATAGAATCTGTCCTAAAAAAAAAAAAATTTAGAAAAAGTGAAAACCAATTTGACGAAACCTCACATCCCAAAATCAAAGCGAAAAATTATCGTAGCAATCTTACATACACTTGACCACAATTTTATCCTTAACAACTTCATCTAAAGGGTTTTTCAACAAGAAGTTTGCTTTCTAAAACTAAATAAAATAACAAATTTAGATTAAGATAATTTAAAAAGAAGAGAATTATGAATGAAAAATGTCCACCGCGATCATGCTGACAGATGTCGATTCTTTAATTGCAGTTTTTAATAGTTTTTTGGTAAAATCAAGGACTTTGAGTTTTAAGGCTGAAATCCATTCGATTAGCTCTGTATAGACTCTGTCCTTAACATAGCCCCACAAAAAACAATCCAGTGGTATTAAATCACACTGGCCACTTAACTGTTGATTGTCGTGAAATTAGGCGATCGGCAAATTTGGTTTGCTATAAATTGATTGTTTTATTGGCTGTGTAACATGTGGCACCGTCCTGGTGAAGCCACCTATCAGTGATATCCACGTTGTCGATTATAGGCCAAAATTGAGTTAGCATTTCGCAATAGCGTGATCCACTAATCGTTGCTGCAATTTCAGCCTCATATTCGGAAAAAAACGCTCCAATTACGCCTCCTGATCCACATAGTTCACCACACAATGATACAATAATAGTTCCAGAATTTTCAGAAGCCCAAATGCGGCAATTTTGCTTGTTCACATACTATGACAAGTGAAAATGAGCTTCGTCTGATAAAATGATTTTTTTACAAAAACCAGCCAGTTGTTCCCGAATGAATTGAACGATTTTAGGTCGAGGCTTCAATACCTGCACCAGTTGAAGCTTGTAAAGCTTTAAAGTAAAATTCTTACCCAAAATTCGCCATTTGATGATATTGGATAACCCCAATTATTGAAAACGTCAAGGAATTGACAAATTTGTATCAACACTGTGGCTCATGGCTGCGATGTTTTTAGTTGAACGACCCGGCGTACACGCATTAGTGTTCGCACACTTTGCATCCAGCTTGCCGGCTTAAATTTAACGACCAAATGTTTAATAACAGTCTCAGAAGGACGATTATATTGTCAGAAAATATCACGAAATGTAACTTTAACAGAGCCACCATTTTCATAGGGGATTTAAAATATTTTAATACGATTTTCTTGTGAAATTAAATTTATTGTAACAACTTCCAATGCATCTACTACGAATACGATAAGAAATCCAAATATCATCACTATCATGTTGTTGGTGTTGCCACAAGTGAAAAACAAACTTCCTGTTGAAAAATCCAATATTATTGAAGTACTTAAATAGTGTCACATTTGTGAGAATGATATATTTTTCCTCTTTGTAAGCGTAGAGTTTCTTTCTATTGAAAATAGAAGCGATCCAATTTTATTTTTTACTCAACTGTTTAGAGGATCTCTTTACAACAAATTTACTTAAATTGCAAATCATTTTCAATGAAAAAAAAACAATGTACACATAAATATTTTTTAGACACAAAATAAAATTTACAGTTTTTTTTTTTGTTGATGCATCAAGACCACTGTGCACCGTAAACTGCGTTAATTAAGAAGTAATTTATAGCATCATTTGTTGTAAGTATTTTTGCTCGTTTTTTTTTCAAATTCATGGCATCACAATCAATTAGGGTCCACCATCGCAGCTAATTGCTCTACAATTTCTTACAGACAACGCAACTCATTAAAAGAATTAATTTAAAACCATTCATTTAGTAAACAAAAACTTATTTACATATTTACAAACTTGTACATTTAATGCGAAGCAAAACTATACATTTCTTTCAAGAAAATAACGCAAATAGTAAAAAATAATTATTTTTTTCTAAGGAAAATAAATAAAAAATAAATACAAAACTAAACTAAAAAAAAAAATTGAATGACAAATGTTATCACCTAATGGCTGATCTTTATTATCATTATTTATATTCAATTCATACACAAAAACACACTTGAACAATTTAAATAATTTTCTTGTGAATTTATCCGGGGGGAAAACCGCCACATTTTTTTTTTAATTTTTCCCATAACTCTCAACGAAACTGCGACAGCTTGGTCTAATTTTCTTATTAATAATTTATTGCCAGTTTAACCATTTAAGCAAAAATTTAAAGAGCTTTAGTAAATTTGCAAATTAAATTTTAATAAACACTAACCGCCTCCACATAGTTTCTGTAAAATATTAACACGAGCCATACAAATATTTTTCGCATTTTTATTTCATTTACAATTTTACTATTTATTGTAAAAGAATGCTTTCAATCTTCGAAGTTTTCCCACGAAAATCCTTGTTTTCTAATTTTTAATTTTAATTATTACTTTCTTCCGTTTTTATTTCAACGATCCTTACTTCTCGAAATACAAATGAGTTTTAAGTTCTAAACGACAAATTCACTTATTAAAAATCTTTAATTTCCGCCTGTTTCTGTATTCATGCTGGCGATTTTGTTTTTTCCTTTAACGAGAACAATTTCTTTAATAAAGTGCTCTTCACGATCACTTTTGTCAATTTACATCTTTAGATTTGTTTTAAACTAATGACTCTCTTTACGGTAAACCTAAGTAAAAATCAGCCATATAATTCAGAAATTAGCATTTTAATTGTTTAATTGTTTAATTGTTTTTATTTAAAGCGATAATTTTAATTAATTTTCTTTTTACGAAACTAGTGTTCCCAATGGTCGACTTATTCAACAGAGCTTAAGAGCATTTTTTTTATTTGGGACTTAATTCTAAGAATTTCGAGTGAGAGTAGCCCCAAAAGTAAGGACCACTTCTTTATCAATTAAAGAACCAGATTTCAGCCAGATGGCGCAACATGCCACACAACTCATGCCACAGCCGATTTACCAAAGGAAATTAATTTCACGTTTCAGAGACATGTATTGGTCTCCAAGATCTTAGAATTAAACGCCGCTATTCGCTCCATATTGCCGATATATAGCCACAAATGTTAGAAGAAGTCATCGAACCTCCAGATTAGACTACTCGCGAGTCAGCCTTGGCGATCACATATATAATGCCAGAAGTCTATCTTTTGAATAAAAGGTTTGTTCCCGTACTCTACTTTGCGTTCCCGTACACAAAGTTTGGGCAAGTGAGAGAGAATTTGAGAGAATAATATTCTTCTTCTTTCTGGCCAAAACAGCCCGCACTTTTTCTTCGGGCTGATTTGGTAAGATTGTAAATCAATCAGCTGTTGCATAAAATAAACAATAAAAATTGTCAGCAAACAAGTTTTCTTTAGAGTTGAAATAAAACTTTATTGAAGAATGTTGAAAAATGCAAGTAAATGCTTGAATTTTTTATTTATATATGTATGTACTTATACATCTATGTATAAAAAACATACTAATGAGATATATGTATATGTATTCATGCATAGATAACTACATACATATGTACATATTTCCATGGACATAAAACAAGCAAACAATTTTGACATTTTATTTCGGGCTAAAAATTTGGATTTTAGTATTCCCGTACTTTTAAACGTTTAAGTCTCTAATTGAGAGTATTTTTGCATTACTCTCATTTACCCAAACTTACCCAAAAAGTACGGGAACACAGATAAAGTAAATTTCTCAATTCTGAGAACTGCCTGTTAGAGTAACCTTAAAAATAATAAAAAATTGCGTCAATGGGTTTGTCAAGTTGGCTGCATTAATAATTTAGAGGCAAACGGTTTTCTTCAAACTGAATTACATTAAGAAACGAAATATCGGGTTTTTCAACAAGAAGTTTGTTTTTCAATTGTGGCAACACCAACAATATGATAGTTTTGACATTTAGTTTTTTGACGTATTCGTAGTAGATGCATTGGCAATTGTTACAATAAATTTAAATTCGCAAGAAAATCACATTAAAGAAATTAAAATCCACTGCCAAAATGATGGCTCTGTTAAAGTAACATTTCGTATAACTCGTGATATTTTCGGGCAATAAAATCGTCGTTACACTGAATTCAATTTCGCACGAAAATCGCATTAAAATAATTCAAATCCCATGATGGTTCTATTAAAGTTACATTTCGTAAATTTCGTGGTATTTTCGAACGACATATTCGTCCTTCTGAGACCGCTGTTAAGAATTTGGTCCTTAAATTTGAGTCGACAAGGTTGATACAAAATGTACAAGCACCAACTCGTGTTCGATCGGATCGTTTAACTAAAAACATTGCAGCCGTGAGCCACAGTGTTTTGAATCAGATCCAAATTTGTCAATTTCTCGACGTGCTCAACAAACGGGGTTATCCAAAACCACCACATGGCGAATTTTGCATAAGGTTTTGGCTTTGAAGCCTTACAAGAATCAATTAGTGCAGAATTTAAAGCCGACCAACCATTCAATTTAATTAGGAACAACGACTGTATTTCTGAAAAATCATTTTTCAGACGAAGCCCATTTTCACTTGTCAGCGTATGTCAACAAGCAAAATAGCTACCACATGGCGGATTTTGCGTAAGGATTTGACTTTGAGGCTTTACAAGTGTCAACTGGTGTATCAATTAAAGTCGACCGATCATTCAAATCGCCGTAGATTCTGTCAATCGGCTGGTTTTCCTGAAAATATCATTTGTTCAGACGAAGCCCATTTTCCTTGTCAGGGTATGTCAACAAGCAAAATTGCTGCACTTGGACTTCTAAAAATTCTAGAACGTTTATTGAGAAGCCTATACATGCTCAATGTATGACTGTATGGTGCGCTATATGGTCTGGTTTATTTCATAGATGAGGCTGGAAATGCGATAACGGTCAATAGATCACGCTATCGCGAGATGCTAACAACACAATTTTGGCCTATTACTGACAACGTGGATACCACTGACATGTGCTTTAAACAGGACGTTGCCATAAGTCACACAGCAAAACAAATTTCGCAATTGCATAATTTCACGACAATCATCAGTTAAGTGGCCAGCCAGATCGTGTGATTCAACACCACTGGATTATTTTTCGTGGGGCTATGTTAAGGACAGAGTCTATACAGAGCTAATCTAATCGATTTCAGCCTTAAAACTCAAAACTAGTGATGTGATTAACGAAATAGGACCGTCATTTTGCCAAAAAGTGATCTTTTTAATACAATAAAAATTGGAATCATTTTAATCAAAATTTTTTGTGTTATTTTGTTTTTTTTTTTTGGAAAACAAACATCTGGTTGAAAAACCTTTTACAATCCACACAAATGGAAGATTTGCTGTCATCTATAGCTTGTCAATATAATACAAGACATTATATTAAAGGGTGGTTTCCTAAAATACTTTTGCCTTCTTTGTAATTGGGATTCGCCATAACCACAATATCAATGCAAAGATTGAAAAGCAAGAACTCCCAAGATAAAAAAATTAAAAGTTCGTAATGAACATTTGACATTTTGTTGACAACGCTTCACATGGAATTAGGATTAGCTAGGAAATGAAATTCGTTAAAGTGGTAGTCAAATGTATTGAGAACGCCTGCGAAAATTAATGAAAAGCAAATCTTTCACAAATATGCTTTCGAAGCATGCATGAGACGCAAAGACACAAGTCATTATAGTCGTTTTAGGAAAGAACCGTGTACAGCGCGATGACATACAGACACGAGTGGACAAGTTGCTGTATTATTTTGAAAAAACACAATGCATCAATGATGTTAAAATTAAATTTCATACATTTTCACAAGGTGACCATGCCAATGTCAATTCAAAGGTAAAAAATTATATGCATTATATCTGCAATGGAGTTCTAAAATAATGCAGTTTGAAGATGAAGGCACCGAAGATGAAGATGACACTGGAACATGCTCGTAAACGTTATGTCAGACTCGGATGATGATGATGCAGACCCAGAACATGAATATGAACAACTTACGAAGAAAACAGGATTATCAGAGCCATAAGTGTAAACTTCAACGAGGATGGATATGGAAAATAATTGAAAATGTTTTAAATATAATTTCCGTGCTTAGATAACAAAAAAAAATCTTGTATTTTTTGAGAAAGAATGGCTGTAATATGAATTGAAATTTTTAATTTAATGCAAAATAAACTTTATAATGAAAAAAACAGCATATTTTTGGATATTTAATATAGTTATGGAACAAGAAATAAAAAATTGGGAAAAAATTTACATTTTTGTGATTTTTAAAGCGCTAGATGCACTTTTTTCCATAACAATATCTTCACAAAAGAGATATTCCGTGCGGTATACTTAGTTATATTGGTGTTTCAAATATAGTATAAAAGTAATAAAAATCCACCCTGGGCAAAAAAAATACAAGTCTCAGAATTGATTCCCTAAATCAGATGGTAAATTGTGTAATAGCAATATAATTTTTCAAAATTACCTTTTTACATATTTGATTTAAAGTCTCCCCCGTAGGAATTAATTTCAGGGTTTCAGTTCAGTTCTACTTCAAAAATAGAAAATTAATTTTTTTTTTTTTTGTATCATAATATTATTTATTGAATCTTCTAAATTAATAGAACTAACAATAAGTAGATAAATCTTAAATCTAAAAGTAAAAATTATCTTTATGTCTAGCCAATGCCAGCCAAAAAGTTTTAGTTAACATGAAATAAAAAGGAAAACACTAGAAATTACTTATACTAATAGCCCTAACGTCTCTCCTCTTCAGACGATTGTAGCCTCTATCATTTAATATATCACGTGCCAAAATATTTGGATGAAATTCCAGTCTTCTCAAATATTTGGATGCGTACTTCTGTATTTCCTCTCTTACAGAGGGCACTTTCAAATCCTTGTGAATGTTTGAGTTTTTCACATACCATGGGGCAGCAGTTATGAGTCTGAGGATTTTGTTCTGGCTTCTTTGTATCCGTTCGACATTTGACACTGAGGCAGTGCCCCACATTTGAATTCCGTAGCTCCATATTGGCTTTAGAATAGACTTGTAGATCAAAAGTTTGCAGTCCAGACTGAGAACAGAATTCCGACCAATTAGCCATTTTAATTGAACAGTTTTAAGTCTTATTTGCATAAGTTTAGCTTCTATGTGGTGCTTCCATGTTAGACGCCTGTCAAGGTGCATACCGAGGTACTTGACGACCGAACGTTGAGGTATTGTCTGATTATTTATTGCGATAGGTGGGCATGTACTCCTGCGTAATGTAAAAGTAATATGAATGCACTTCTGTTCATTAATTTTTATTCGCCAATTTCTTAACCATTTTTAGACTTGCAACACATGACTTTGAAGACGTAGTGAAGCTTCGTGTGGGTCTACATGAACACAGAGCAGGGCAGTATCATCAGCAAATGTTGAAACGTGAACGTCGTCCCGTGTAGGCATATCTGAGGTATATAATAAATACAAAATCGGACCCAAGATGCTCCCTTGAGGAACTCCGGCTCTAATTGGCTGTGGTGGGCTCAAAAACTCCTTGTGCTTTACAACAAATAAACGGCTACTCAAGTAGCTTTCCAGTAATGTGGAAATATTTTGAGGGAAATTCTGCCTTAGTTTATGAATTAAGCCCTCGTGCCAAACTTTATCGAAGGCCTGGGAAACATCAATAAAGAGAGCAGAACAGTAATGTTTATTTTCAAAGGTTTGTTTAACAGCATTAACAAGTCTATGCGCTTGCTCTATTGTGCTATGCTTTTTCCTAAATCCAAACTGGTGTTCCGGTATACACTTCTTTTCGATCAATATAGGATACATTCTATTTATTAAAAGTTTCTCGAACAGTTTAGATAAATTGGACAGCAAGCTTATTGGCCTGTAAGAATCTATTTTAGAATGATCCTTGCCCGGCTTGGGAATCATTATCACCTTCGAAATCTTCCACTTCTGAGGGTAAAAACTGAGGCGCAAAATGGCGTTATATATAAACAATAAGATTCTCACCGCTACATTTGGTAGCTCCAGAAGCATCCTATTACTAACCTTATCAATACCAGGTGATTTTTTAGGTTTTAAGTCGGCGATAGCCTTTCTCAACTCTTGTACTTCCAGTCTCAAAGGCGCAGCTTCTATAGGTATTACTTCAGGTAACACTATAGGGTCTGTCGATAAATTAGAAGAAAATACTTTTAGGAGGTGGTTGGAAAACAGATAAGCTTTTTCCTCGTTGCTTCTCGCCCAATCACCGCTTGGGGTACGCAGTGGCGACTGGCTTAAAGTTGGTCGCTTAATGTTTTTTGTTGCGCGCCACAGAGAGTAGTCTGAATGCGAGGTTGCATCAAGATTTTCCAAGTATTTGTTAAGTGAAGCAATTCTTTGCACTTCAAGTAAATCACGAAGCTGTTTGGTACACTCTTTCAGCCTGTTTCTTAGTTGGGGTGATCTACACGCCTGCCACTCTCCACGGATTCTCCTAGAGAAAATTAATTGAAGGATATTTTTAAATTTTAATTATCTTCGATTTTTATTATTATAATGCAGAAGACAGTTATTACATCTAGTAACGAATGATGACTAATAAGTAAATACGAGTGTGTGTTTACACCGACCAAATAAATATTTTATATGTGTTTTTTATAGAGATATAAAACTTTAAGTTAGAAATACTTTTTTAACTGACGTCAGCTGTCAAGTGATTTCTGTTCAGTTTGATTTGACATTTCAACAGATAATAGATTGACACCTAAACAACGCAAACTGATCCCAGAACAAGATTGCCGTTGATGTCGATTTTCATAAGCGAATTTTGTTTCGCGATGAAGCTCATTTTGTTGCAATGGGTACGGCGATAAGCAAATTTGCCGTATTTGGAATGATGTTAATTTTCAAATTTATATTGAGACACCGTTACATCAGAAAAACTATCTGCTTGCTATGCTTTATGGGCTGATGAAATCATTGCTGCTGGTCAGAACGTTACAATTAATAGTGGTCGCTATAGAAACATAATTACAAATGAACTACCACGTTATTCCGGAGTTGTGATATCAACAAGACGGGGCAACATGTTACATAACTCATGCCACAATTGATTTATTAAAAGGAAACGTTTGGTAAGCGCATAATTTTACGTATCAGTTCCATGCATTTGCCTCCAAGATCATGCACTTAAACGCCTCTACTCTAGTTTCTGCGCGGATAATTTAAGTCGCTATTCTACGCTAATAAGCCCCAAATGATTGACCATTTGCAGTCGCCGTGTTAATGCCGATAAATGGCTACAATTGTTGGGAAATGTCATCAAACCTTCAGATTAGATTACGCTCGAGCCTGCCGTGGAGATCATATGCCAGAAGTTTATTCTTCGAAGAAAGTGCATTTATTGTTACTTTAAAAAAATTCAAAGCTCCTTAGCTCTATAAAAAACAGCTTGTAGTAGAAAAAATTTATTTCGCTGGCCAGACAACTGCAAGCAAAGTCAAAAACAAAAACTGGAAAAATTTGTATATAAAAGACATATTGGCGTAGCGTCTTTTTACAGAAGGCAACAATCAAGCAAAAACAAAACATTTAATTAATCAAGGCTTTGCTATTTGCCAGCTATAACACACAATTTGAAATTTGATCTTATCATAAAATGTTATTAAGTGAAATACCTCCTTAATCTTATTAAAAACGGATAACTTTAATTGTAACCGTGTAACATATACGAATGAGTGTTTATACAATAATTGAATAACAATTTTCCCAGTTTTTTTTTATTTTGATATTTGACTCTCGTGCAGAAAAGGCTTTTGTCTCTATTAGCCGTTAAAATAGTAACAAGTTTAAAATGTATGTTTAAGGGAGAGCAGTTTTTTCTTATCACTATAATTTTCATACACACATATGTATGTATATGTATGTATGCATTTTTTTATAGCTTGTATGAATATATGCATTATATATGTACATTTGATTTTTTTTTGGTTACATCGTATTTATTTTCGGTGGCGCAAGTGAATACGATGTAAACCAACCTTTTAAACCAATTGTTGATAAGAAAGATGAACTTCAATTATAAATTATTTTCTTATTTTAGGTGTTTAAAATTTACATTGTTTTTATGACTTAAGTATGCCTAAGTAAACATATTTATTTAATTTTAAACTAGTTCTTGACTTTATATTTTATTATTTGTCAAATAAATAATCCAAATGTCTTTAAGATTACAACCATTAAAATCACCAAAAAAAAAAAAACCAAAAACAAACTTTACAAATAAAAAACGAAACTATTTAGATGAACAACTTATTTAAGAAGAGCAGAAAGACGTCATCATTAAATATTAAGTGCAGGTGGCCTTTATAGCAGGTGTGCAAATTTGAGGTTAGGAGATAAATATTGGAATTAATAGCACGTCGGTAGACGTCCGCTTTTATTTTTTTAATTTTGAAGCACATCTTGTAATAAAGGTGGTCTTATCTCGTTAATGCAGCGTCGAATTTCGTCCTCACAACGACAGTTGGTTTTGGATTGTTCACGTAAGCCTGGTCTTTCAAATAGCCCTAAACAAAATAATCCAGCGATGTTATGTCATAAGAATTGACATAGCTAAATCGATAAATTACCCCAACGGAACATTTATCATGCAATAACTGAATTATTTGGTTAGCTGTTTGGCTTGTGGCATCGTCTAACTGAAACCAAAGGCCACTGATGCCAACATTGGAAAATTATACTCACAAAAAATTGGTCATTATGGTTTGGTAGCGCAGAGAACGGCAGACGGCCTTTTCATACTCATTTTCGAAAAATTACGAGCGATGATGTAGCCTCACCACAAAGCGCATTATACGGTCTCTTTTTTTGGATGTAGTGATTTCTCGAGGACTGTTTGATGGTTTTTGTGAGCTCCGTATGCGACAATTTTGTTTGTTTACATAGTAACTGCCTAATTACACAGTTTTTCAAACAGTCAATTCATAAATTTTAAATGTGAATAATGGTCGGTCGGCTCTAATTCTTTAATATGTTGAACTTTATAAACCTGAAGATGAAGATTTGAACACAAAATTATTGCGTAGGTCGAGGAGTTGATGTTCCAGACTCATACTCAACACCTTGTCGTGCCTATGCTTGCATCACAAGGGCCACAACAGGCATACTGTTTGTTGTCAGAAAAAATACCGTAAACTTTTAACTGCTCGAATTTTACGACGTGATAAAGTACAACTTTCGCCATTTTAATTCGATTTTCTCAATTAAATTTTTTTGGTTAACACTCTTCCACTTTTTACAAAATAAATGTCAAAGGATGTCAGTTCAATTCTAGACATTTAATTATATGGCAGACAATTTACTTCCTAACCTCAAATTGTCTACTCAATTTCTAAATGGTTATTTTGCATACCCCAGGGACCGCAGCTAATTGTTTTGTTATGGAAGAGCAATGCTTCAAAATGTAGAAATACATCATGATAATTGTTGTTACGCAGACTATCTTTTCCTGCATTAATATTTTTTTGTTTGAATTGTTACAAAAAAACTAGCTGATTGTTCCCGGCGTTGCCTAGTTCATATCTTACGGCCTTTCTTGAAGCTTAAGAGTCCAAATAAACCATAGGAGATTATATATCAGTAATTTTTTTATATCAGAAAGTCCCCCCCCCCCGGAGTCACATTGATATGTTTTGAAGGAATTTCAACGTCATTACATGTGTCTTCGGGGGTAAAAGGGAGCCCAGTCCCCTACAGGGCTATCAGGAGACAACTGGACAGTCCAATATATTTCCACGGAAATCAGTAAAGCCCCAGAGTTCAGCTATTTGTCTTTTTAGCCTCTTCGCTATTCTCTGACTGATTACTGAGGTTGGCTCTTCAGGAGTATCGTGGTGATTGTGGTTTCGAAGACCTCGTTTGAGTTGTGTAGGTCGGATCATTCACAATGAATACAGAGCATGAATGCCATTGTGTTCTTAAATTTTATTAGACTTCATGGGTTCTGGCGCAGAAGTTGGATCGTCTCCAACTCTTAAGTAAGAAGTGAAGGCTGCGGCCTATTACGGGCATTTAAAGTTGCAACTGGGAGTGAGGACACACGTATCTGAAGGCCTTCTAGGGCGAGAAAGAGGCTACATTTCATCCACAGTGCTATGATCCACCATCTGATTATGGCTTACACAGCTAGGTACAGATGTAAATCTTATCAGACATGAAAAGTAGCATTTTTACTCCACATTGGAGCTGCATAATATATTATTGCTTGAGAAATGAGTTTGAACTTTTATGATCAATACTTAAAGCAGAATTTCGATTTATGAAAGGGCAAAGTATACGAGTGGGAACATTCACCTTGTTGATTACCTATTGCACATACTGATTAAATTTCATTTTTAGGTCAATTATTATTCGCAAATATTTACATTTTGCTCCCATAGGACTTCTCTATTTAGGAAAATAATGTTTCGCTGAGGAGTACAACACGACTTTCTTTTGCTGGTAAAATTCATAGCCCGTTTTATCAGCATTAGAGATATTTTCCACTTATTGAGATACTTGCTGATTTTTTTAGATCCATGACAGATTTAGTATATAATGATGCAATAAAAACTTTAAATGAGCGCATAGAGAGAAATCCATAAATTAATTTAATAAGAAAACGTGGTATATTAAAGTATATAAGACTATCATGTCATACATAATCAATGGCAGTTTTATCATCAAATAATACCATGGCTGCAACATGGAAGTCGAATCGATAATACTGAAAAATTCTGTTGAATTCCATGAAGATAATAGATAAATGGACGGCAGGAAGACGGATTATTGCGGGTTTGTTGGGCTTGGGAATTGCAAATAAAGATTTGTTTTTTTGAAGTCGAGCGGAATGTAATCTTCATTTAAACGTGAATCATAAATGTAGGGTGCAGACCACTGTCGAAAGGTTTAACCATTAAAGTGTAATGGGACTCAGACTACTGACAGAACGGCACAGGCAGAACAACGAGACAAAACATTCACACACACCTACGTACCGACGGAATAGAATAGGAACGAACTATTCGTCTATGCGACCTCATTTAGAAAATAATTTAATAATAATAAGTTAGTCTTAAGTCTTAAGCGAACCGCGAAGGTTAAACATTCTCTAGTTCGTAAGAAAATGTAATAAAATAAATACAATTAAATCTACATAAATAACCATTAAAACTTGAATTGATTTTTTAAGGCAGTTATTTTTGACATTTATTGTTAAGAATAATTTAAAGAATATTTTAATATTAAATTTTATTTATTATCATTACTAACTAAATTACATATATAAACATAGCAGTTTACTAATGGGATAAAAAATATATTGTTACGTTTATTCCTTCAATAAAAATTTTAAGTATTGAAAGTTCTTTTATTGCAATTTAATCACACAACACTTTAAAGTTTTAAATTAAATACACGGTTTATTTACTCATTCGAGTTTTTACACACAAAATAGTAGGATGACAATAACTTTAACACCTAAGAGCTCGTTTATGATCTTTGCTCGGTGATGTTTTCACTTTAACTGACTATCGCCTAGCAGATAGTGCATTTATCTTTCTCTTCTCCCATATACAAGAAAAGTCTACTTCAACATCATCATTATGCTATCATTATTCATTGCAGGCGCCTTTTTTTAGTTCAGTATTAATTGCGTTTTTTAAGTTTATTTTGTGGAATTTTGAATAAGCATGTTGTTGTTGTCTTGTGTTCATAAGATTTTTTAGATACTACGTAATTTGTAAAAAAACAAAATTTCACAATTTCATTTATTTTTTAGTGATAATTATTTTCTTTTAAAACATAAACTAAGCATCTTCGAAACAAAATTTTTATTTCCCAGTTTTGTACACTCTTTTTGAAAAACTTTTGTTTCTTTATCATTGAAAATTGTTTTTTACTCTCTGTCTTCTTTTCAAAGAAATCGAGTTTGTTAAATACGTAGTAAATAAAATATAGTAACAAGGAAATAATTAAAAATTCTACAATACAATACAAAAACCTGATTCGTTTTGTTTTTACCGACGTACTTTTCAGTAAGAAGTATTGTATACAAAGACTGTTGCTCGTAAATAAAAACGCGAGCAACAAGAAAATGTGAAAGTGTTCAATTTTATTTCTGTCATTTTGTAGTTGTAATTATGTTGTCTTCTAGATTTTCAACCACATTAACATTTTCAATTGGTCGTTTCTCTAAGCCAATAGTTTGTTTAATTTTTTACCACAAAAAAGTTCATATCGATTTTCCAATTCACTTTGGGTTTTTGGATTTGCCAAAAGCTCTTTGAACTTGTGGAGAAACCAATAAAATATTGTGTCTTAAGCCATATGAACTTGAGGTAACCCAATAAACGCTAAGGGCCGAGGGTACATTACAAACAACCGGGATCATGGCAATAAAGCCACGAAAAATTATGTTATGTCATCTAGTGCGCATCATTGATTGCATCTGCAAAAAAGCATATGAAGTATTGGATATCATTTCAATTGTGTTAAAAAATATACCTCTATAATACCCAAATTGATAACACGTAACGCAACAGGTAATATATGTCAACTATCGGCTTGTGTTAAATTTAAACCACCTAGTCATTTCGGTAGCTAAAATTTGTGCTTGAAAGGGAGTAGGACCTGGTGCCAAATTCACTTAATTTCGTAGTACCATAGCTTGAAAATCCAAGTAAAATCCATAAAACAATAAAAGTTTTGGCTGGATGACATGTGTCTCTTACAATCTGTTTATTCCATGGCAGTGCGAATCTGTCATATGAAATAAATTCCATAATAAATGTTAGCAGATGCCTACGTTACTTACAGATCTTTGGTAGACAATTTTAGTTTGTTTTTCCGTCTACTTAAATTTTCTCATAGCAAAAGTCACTTCTTTTTTTTATTTCTTTATAATATCAGGCATTTCAGAAGATATTTTTTCAATTCTGGTGGTTATTTTATGTTGATATAAGGTTGCAGACTTACAATTGAGCGAAATAGATATGTTGTTGCATTTATAGATGCTCACCATGGAAAACCGGTAAAGGAGTGTATTTCTATTAGACTCTGTTGAACTTAAGCCACTGGTGCACTGTTTGATAAGGATTGATAGAACCTCGCAAAGAATTCAAAATGAAAATGTGGTAAAGAAGTTACAAGTCCATCTGTTGACTTAAACGTTTCAGATATTCTCTTCGTACATGCCATTTCGTATCGGTTTGCCATTTCTGCACTGATGTGTTATACAGCTAAAATTCCGGCTCAGCAATTCATCCAGGAAATTTGTTCCAACTTTTTTTTTTAGTGTAAAACAAATAAATACCGTTTTTGGAGGTTTTGAACGAATGGAATTATTATTAATAAGATAAATCTTTAAATCATATTTATAAACCATTATTAAATAATAGCAATTTCCTATATACATATTTATTTCCATACGAGTATGTATAGTTTCTTCATAATAATAAAAGTCAGCTGTTGTTAGTACTACCGGACTTAGAACATTCACAGGGTGAGGCATATTTCATAAATAATATTTAGGTACTTTTGAAAGTACAATTATTTATGAAGCCGTTTCTATGCAAGCATATCTTGTGCAAAAAGTTCTTAAATTTAAAAATGAGCGGGGAAAGTCGAATTGAAAATAGATGTACAAAAACAATATCAACGCAATTAAAGCGAAAACTTTTAAAACAAAATTTCAATTTCAGACTTGAAAGCAATATTATAATATTAATATAAAAGCAAATCAAACTTATAAAAAACATATTAGGTCTACTGATGTTCGAATTCAGATATCATCAGACTTCAGCGTTAAATACTTAGTACTTTTAGGCCCTTAACGCATATTTATTTAAAACAGAATTTTTCTATTCAATAACGTTACTCTAATTAAAAGTCACATTTGGCTGTATTAAAACACACAGACGCAATACAACACAATACTTTATACTATCTATCTCATTCTTGACAAATTAAATCAAGAATTTTATTTTTTGTTTCGTGAATATAAAAGGGTGAGTTTTTTGCAAACATTATAAAATTATAAAAAAATAATTAAATATTTACTAATTTATTTGTAGGATAAACGTGTTGTGCTTAGTCTTAAAAATTAATATGCTTTTTAATTCTTTTTTTTTTAATTAATTTCTATTTTTTGGCAAATAAGACGTAAGTATGCAACCTGTAAAATTTTTAAATAATTCCTTTATTAATATTAATAGTTTATTTAAAATTTTAGGAGTCACAGATGCATTAAAAACTGTCCACCGGGAGAAAAGCAATATATTTATATGTTTGATAGGATATATAAAATATATTTTAGTTTTCTTATTATTTCTTTAAAATTTTAATTATTTACAATACAATACACATTTTGGTTTTAAAGAATTGCTTTCGAATTTTTTTTATATATTGTTACGAGAATATTTAGTTAAAGTTATAAAAAGATAATTATCGTTAAAAAAAGAAGTAAAATTTCTGCCTGTTTACAAATTAAGAAGTTTCGAAGAAGTGTTATGAACACAAAGGAACAATAACAAGGTACAGTAAAAATCCATGAACTAGAATAAACAATAAGAAAATAAAAATAACTGACAAGAATCATACAACGAAACAAACGCCTACACTGAATAATCATAACAACGTCATCTATATGTGATGCGTTAAACAGTCTATGCGAACGTTATCGAGTAAACACATAAAGTTAATATAGCAACTTCTAGGAATCAAAATGCTAGTTATCAACGAGAATTTTTGTGTGTATAAAGAGTAAATATTTTATCTAAATAAATGCTGTAATTTAATTAAAACCCTAGAAAGTTGTGTGTAATTATTTTGCAATAAGAGTAGTCAATAAACTAAACGTCTATTAAAGAAATAACCCTATATTAGTTACGGCGAATTGAAGAAAATTTTTCCATTCATTTTGCTGATGATGATGTGCCTAGAATAAAAATAAATAAAAAATAATAAAACAATTTTTTGTTTCGAGTATAAAGTTGCATACATATGTACATACATATTAAAATTTTTAAAAATTATTTAATTCCAGGTAGAGTTGTAAAACATCAGAATTTTTCGAAATGTTTTTCAAAAGCCTTACTTTTACACACACACACAAGATTGATGAAGAATATGCATAATTTTAATTTTAACTTTAGCCTTGGGAATAATTTGGATTAAATGGAAGTCTTGATTTCAAGTTCAAATAATTTTACACACATACTTACCTGAACTGTTGTGCTTTTTGTGAATTTTTTACATACCGGATGTAAAAATATAAGAAAACTGTAAGTAAACAAGCGCATGCTTATTAGCGCTGAGCTTTTCATTCTTTAATATTTATAACCACCACAGCTGGCTTTTAACTTAAATTATACTTTAACCGGCAGAATTCGGTTAGTAGAATAGAACACTTGATCCTTAAACGTCTTCAGCGAGAATAAAGCGGGAAAAACTTACAAACTTTTAAAAACGAGTTTGATAAACGAAAACGAAAATATTTTAATTTATTCTTTTGGATAAGTAAAATATAGCCCCAAGCCAAATATGCAAGCAAATATAACGAGCTTAATATCTCAGAGAAATATACTATACATTTATGAGCTTGTTTACATAAATTTTTAATTGGCAATAAATCTAAAAAAAACTTGCTTTATTAAAATTTAAGTCTTTAACGGAAATAAAATAAAAAATTTACGTAAAAGTTGTGAAAATAATTTAATCTCCTGGCTTGTTCTCTATAGTCATAAATGTCAATAAATATAAAATTTGAAAACAAAATGGTCATCATGAAGTCGTGTTGTTATTTCAAAAATGTATGGAATGGCAGTTTTGCAAGTGGCATTTATACAGTGGTAAGTGTTAAAAATCTTTGGATAGTACTAATATAGGCTAATTTAAAATTCTTTACCAAAAACATTTAATTTTAACTTTGAAAGAATTCAGAAGACTTGCATTTTGCTTTAATAAAGGCGGCAGCATAATGTTAGCAACAACAAATATTTCACAGATTCGAGAAATTGTAAAAACTTTGCTTATTGAACATCTTCAGTGGGCGCTAATTCATCCCTAGGAAAATTTGGGTTCTTCCTGTGTTCTGTAAATGTAAAAGCAGTGGCAACATAATGGTAATTGCACACAAGGCTTCATTGTCACAAGTTTAGATGATAAACATTAAAAAATATTAAATTTTACAAAAAAAAATCAAAATGAATTGGGAGCAAAGTTTTAAAAAAAAACTATCTCGTAAAAGTGATCTTAAGGAAACCTCCAACATAACTTTGATTATGCATGATACGTATGAAATTTAAAGTTTTCACCATTTGTGTTATTAAAAAAATTCCTAATACAGGGTGTGCGCCGGGAAATTTTGTTTGTTTAAAATTTTTGATCAAATGAAAAAGAATGGATTTTCTATTGGTGAATGCTTTATTCAATTCCGGTAATTATGTATGGAATACAATATCATATAAATGTCCGCCTCTATTAACCTCACAAATGTGAGACCTTTTGAGCACATTTTTCTTTATATTCTCACACAATTCACGTGGTATTTCATTAATTTCATCACGAATATTTTGTTTGAGCTGCTCAAGCATTTCTGGTTTGTTTGCATAAACCTTGCTTTTCAGGTAGCCTCACAAAAGAAGTCCGGAGCAGTCAAATCAGGCGACCGTGGAGGCCAATCAATATCACCATTTCTTGAAACAACTTGTGGAAAGAGGTCTCGCAGTAATTCCATTGTAATCCTGGCTGTATGCGATGTGGCATTGTCTTGTTAATACCACATGTTAAGCCCAAAGCATGCAGTTGTGGCGTTAAAAGGTTTTCAACCAGGTTTTCAAAGAAGTAATGTCCAATGATTCCCTCTGACAAAATTGCACACCAGACTGTCAATTTTAATGGTTGAGGGTTTCCCATTTCTCAGAACCGACTATTCTGTTTATTCACACATCCATTCAAATGAAAATATGCCTCATCACTCATTAAGATTTTTTCATTAAAATCGTGGTTGTCAGGAGCGAGCTTTAAAATCCTATTGCAATATGTACGGCGGCATAAATGGTCTTGTGGAAAAAGCTCTTGTGTCAACTGAATATTATATGGAAACAGATGTAAATCGTTGTCCAAAATTGTAGCCAAAGTTGTTCTTTGAAGATCAAGCTCCTGAGCACGGTATCGAATTGAGGTTGAGGGATAGTTAGGAACGCTTTCTTGAGCAGCAATACTGTCAGTACGTTGCGGTCCACGCTTGGGCCTATCACCTACAGACCCTCTTTGTTCGAAATCATTCACTACACGATAAATAGTGCGTTTTATTGACACGTTGTTTCTTCAAAAATTTTACGTAACTTTCTTGGTTTATAGAATATCTTTCCATAATAAATTTGCCACGTGTCTACTTCAGGACTGCCAAAGTTAAATTGTCAAGACTAATGTTTACCAAAAAAGCGCAAAACAAAGTAGTATACTTTCCCGGCGAACACCCTGCACTTGGTTCAAGTGAATTAAAGAGTCTCAAAGATTTATTTATTAAAGATATTTTTTTAAATTGTTTTTTAAAAAAACATAACTCTGAAATCCAAGAGATTTCAGTTTCCGAAAAATTCTTTGATTTTTTTTTAATAAATCTTAATTGGCATGCCAGTGCAGATGCTTCAGCGAACATTATTAAATTTTTGGAAATACGCATTTCAGAGGTCCACATTTGTTAATGCAGTAAAGATGTTGTTTTCAAAAGTACTCTTCTTCCGGGTGCTCGAAGTATGATTTAAAATTTTAAAAATCAAAAGCAGTTTTATTTAAATACGAAACATTGATGTAGAGCCCAACGATATAAATAAAAAAATCGTTTTTAAGGTTAAACAAAACCTTAATGTTTTATTATATTTAGTAAAGCAATTGTATATTTTAGAGACTAGTAATATTTAACATTTTTGTAATAGCAAATATTGGACCATTATCTTAAAAAGGAAATTTGTTAATCTAAAATATTTTTACAAAGACGCTTAGTTTAACTCTTAACATGATAGTTATCACTAAAAAATTAAAGTGAAATGAGCTTTTGCGTTTGTTTATAAATAACGAAATTTTTAGGAAATCTTATTGACACAAAACAACAGCAACATGCTGTATTTAAATAACACGAACTAGGAACTAACACAACTAAACAAACATCTGCACGAAATAATGATAACAATGTCATCTAAAGGGTGTTTTTTTAAGCCCGATAGAACTTGAAATTGTAAAAAATAACACAAAAAATTAAATTGTAATCAAAATTTCTTTTTTATTCGAAGGATCAATACGTGACATTAACATTTGAAAATGATTTCGGGCATATGGGCACCGCGGCTGTTCTTGACGAAGCGCATTCTGGACGTCCAATTTTGGGCCACTTTTTCGCACACTGCTGGGCGTATGTCACGAATAACACGAACAATGCTCTCCTCCAAGGCGTCAATTGTTGCTGGTTTATCAGCATAAACCAGTGACTTCACGTAGCCTCACAGGAAATAGTCGAGTGGTGTCAAATCGCACGACCTTGGAGGCCAATTGACAGGTCCATTTCTCGAAATCAACTTACCGCCAAATTTTGATTTCAATAAGTCGATGGTTGCGTTCGCTGTATGGCACGTAGCGCCATCCTGTTGAAACCACATCTCGTCCGGATCAATGTCATCCATATTTTCAAACAAAAAATCATTGATCATGGTGCGATAACGATCTCCATTGACCGCAACGCGAGCTCCGGCCCCATTTTTGAAGAATTAAGGTCCGATGATGCCACCAGCGTGAAAACCGCACCAAACGGTGCATTTTTCTGGATGTAATGGAGTCTGTAGGGTCTGTTGTCAATTTTGCTTATTAACAAACCCGTTAAGCCAAAAATGCGCCTCATCGCTGAACACAATTTTGCGATAAAACAACGGGTCAGTTGCCAACTGCTCTAGAGCCCAATCGGCGACAGAAAGACGCATATAATGGTCTCGTGGCTTCAATTTCTGCACCAGCTGGATCTTATACGGGTGTAGGCCGAGATCTTTGCGCAAAATTTTCCACGTAGTGGACGGACAGAGCCCCAATTCCTGCGACCGACGACGAATTGATAATTTTGGATCTTCTTCCACACTTTCGTTTACAGCGGCGATATTCTCGTCAGTACGCACATTCCTTCGACGTGTTGGTATTATTGCATCCTCTAGAGAGTATGTGGTACGAAATCTATCGACAGTTCGACGAATGGCTTGTTCTGATGCACTATTATGTACGCCATAAAAATGACGAAGTCGTCTATAAGTTGCGCGAATCGACGACTGATTTTCAAAGTAAATTTGGATAATTTCGTAGCGTTGTTCAAGCGAGAGTCTATTCATGATGATTTGTCAGAGTATACTGTAACAAATAAAAAAATATGTTTCATCAAAATTTCATTTTTTGTGTTACTTTTTACAATTTAAAGTTCTATCTAGCTTAAAAAAACACCTTTTATATTAAATGTTCTAGTAAATGCTAGAACCGCCCAAAATAGAATATACGTGCTCCCTCTGTTGGGTAATATTTAGTTTAACAGCCATACCTAAACAAGAGCGGAAAGCGGAACGTTACATACAAAATGTACGCGCATGAGAACTTTTTACAGCAAAAAAACGCTTTCCGCTCTTGTTTAGGTATGGCTGTAATTGTGAACGTGATCGAGTGAATACACAAAAGTTTGCATCATGTATTTTTGTGTATATAGTAAATAGCTTCTCTAAGTAAATCGTGTAATTCAATTAAAACTAAAAAGTTGTGTGTAATTATTTTGCAATAAAACAACGTTTATTAAAGTAATTATATATTCTCTCAAGACACTTTTATTTTGTAAGCGCCTTTTCCATTATAAATTATTTATATTAAATCTTTATATATATAATTCCACTGTACGGTTGTTGTGACTGAATTCCTCCTAAACGGCAGGACCGATTTGCATAAATTTTTTTGTATGCGTTTGGGTGGCGCCCCGGGATTTACAATTCGGTCCAATTGGACATAAGGAAAGTGGTACCTTCCATACAAAACACAAATTAAAAATCTATTATTTCTGCTCCTGATAACGGTATTTGTACAAAATTTGGTACGTCGGTTGGCGTGCATTTTTCAAGTGCTGCTTCAAATATGGGCGGGATTATACAAAGAGGCGTGGTACCTCCCATGCAAACCACAAGTTAAGAATCCAATATTTCTGCTCCTGCTAACGGCATTTAAACAGAATTTGGTATTTCGGTTGAGTGAACATATTTTAAGTTCTGCTGCAAATATAAGCGGGATTTGATAAAGACGCGTGGTACCTCCCATAAAAATTTTCTTTATGTATATAATTCTATTGTACGTGTGTGTGTCTCTGAATAAATTTTTCTGCATGCGTTTAGGTGCCACCTTGGATTGTTTACATTCACAAACCAGACCGGCAGATGGCGCTGCAGTCGGTAGCCAGGTTATTCAACTACACTGCAACCACACGACTGGATCGACTTGAATGAATTTTTGTGTATTCATTCATTCAATGCATTTAATTTTTTTGTGCGCTGTGTTTTGTTATTATATGGTAACGCATTTACGTAAATATTGAGCATTGTTTACTTCAAAAATACACACACGCCATAAATTGTCGCCAGCCGCCAACTGCCTCCAATGTGCCTTAGCGGATGATGGTGAAAGGCCAAAAGTAACACGGGCTCGATTACTGCCGCCGTTAAAACAGTCACGGTGGGCATCGAGCTTATTTGTTTGCGTTTCTTCTTTGCGATCTCACAAATTCGATCTCATTGGGTCAGCTAGTATTTTATAAAATTATTTTTTAAAAAAAGTAAATAATTTCGTCCTCTCTCATCTTTAATTATGGTTTCCAAACTTTTAGGAGTTTAATTGATGAATTTTAAGGTCACCTCCGATATTTTTTTTGCGAAAGCCTGAATCCATATTGGTTGCGAATTCATCTTTTTGCGGTCCCGATACCAACAGGACTCTTACACCCACATATCAATACAGCCACCGCCATGTTTAAATAGAAGACTTAGATTTTCATTATTCAATTCTTGGTAAGGTTTCCTCCATCTTCCATCATTACCATATAAATTTAATTTATTTCCATTTGTAAAAATAAGCCGATTCTAGAATTCCATGAACTTATCTTTGTGGATTTTCGCATAGTTAAAACGTTTTTACCTACTGACTTTGCTTGGTTATCGAAAACACAGAGAGAAAATAACTAAAAATGTACATAATGTAGACGATTTGTTTGTTTAATGGGTTTTTTCAACAAGAAGTTTGTTTTTCAATTATCGCAACACCAACAATATGAGAGTTTTAATAGATGCATTGGCAATTGTTACAATGAATTCAATTTAGCACAAAAATCGCATTAAAATATTTAGAATTCACTATTACCATGGTGGTTCTGTTAAAGTTACATTTCGTAAAATTCGTGATATTTTCGGACAACACAATCGTCCTTCTTAAGCCGCTATTAAGAATTTGGTTGTCAAATTTGAATCAACAGGCACGATACATAAATTGCGAACAACAACGCGTGTTCGATCGGGTGGCTCACACGAAAACATCGCAGCCGTGAGCTGCGTTCTCAAGAATTGGGGTTATGCAGCAAGCGAAATTGCCGCATTTGGACTTTTGAAAGTTCTAGAGCGAGGCCTTTGCATGCTCAACATGTTACTGTAGGGAGCGCTATGTGGACTGAAGGCGTGAATGGGCCTTTTTTTTCAAAGATCGGGCTGGAAATGCGGTAACGGTTAATGGATCACGTTATAGTGAGATGCTAAAAAATCGATTTCGACCTATAATTGACGACGTGGATATCACTGACATGCAGTTTCAACAGGACGGTGCCATATGTCACACAGCCAATGGAATGATCAATTTATTATTATATCAATTACCCGATTGGCTAATTTCACGACAATCAGCAGTTAAGTGGCCAGTCAGATCGTGTGATTTTACACCACTAGATTATTTTTTAAGGGGCTATGTTAAGGACAGAGTCTATACGGAGCCAATCGAATCGACTTCAGCTTTTAAACTCAAAACCTGTAAAGTGATTAACGACCGCCATTTTACCAAAAAGCGATTAAAAACTTTGATGAAAGAATCGACATCTGTTAGCGTGGTCGTGGTGGACATTTTCCAGATATCATTTTGCATTCATTAATTTTGGCGATCTTTTCTCTTCGTAATACAATAAAAATTTAAATCATCTTAAGGGGCCAATACACGACACAATCATGCTGTCGCAATCACATGATTGATCAATCACGCTTTAACCAAACACCACACCAGCACGATTGCTCAATATTCATTTGATTTCAAGTATTGTGTGGATAAGGTCATTATGGATAGCGACGACGCTTGTGCTGCAGTTATTGTTGCTATTAGCATTAAAAGAAAGAAACGTAAAGAAAAGAAGAAAAGGCTGTGGATGAAGAAATGGTTAATAAATAGAGAAGAATTAGGAGACACTAAACTTCTAAAAGAGTTGTCAATCAGTGCCGTGGACGATTTAAATAATTTTTTAAGAATGGATAAAGAACATTTTTATAAATTATTAAAGGAAGTTACGCCATTAATTATTAAGAAAAGCACAATGATGAGGGAACTAATTTCACCGTTTCATCGGTTAGCAGTTACTCCGGCGATGTGTTCATTGTTTGATAAATGAATGACTGAACAAATTTCACGAAACACGACACAAGCACGCTGTCACAATCATGAAAATATCAAACTCATTTTGATTTTACACAATCAGCTTGATCAATCATACATCAACCCCACACACGGTCAATCGGCTTGTACAATCAACTGATTGCGACATTATGATTGTGTCGTGTATGGGCCCTATTAAGCTTAGTACTCTGTTCTAACTTGCGAAAAGTGTTGAGCAACATTACATATTTCGCTTGAAAATTTTGACAATATGTTGCCAGCTGATTCTCTCTTTTTATCTAATATTAATGTTGCGCAGTACGGCAGATAAAATGTTTACGAAATAAAAAATTTATAATTTCACTAAAGAGGCTTTTAAAATAATTAGAATTCTGTTTTTATTAATTAAAATCTGTTTTTAAACAAAAAAAATATTTTTTTATTAAATAACTTTTAATAAGGTGGATACATAAGGCAATAGATTTTATTGCAAAGAATAATATGAGCATATACTATTATTTTAAGAAAAACTTTGGCTATTATAAAAAAATTCATATACTTATTTCAGCCTTTTGTTTTGTGTGGCCAGTCTTTAAAAAAATTGAAAACTCTTATTTTACTATGTAAAAATTACTATTATGCATTAATATTAAAAATAAGTAGAACAGAGATCTCATCGTAAAGCATAACAATAATTTTTCATCGTACATTTTCGCCAATCTCATTAGGCAATTTTAACCACATTAACCACCACATTAATATAATTATATATAATTGAGGAAAGGCGCGTTGACATTATTTTGGTTTTGTTGTTTTGCCATATCCACCAACGTTGTCATCACATCTGCCACTTTTGAGACACCTGCTCACATTTCATTTCGATATACGTTTTTCGATGAAACTACTGTGTTTTTATAAAATAAAAATCTATAAAACTTTAATTAAAGTTACGTTTTAAATTAGAATAATAAGACTTGGTGTCTACTTACGTTGTTTTTTCCGGTGGCGTAATAGGCAGCATTTCAGAATCAGATAATATATCTTGCGTGGGCTGCCGATCTGGCGTGCTTAAAAGCTGTGAGCTACTGGTTTTACAATCAAAATTTGCATCACTTACGAAAGCTACAATAAGCAACAATAAATTAGAATAATAACACTTACGTTCTCAATTTCGACGTCTCAGTGAAATCCTCAGAAAACTACCAGGGATCCTGAGATTCGTCTGAATAGAACTGCAAGTCGCATCCACTACCAGATTTTTTGATGCTTTTCTTTTTTGGTTGTAATACCGTTTGCTACTCGAAATACTCCTCCAGTTTTGCTCACATACTTCTTCTAATAATAATTAAAAAAGATCATACATATGTATGTATATACATACACATATTTCAATCCTTACCAGGTTTTCCAATCTCTTTAGCAATATCTATCCACGATGATTGCGCGGCACTGCGGTTAGAATATATCATTTGGGACTTATCCCAAATAACTTTTCTTTTTTTTTTACTGCAGAAATAAGAATACACTTTTCTGCGTCACTAAATTTTCCTTTTTCTTTTTCACTTTTTAATAAATTTACGCTTTTCTCCATACTTTTACTTTTTGGCACAACAAATTTTAAATTAAAAATACAGTTGTTGCTCACAATTCCGTGCGAAAAAAGTGCTGCTCATATTGTTTCGTAGTTAAAAAAATGTTGCCTGAAACGTTTTTCATTTTTAAAAACATGCTGCCAGAAACATTTCGTGACTTTTTCAAAAATAAACAGAGTACTAGTTCAGCAACATTATTTCTTATTTATTTCGTATGAATTATTTTTATATGGGATTTGACAGCATTTCGCACGAAATTATGAACAGAGTACCATGCTTTAATCTAAATACTTTGTTTTATTTTGTTTTAGAAAGCCAACCTCTTGGTAAAAAACCCTTTATTAGGGGTTGCACATTAACGTATTTAATTTTATATCAAAAACAGAAACACTTAAACGTATTTCTCTTCTTAGTAATTTAAACACATACATACACTTACATAACTACTATTTGTTCTTTTTAAGTCGAATCAGAAAGTGATTGCGAGTTGTTTAACAGTAGAAAAAAATGTAATAGCCATGCTTCTTCTTTACAAGTAACGCATGTTATTTTAAACTTCTTATTATTTTAATTTTCCCCTTAATGAAAGAACTATTAATTTTTTGATAAATTGTTTATTCTTATTCCAGATTTATTTTTCCTTCTCCAGCATAATTTTTCTTATTTATGTATTGGACGAGTGGGAGTATTTGGTGGGTAGGCGTAATAAACCCCAAGGAGAAACTATAATTGAAAAAGGCGATATTACAGAAAGTAATAAAAAAAATTTAATATCGTTTTTGATTTATTTGAACTAAATTTTATCATAATTTTTTCATTTAATTTTTATTTAATCATTATTTTTACAGCTCATGTGATATTTAATATAGTATTATTATTATGCTCTGTGGGTCTAGTGGCCGCATCGATAATTTTGCTGTACGGTTTAAGAAAGGTATGTAAAATGAAAGTAGAATATTTTATAGATCGATATTTCTTAGAGGGAGATTTAAAAATATAGCAAAATTGCGTAGCGTTAATATTATTATTCCGTTCTATTTTTTAATATTTTATAACTACGCATTCATATTCTTTTTTTAAGCAACTAACTACTCAACAACAAATATTCTTATTTGTACTCAAGGCCATGTTGGGATTTAAACACATGAACTTGCGAGTCGTCTTAATATTAAAATTTAGAACATGGCCCGCTTTTTCCTTTTAAAAGAATAACAATTTTTTAATGACTTAAAGAAGTGCAATTTTAAAAGAGATCTTGCATCTGTTTTCTCTTATTTTATTAGACGGTAACTCCATTCGGTCTAAGAATAACAGAAACAAACTTTTTAGGTATTTAATTTCACATTTTTTTATATGCATATTTTTTGTAGGTATTTTTAAGGATTTTTTTAAATTGTATAAAATTAAATATTTTGCGCTGCTAAATCAATGTTAAGATGCTTAAGTTATAACTATATAACTTATAACTGATTTTGTCGGCAAAACATCCTTAATTAAAATAAAATTTGATGAGATAAAACAACACATAACAATTATATAACTTAAGTACATTAAATTAACTGAAAACTGTAATACTTTCTTTATTTTTATTATAATGTTGCTTTTGGCGATTGTTGTGAACTCATCCTTTTTCCTTTCTTATCATTCTTTGTATTATGATATGTTGCAGTTATGTCGGTTGGAATAACTTCATCCAATTTTATTCGCGATGGTGAAACGTATACGTAGTACATTGTGATTCTTAAAATATCTTTCTTAATTAATTTTTCGGTAAAGTATCACAAAATATATTTGTTTTATTTTATTTAAAATATTTTTTAAATTATTTGAATTTTAAAAAAAAAGTATTCGAATTGGTATAATCTATTAAAATTTGTTGTTTTCGTTAGGATGGGATCGCCAATGAAAAGGTTTCTCATCATTTTGTAAGAAAAACATGAATTGTAACCGGAAGAATATACCACTGGTCGGAGCTAATAATTTTTCGATTTGGCTTTTTAAAAAGGCAACAGATACTATTAATATTAAAACTAAACTTAGTTTACGTTTATAGCCTCGTTTGCCACTGTTAAGAAACAATATCGGAAAACAATCAAGAAATTAGTATTTCACTTCAACTTTTACTGAAATTTGATACTAAAGTTAAAACAAAAATTTTATTTGAACATGATTATCATATCTCTATTCTTAACTTGTTGCATAATCTTTATTTGTAATAACCTCCGCACAATACCTTGACATCTTTGTATTAACATTTTATTATATTGTCCAGTTGGACAACAGTCTAAAGCACTTGCATGCTTTCTTGTGTGTTTCGGATTATTATCAAGCAAAGCGTTTCCTCGGAAGCATAAGAACTCATCTGACCAAAGAATATTTTTCTGCTTTTCTTTTGTCCAGTGCTTTAGAAAATTTCAAACGCTATATTACAAGCTTACATGAGTATATTGGTATTTAATTTCTTCTCGAAATCTCCAACTAATAGTTTTATTACTCACTACAATATTTAGTTTCTTTTTACGCTTAGAAACTGGCATAAAAGGGCCTTTCTTTGATATTCTTTAACCTTTTATAGTGACCAAACTCGCCTTTGATCAAGTTTTTCGAATTTTTCTTAAAACTATTGCATTAACAATAATTTTGTTTGAACTTTCATAAACATCTCCAATTATTTATATAAACAATATTAGAAGTTGTCTAATTAGTTCAATTAATAAAGACAATTAAATATATAATAAAAATACGATAATAATTTTTATAATTTTTTTCGGACCAAAACTCAGGGGATGATCCCTATACATGGAATGCATTGTGCCAGAACTAGGAAATTAGGTTATGGGGAGGAGAAAAGAGGGAGTGATGTTTGTGGACATTTAACTTCAATTTTCTATATTGAAAATGACAGGAAAAACCTCTGGAGGAAATTTATTCTCCATACGGACAGTTCTGCTAAAAAACGAATTTTCCCTGTAATGCCTAGTGCGAATCACTGGCCAATTAACTATAAATGGATGCGTTCTCAACGAAAATTTCGTTAAACCTAAAAACGTGCGAGTAGCGGGAATAAATTCTCTAATATCAATAGAGTACTTACCATTGTAGTAACGATAAAACAGTGAAATACATTCCAGATTGCGTCGATGCTCTAGAGAATCAATAGTTGGATATCAATGAGCTGCTTGGCCCTCTCTTGTACGCGATGAAGATGGAAGATGGAGTAAAGTATCCCTTACACCGTTTTAGAAAACCGAGGCACTTGAAATCTTCTTCAAGTAGAAAGTTCTGTTGCAAAGAATTATAGCTTCGGCTTCCTAGGACGAGCATGACGTTCCAAATTATGCAGTGGTTCGATCCACCATCTGATTAAGACTTTATGGCCAGGCGCGGATGTAAATCTAATCACACGTTGTTCCTTCAGGTGGGACAGGAACAAAAGAATCTTATATGAAACGTAAAACCACATGCGTTACTTAAACGCAATAGTTAAATTATGATATTTACAAACAAACTTGTTAAAAATTAGAATACAATTCATTTCGCATTGAAGCTAAATACTTTACAAAGAATTTACAACTTTAATTTTAGCTGAAGATTATTGAGAGACATCCGAAAAGCTCGCATATTAACAACTAACTCACACCATTAATAATAAACTTCCTCGCTTACCGGAATCTTACTTTCAAATGAATAATTTCTTGTTGCGTATGAGTTTGGAGGATAAAATAGAAAAGAAATTATGGGCTTCTGCCTAATGAAGTGGTGATTTTAATTTTGCATATTTCTATTTGACAAATATTGCGAATCACAAAAATTTACATACTGAAAAAGGAGACAGGAAAAACTATCTTGTTTTAGCTTAAGCCAACAAAATTTAACGTGTTTGCTTGTAACACCCTTCAACACAGCGTTGACGTTAATAAATTTGTCGTTTCATTTACATTTTCTATAATTATCATTGATGACGTTCTAAAGCGAAAGTAAAGGGTTTTCCAACTAGAAGTTTGATTTCTAAAACAAAATAAAATAAAAAGTTTAGATTAAGATTATTCAAATTTTTATTGTATTACGATTAATTCATTCAGCAACAACCGGCTGATTTGTCTAAAACAATCATTTTTTCAGACGAAGCCCATTTTCACTTCTCAGTGTATGTCAACAAGCAAAATTGCCGCATTTGAGCTTCTGAAAATCCTAGGGCGACTATTGAGAAGGCTTTTCATACTCACTATGTAGTGCGCTATGTGATTTGGATGTGTGATTGGGCCGTTTCTTTCAAAGATGATGATGGAAATATGGTAACGGTTAAAGGATCACGCTATCGCAAGATGCTAGCAACTCAATTTTGGCCTATTATTGACGACGTGGATATCACTGACATGTGTTTTCAACAGGACGGTGCCACATATCACATAACCAATGAACCAAATTTCCCGATCGCATAATTTCTCGACAATCAGCAGTTAAGGGGCCAGCCACATCGTGTGACTTAACAAATCTGGATTATTTTTTGTGGGACTTTTTTAAGGACAGAGTCTATAAGCAGTCAATCGAATCGATTTCAGCCTTAAAACTCAAAATCTGCGATGTGATTAACGAAATAGAACTGACAGTTTGGTAAAAAGTGATTAAAAACTTTGGTGAAATAAAGAATCGACATCTGTTGGCGTGGTGGTGGTGGACATTTGCTAGATATCATTTTTTCATTCATAATTGGTGAACTTTTCTCTTCGTAATACAATAAAAATTTGAATCATCTTAATCTAAATTTTTTATTTTATTTGTTTTTAAAAAACAAACGTCTTTTTGAAAAACCCTTTACATATTTTGGATTAATGGATTATTTCTATTAAAACTTAAATTAGTTCATTATGGAATTTTTTTTTTTTTAATATTTCCAATAAATTTAATGTTCACTAATGAATCGAAATTACATCGAATAAGAGTTTAAAAATTTGTACAAAATTTCGAAAAGTAACAAAAGTAAAATCAAATTTTTTTTTAATTTTCCTTAGTGCGAAAGGTATATACGATTCGGTTTAACATTACTTTTTAATTTCCCCAAAATAAAGGACAACGAGGATTATAATTCTATACAAAAAAAAAATATCAATCATCTTCTCATTATTTTATTTCATGAACACAATATGTATTTGGGTATGTAAAAGCCTTTTATATACCTTAAGTATGTACACTTATGTGTCCATGTAAGTACAAGTGGGAAAATCATTTTTACACTTTTTTTATGAGAGAAACTTTTTTTGTTTTGACTTCAGTTTACATACAAAATGAATATTTCTTGAAGCACAATATGAATTATTAATATCAGCTGGTACCTTTAAAAGGTTCTCTGTTCTTTTTTATTACAAATGGGATTAATGTTGTTGTTGTTGTTTATGTTAAGTATAATTTATTTATCTTTTACTTTTTTAATCCACAAAAACAAAAAAATACATTTTAAGCATCTTCATATTTTATTATATTAGAGCCGCGCACAAAAAAATAAATTAAGTTTAGCTCAGTAAGTTAAGTTAAATTAAGTTTAGCTAAAGTAAAAAAAAACAGGTTTAAGTCCAAACGAAAAGGAGCAAAGTAGTAATTGAACAGATTATTGGGAACTAAAACTATATTTTATTGAAATCTTAATTAACAAAAAATTTACTATAATTTAAACTGAGGCAGTTGTCAGGAGTTTGCAAAGAAATAAATCTATTACGAAGGGTTTTCCAACTAGAAGTTTGTCTTTCAAAACAAAATAAAACAAAAAATTTAGATTACGATGAAAAAAGTTCGGTAATTATAAATGAAAAACAACATCTGGGAAATGTCGACCATGGGCACGCTAACAGATGTGAATTCTTTCATCAAAGTTTTTTTTGGTAAAATGGCGCTCCTATTTTATTAATTACATCATGGATTTTGAGTTTTAAGGCTGAAAGGGATTTGATTGGCTCCGTATCGACTCTGTCCTTAACATAGCCCCACAAAAATAATCTAGTGGTGTTAATCCCACCGTCTGACTGACGACTTAACTGCTGATTGTTAAGAAATTATGCGATCGAGAAATTTGGTTTGCAATAAATTGATCGTTTCATTGGCTGTGTGACATGTGGCACCATTCTGTTAAAACCAAATGTCAGTGATATCCACGTCGCACGGTGGCTCAGAATCAATTTTCTTGATATATATTTATAAAACTTTAATGCCATCAGAAAGGAAACAGATCAAAATTTTGTCAAAATATTCGCAGTAGTAGGCGTGGCATGCTGCTAAAAGCAAAAAATTTAAGTTAATTTAGAAATAAAAGAAAAATTGTAATATTTGATCTCATATTAATTACGATTTCTTGATAATGGGCTGCGTTTTTTTTTATTATGTTGGGTGCAATGTTCTTTTTCACAAATGGCATTTGAGCATTTGTAGTTAGAGTGTTATGTAAAAAATTTTAAACCACCATTTATTCATAAAATTTCAAGTTTAATAGTGTATAACTTTTAAAGGACAAAAAAGGACAAAAAGGACAAAAAATCGAAACCACCTAAAGAATGGCAAAAGTGATTTCGTCAAAATATTGCAAAAAAGCTACAAGGAAGTTAACTTTAGTAAAAATAAATTCTACAAGCGCTTTGCGAATTGGTTACAAGGTGAACTTCGTATCAAGGTGATTTCAGAAACCACATATGAGGATAGTGGTGGAAGACCACAAAAATCGCTAGATAACTGTAGCGATATATCTAAGAGAAGAAAACTGAAAAAGAAGAAAACTGCGATTACAAAAATAATTAACGAAAGTGGATACCATTCAAAAAGGCTTTTACGCCAGTCCGGAGAGAACAAAAGGGGTCCTTAAAATCTTTCCAACACCAAACCAGGACAAACAGTTCACAACTGAGGAAGCGCTTGCATTATTTCTGGATTTAAAGTTAACAAAACAGCAGTATACTCAACTCAGATGACGCACAAACGAAATAGGTTCTAATTTACACCCACTTAAATATTTTTTTGTAAATGGAGATGCGATGAATCTGACACAGAAAGAATTAATACAGAGCAGAATATAAAATATTTACAGGAAATATTCCAGCCAAATGAATAATAATTATAATTTCCATTTAATATTTGAATGAAATAAAGTATACAAATATTAATATTAAATGTTATTTTATATATCAACAATCTATTTGTGACTATAAGTAATTAAAGAAAACTTAAGTTACACTGTTTTATTTTAAAATTGACCAAAAACTAGGAAATATGTAAGCATTGTTAAGCATAAAGTTAAGTGCTGCGATGTACCGGTCTTAATAAAGCCTAAACTCGATTAAAGCTTAAGATGTTATCTATTGACTAAAAAAAGAATTTCTAAAAAATCGTTTTTAGTTAAAAAGTTACAGAGTTTTGGCCAATGAAATACGATTCTGAGCCACTGTGCATCGTTAATAATAGATCAAAACTGAGTTGTTTGATCCATTGACCGTTACCGCATTTTCAGCCTCATCTTCGAAAAACTCGCCCAATCACGGCTCCAGATTACATCGCCAATCATATAGTGACACTTTGTGTATGCAAAGGCTTCTCAATATTCGCTCTAGGATTTTCAAAAGCCCAAATGCGGCAATTTTGCTTGTTGACATATCCTGACAAGTGAAAATGGACTTTGTTTAAAAGAATGATTTTTTTCAGAAAAACCAGCCGGTTGGTGTTAAATGAATTGAGTAAATCTACGAATGGCCCGTCGGCTTCAATTCCTGCACCTGTTGAACCTCGTAAGACTTTAAAGTCAAAACCTTATGCAAAACTCGCCATGTAGTAATTTTGAATATCCCTAATTGTTAGGAATGGGAATTGACAAATTTGGATTTGCTTCAACACTGTGGCTTACAACGATGTTTTCAGTTGAACGAGCTGGTCGAACACGTGTTGGTGTTCGCACATTTTGTATCTAACCTACGACTCAAATTGAACAACCAAATTCTTAATAGCGGTCTCAGAAGGCCGATTATGTTGTCCGAAAACAGAACCATTATTATCATCGTGGATTTTAATTATTTTAATGCGATTTTCGTGCGAAATTGAATTCGTTGTAATAATTGTCAATGCATCTGCTACGAATACGTTAAAAAACTAAATGTCCAAACTGTCATGTTGTTGGTGTTGCCGTAATTGAAAAGCAAACTTCTTGCTAAAAATTGTATGAAAACAATTAAACTTGTTTAAGTTTAAAAATTTTTATGTTAAAAAATGAATTTATCAAAAGGAAACTTTTATATTGTTTAAATATTTTTAAGCGTTATGTTCTTTTTTAGGATAAGCGGACACTACTGTTGCCATGGATAATGCTAATGATTGGCGATGTTTGTATTGAACTTGTTTATGCATTTTATTGTCTATTCAGTAAAAGAGCAAACTTTGATCCTATCGTTGGATTTATATTTACCATGGATTTATTTATTATTTGTTTGAATGTGAGTAAAGTAAAAAATTAACAAAAAAATTAAAGAAAACTAAAATATTTGTTTGTTTGTTTGCGTTTCATTTATTTATTTTAGACTTATTGTGTATTGTGTGTCGTGTCACAGTATCAGGAATATAGGAAGCTTCTTAAGCGTACAAATCAACAAATCGATGTAGGTATTAAATTAAACGAAATTTCAGGATTATGAGAAAAATTTGCAATCAATTTTATTTTCCTTGAATTTCATATAGTCTACAGTGTCAATTGAATGTACGGAAAATAATTACTGTGATTATCCTGCCATCACTGAGATACCCATCTCAATTAAAGCAAATCAATTAAATCGGTCTGCAACATCATCTCTACCCACTTCCCAACATTGTACAAAGATACCAACTATAACTGAAGAAAACGTATCGGAAGCTCATGTTTAATAATATTAAAGAGGAAAATTGTTAAAATAAAATACTGAAAATATTTTATTTATATTTGTATAGATTTTTACCTAATAATAAGAATAAGTAATGAAGAAAACATTTAATATAATTAAAATTTTAAAGAAGTAACTTTAAGTTGTTTCAACTAGCTGTTTTTCTCTCTATTTTTAAATAAAATAAACTAAATTTATAAATTTTATAACATTTGTTATTTCGAAATTCTTTACTTAGAATAGTATTTCGCTCGTAAAAACAAATCATATTAAACTAAAACATCATAGCAGACCGTGTAATGAAATTGTTACAAAAGGTATCACATCCCCAATTTTACTCTTGCGAAACATAACAACCACACATAAAATAATTTCTAGTTTGTGCACTTTTGCACCTATTACCAATGCGGTTATGTAAACAAATCAAATTGTCGTGCATAGGGGACCCCCCGGGGGCACATATATGGTCTTAATGGAGAGCTACTATGTCAACCTGTGCAACTGGGGGAAAAGGGAGCCCAGTCCCCTGAAGTCAGCAGGGGTACAACTAGAAACTCCACTTTATTTCCACGGGAATCAGTGACCCGCAGAGTTCCGTTATTTGTCTCTTTAGACACTTAACTGTTGTCTGGCTGTTTATTGAGGTTGGCCCTTTATGGGAGTATTGTTGTGGTTGTGGTTGCGGCCCCATATCAGTCTATGGTTTTTTGGTGGCCGGGTTCATTTCACCTTTAATAACACCTAGCTGGTGAAATGTTCCCAGATCCTGTGAGCATGCTAGACATTTGTTCTGGACAGGATTTGGAAAGTCTCTGGAATCATCGAAGTTGCAACTAGAAAGTTCTGTTGCATAGAATTATAGCTTCGGCTTCCTAGGACGAGCATGACGTTCGAAATTATGCAGTGGTTTGGTCCACCATCTGATTAAGGCTTCATGGCCAGGCGCGGATGTAAATCTAATCACACAGTTGTCGTGTATAGGGGCTCACAAGATGCACAAAAATTCCTCGAAAAGCCACTACATCAAAAAAAAGGATTATTGCCGCGCAATTTCTCGATTTGAAGTTGTCAGTTGGATGCCTCATTCTTGTGATTTAACGATGTTGGACTAATTTCTCTGGGGTCATTTAAAAGATTGGGCTTATGTGAACAACCAGCAAACTGACGCTGTGAAGGATGGAATTCGATGCTGCATTGACGCGATAAGCTCGTCAGCTATGCTGCAAAATGTCCCCAATCTAGCTTGTGCACTATTGAGCAATTACTTATAAAGCTGGGCAAATTTGAGGTTAGGAAGTAATTTATCATCTTTCTACAAAGTTGGGGAATTTACAGCATAGTAAGTTGCACTCTTCAGCAAGGAATTTTAATATGAAAATCACTAAATTCTAGGCTCACCATATTGCTGCTGACAATAGATCAAAACAATACACTCGTATTGGCCGTAGCATGGCCGATGTACAGCAAAGTATTGAGAATGAGGCTGGAACATGAACCGGTCGACATTATTAACTATTTGGTATTATTAGTGACGTTTTTCATTAAATTTTCCATAAAAATCTTAACCCTTTTAAAGTTTAATTCATTCAAGAATTAAAGTGGACCGACCATTGTTTGCATGGAACGTTTGTAAATAGGCTGCTTGAAAAGCAATGAATTTTTTAACACTATCATCTTAAGCGAACTAGACGGTTATGTAAGCAAACAAATCTGTTATGTATAAAGGCTCACAAAATCAATAAACAATCCTCGAAAAGCCACTACATCCAAAAAAAGGACACCGTATGATGCGGTTTGTGGTAATTTTTCGAACAAGAAACCACTGTACCCGTGAATTCTATGCCCTAGCAATACATGATAATTAATTTTTGATTGCCACATTTGGCTAATATTTGCAGAGCAGCGCCACGAGCCACAGAGACACCCAAACAATTCAGTTATTGCATGAAAAACTTCCCGGTCGTGCAATTTCTCGATTTTACGTTGTCAATTGGCCGCCTCATTCTTGTGATTTAACGACGTTAAACTAATTTCCCTGGGGTAATTTAAACGATTGGGTTAATGTGAACAACCAGCAAACTGGCGCTGTGAAAGATGGAATTCGTTGCTGCATTAAGGAGATAAGCTCGTCAGCTTGTTGCAAAATGTGCTACAAAATATTGTGAAATGGGCAGTAAACGTTTGCCTCACATCATACTGGCTTATTAATTCCAATATTAATTCCAATATATCGAATCCATATATTTCGCAGCAATAAAATTGAAGTTGTAAAAAACATGCATGTTTTCAGCCAATTTACTTGCTAACCTCAAATTTAACCATCAATGTTTTGTAATTTTAGATAATATAGTGTAAATTAAAAAACTAATTTGACTTTAAGAATAAATAAATCAAAGTTTTGATTAAAAAAAATGGCATCTGTTATTTTGTAAACTTATTGTTGCTGCAATAGAGGATAGTCACTTTAGATAGCACAAATTTTTTACATTTTAGCAATTATTACAGCGATTTTGAAACCCTTTACATATCTGAAATAACGGAAGCTATTGTTGCCATAACTTTAAGTGCTTAAAAACGTCCAAAGAAATATCATTTTAGGGGTATGTAGGGGTCTAAATTAGAGATTTATAATCTTTGAATTATGTTCTTGAAATCAGATAAAAATCGTAAAGTAACCTTCCACAAGTAATTTGTACTTCTAAACTTAAGTACCTAAAACAGTATTTATAATATTTTCATCATGTGACTTCTATTGTTACGTCCTGCCAAACGTTATCAAAGTTTTCAAAGCCTTGATCTTGGTTTTCCAATCTTACACTCTAACGGCTGTATGCATAAAAAACGCTTATTTGAGCTTTGAAGTACACGTTAGTTAACAAACACTTTAAGGCTAACAGACATTTGTTAAAACATGGTATTCATAAACAGTACTTTAGCTAATGTGTGCTTTAGTAAAATTAGTATTTTGATTCTGGCAATGCCACTATTTTCAGTTGTCACGTTGTAGTTAACGATGTATAAAAATGAATATTATTTATCCGGGTAGTCAGATCCATAAAAAATGTTTTTATTGTTTTCAGCAAAATCAACATTTTTTTTTGTTTTTTTATTAATCTTTTTAATAAAAAGCAAAGCACTCAAAAAAGGTTAATTTGCAAGGCTTACGAAGAACTTACAAAGAATTTGTTCATATTAAAAAAATAATTATTCGGATAACGAGCTTTGTTTTGATTATATGTACATCAATAAAACTTTTGTTTAAAATAATTAATTATAATTATATTTTTGTAAAATATAAAATAAAGATGTAAAAATGTTTTATATTGAACGGCTTGTTATGTTTTAGTTTTTATTATTATTTGTATACTACAATTTGTTTAAATAAATATTTTTTAACATTTTTGGAATAACAAAGTATAATTGTCATTGAGCCGTTTACATTAAAAGTGGCATAAGTCACAACTGAACAGTTTTTTTTTTCATTTTTAATAAATTTGAAATTAAGAGGTATTGAGATTTGGTAAGAGTTAAGAAGTATTGAGATTTGCTTGAGAGGAGTGTTGATAATTAACGGTGCAACAAAAATGCTTATTTTGAAAGTGGCGTTAGTCGTTGTACTTAGGAAATTAATTACGGAAAGTGTGTGAAAGAAATGGAAACATGCAATAAGTGTGTGTGAAGTATTGTTGTGATTATTTGACTTATTTTTATTAGTTTGAAAGAAAAGTGCAGTTTACGGAACAATATTATACTGATATCTAATATACTACACATAATTACCATTATTTTATTTTTTTATTCTCAGGAGGTTGTTTCGTGTTGTATAAAATATCTAAGAATGTCACAACTCAAAAGCATATTACTGCACATAGTGACTTATGTAAAGGACAAAATAGTAATAGTAGTAATAGCCTCCTGTTGAAAATATCCTTCATAGTACACAACATAGAGAAAAAAGATTTTATTTCAACACAATCATTAGAAAAATCCGTTTCAGAAAGAAAACTAAATACGGACTAGTTGAAATGGCTAAAAATTAAAATGTTTTATAAACTAATTTAATTGAAAAGATGACTATAACAAAGTAACTTATGCCACCTTAAAAAAAACGGCTCAGTTTATTGTAAACACGTTTTGTTTGGTTTTTGAACTTTCAATAATAAAATTGAACTGTCAATTTATTGTAGGTTTAACGTAGGTTTTTCCTACTTTAAAGTTAACAAACGTATTTTAAGGTAAAAGTGTTTTATGAATACAACTTTAGGAAATTGTGCTAACAACGGCAGTTAAACCTACTTTAAGTTTTTATGCATACAGCCGTAAGACATCAAGTTTTTTAATACACATTTTTTATTTTTACATAGAAAAACATCATTAGAAGGCGAGGTTTACGAAGATCTTACAGCTTAAGTAAATTCATCTTAAGGCCCAACTATAATATATCCATAAGCTGACTTAAGCTAATATCAAAAATTGAACGAAAAGTCTGTCAAATGCTTAAGCAAATCGTTGAAGACTTTTAGGTGGCTATATTGTACTTACATGAATATAGAAATTATTATGCACAGTTGCACATTTGTTTTATTCGTACTTTTGCAAAAAAAAAATTATTAACGAAAAGGCCTTACTATCCTTATACAAATTTATAATTTTTATAATAGTTTTGAGAAAATTACGAAAGAAAAATTACACATTTATCGCTGTTTGTATTATTTAGGTCAAAAGTACGAAAAAATGCAACTGTCTGCCTGAGTCTAGTTTTTCAACGTTATCACGAGTACTGCAAAGTAAAGATTCACATTGTAAAAAAGTAAAAAATATTCAATATAAATGCTTAATCCGGTGAGTATGAGAGAGCTTTTCAAAAACATTATAGGCTGCAATAGTGCTCATTCCTCAATATACCCCATTCCACTGCCTGATGGAGCTTCCATCCTCTTCCTTTCCTTGCAGAAACGTTCCCGTAGTAACTTCCATCTGTGTTTACACTTTGCGACCACAGTTTCATAGCAGAATGAAAAACGCAAACAAAATATTTCAAGGTATTACTTACCACTTTTACTGCATTTTTCAGTTACTTCTTTCCTTTAATTGCCGTTACAATAAAACGCGTCTCTTTTGTTATATAAGCTATTTTTTCTTTGTACATTTTCTATTAAATTTAGATAAAATATTTTTTCGTTTTCGTCCTCCATTGGAATTTGTTTACTAATGTGTCTATAACACAATGCAAAATCAGCTGTTTCCGTACGGAATCTGCGATCACTTTCGTACTTTGCTTAAGCAAATGACATTTAACGAAAAGGTTTGTTATGTGCATTATAGTTTGCCACATATGATTATTAGGTGTTTTGCTTAAATTGCCTTAAGCTAGCATATGCATAATATAGTTGGGCCTTTATACAAGTAGATAGTATCAGCCGAAAACGTCACATTTTTTAGATGTCATATTCTTTTAAAACTGTAAAAGTCACGTTGAATCGGTTGTTTGAAAAATAAAACATTGAATTTGCATTGCCACGGCGAAAAATATTCCAAAAATTGTTTTTGTTTAGAAAACTGTTCACCCTGGCTTTGTTAACTATACGGGCCTGCTAAATCCTTTTTGAAGTGTGTAGTCAAGATACGGAGCCTTAATAATCTATTTACTTTTTTTCAATCGGTATTTGTAATTTATAAATTTTATTTCAGAATTGTCTGTGTTTGGATAAGACTGGAGGGTGAAGCGTAACAACTTTTGACTCAATTTTTCATTTATTCGCATTTGCTATAGGTTGTCTTTAAAATAGTTTAAACAAATTTTGTAGCACCGAAGTAGGTTTCAATTATATAATCAAAAATATTGAAAAACGGCAATTTCTCAATTTTTCCATTTCAGGGGCTTGTAACTTTTTAACGAAACATGCTATCAGAACTAAGCTTACCACTGTTCTGTTATAAATTTTATCAAGAATTTTAGAATGATAAATTGTGAATCTAGCACGATTTTATCCCAAACTAAGGGAGGTAATTTAGACGTGTGAGCATATTTTTTGTAGATATTTTCAAATCTTAACATTTGAGTAATAAATAAGCTTTATTACTCAAAAATTGTATGCCCGAGGTACCCAACTTTGGGGGCATACCCAGAAGCCCCCCTCCCTTTACCCTAGAAGGCCGATCGTTCGTAACTTCACTCAAAAATACCTCCGCTGATATTGACTGTTCTCATATGGTCTCACTATTTTCCCTTCACCACCAACTGGCTTGGTTTCTCAACTCATACAGCAAGTGTTTTATTAACGAACCCGTTAAAGCTCATTCCTGAAAATAATTTTGCGATTAATTGATAAATTGAATGTATTCGTGACCAGGTGAATATTGACAATTAATGTCAAAAAGTAAGCGTAACATGATAGTTCATTTACAAGATAACCTTTCTTTTAAGTGTAGACTTCTATTCCAAAACTGACTAATTTTTTATTGTATTAAAAAAACAATTATTCAATTGTTGGATGCAGCTTTCGTTGCATGAGTAATTGCAACACAAATGCAGGTTGTCAACCAGACGGTCGATGTATGAAAGATTGATTTTTTTAGGTTCTAATGATCGCATTTTTGCGCGCAAAGGTAAGAGGGTGGAATGACGTAGTTAGTGTATTTATAAAGCAACTTTTGACACGTAGCGAAATCTGTATTTGACAAAAGGCTGTGGGTGTGAGACAATTTCACCAAAAATGTTGTTTGAATGCAAGGATTTACTTTCTCCCTATCTTTCGAATATATTTAATAACATGACTAATACTTCAATGATTTAAAAATCGCAAAGTTAGTTCCCATATCAAAGGAAACTCATACTAGTTTCGGCCAATTGCTTTACTGCCTGTTATGGATAAAGTCTTCAATTAGAATATCGTAAGTAGTTCATGAGCTACCAAATGATTTCCAAAAAAACCGTTTTCATACCACTGTGTCTCATTTAAGTAACGGCTAAATGCATCTACATATAACGATTATAGCTCAGAATATTTTGAACCGATTTTAATAGAAACATTTTTATGAATATCGCCCGGGTTAACCAAAAATCGACTTTCCAATTGATTATATTGAAAATATAAATTAAAATCGAGTATATATAATGCTGTGCCAATAGTATGGTGAAAAAAATGTTTTAAATACTTTTGCATTTGGCAAGAAACTTCATCCAGCGACGAATATCTACAAAGCTAATGTATCAGGATTATAAAACTATTTACTGTATACTTTTAAAAAGGACCCTTTTTCAAGTTTTGGATACAACCTAAAAATTAAGCAATAAACAATAGCTAGAAATTGTTTTAAATTGTAGTTTTATGACAGCATTTATATTTATATTTATTGCTGATAAGTCAATTTTGCAAAATTTGCCAAAATCATAAAACATTTTGTTTGCTATCAATCTATACAAAATTATATTTGTTTGGAATATCACAGCTGTTGACGCCAAGTAAGAAAAAACAAACCACAAAAGTGGGAAAAATAACTGAAAAAAATATTAGAGTATTTATATTCATTTGTATCGAACTTTGTATACACTTTAACAATGCACAATGAAAATTTTCTTTGGAGGAATATGTTTTTAACATATCTTTGGCAATTCATAGATTTTCATATATACCAAAAGAACAAACCTAATGCCTTAACATATTAAGCATTTGCATGCTTATGGCAATTGCATCCCTGTGGTTTACAAACGGCCTTATTGCTTTGCCCATGAACTTATTGCTTTTATTCTGGTTTTCATTGTTTTATTAGCCGCCAGTTACGGTTGCATTAACCGCCCCATTAGATATGCCCTCTCAAGATCACTAACCGTTGACCTTTGCGGTCAATAGAGTTATGTTTACACACTTCAAACCAAAAAAAAGACACAAACTAAGGGTGTCCCCAATAAATGCCATTGAACGCATCAGTTTATTGGCCTTTTGATCCCTTATGCGCATCAAACAAAAAAAAAGCATAGCAATCTAAGAGAGATCACCAAATATTGACGCCAAATGCCGTCTCGTAAGCCGACTAATTTCTATTGACAATCCTGTCTAGTCTATTGAATGCCCTGTGTGCCCTTACGCACGATTCATATAGATTAAAGCAACATAAAATCATAACAATCTAAAAAAAAGAAAATATGTATAACAAGGAGAAATATGCAAAGTGGTTTCTGGCCCATACCCCTCACCCATTTATTGACTGTACTTTTGTCAATAGCAAAATTTTTAAAACAAAATTTTCGTTCGTGTTCTGATAAACATACGTTTTTGAAATAGCAATATGCTACATTTATTTGAGCATGATCTTGAAGGTTTTTGCCTTAAAGTTCAGTCTTAACACGTTACATTAGTTTGTCTCGTATCGCCTAATCTCCAGTGACTGCGATTTTATGTTATGTATTATAGTCGATTTTAGTGCCCGTAAGACACAATGTCGCATGCTTACGCATAGATCTGTGTTCGGAAATGATGTTGCATTTGTTGCTATGGGTGATGTAGTTATTACGGAATCGTTAGCTCTTGATGTTCTTGGCATGAAAATTCAGCTTGATATTCGATGGACTAAATACATTTTTTAGGTTTCTAAAAAAGTTTTCTAGTGCTTCGGTTTTCTAAAACGGTGCAAGAGATACTTCACTCCATCCGATTTTCATACTATTTATTATACCACCTATATCCGTCCAAAAATATATTATAACTCTCATGTATGGGCCGGCGACCGCAAGTCTATTTTGGAGTTGCTCGACCGCTTTTAGCAGATGGCCAAGAGGTTCATTGGGGATAGTAGAGTATCCAACTCTATAGATTCGACGTATTTCACTGTTTTATCGTTACTACAGTGGTAAGTGCTCTAAGGATATTAGGGAACATGTTCTCGTGACTCGCATTTTTTCGCTTTTAGTGGTCGATTGGCCAGTGTATCGCACAGGGAAAATTCGTTTTTTAGCAGAACAGTACGTATGTGGAATAAACTCTCTCCAGAGGTTTTTTTTCTCTTTCCCCCTCCCTATAACGTAATTTCCTAGTTCTGGCATAGTGCACTGCATGTATAGGGGTCATCCGCTTAATGCTGGTTCGAGAAAAAAAATGGTAATCGCCAATTGTATGTGTTATGCATTTGTCATATCTGATAAATTGTTTGAGGTGTCCAAACGAAATCCCTTCTACATTGATGCTAAGTGTGCATTTTTGATTCATTAAATACATAAAATATTTTCTCCACGTAGCAACAGATAGAAACTATTGATATATCTATAAGCAAATATAAACAAAAGCTTTCTCTTAAGACACAGGATAAGTAGTGTTTTAAATGTTTTTTATGCGTTGCTTTTCACTGACTCAGGATTTATGTGGGTTTTTATGAATTTTTTATTACATTTTTTTTTATTACAAAACATAAAATTAAACTCATATTTTTTAAGCTTAAATAATTTCTGCTTTAATAACTAAAATGAGGTCACATTTTATTTAAAAACAAATTAATTTTCCTTTTTTGTTGAACGTATGAAGATGCTTGACGTAGATAAACGTTATTGTTATTGAGACAAATTGAAGAAATAAAAATAAATAGAAGATTTAAACATACCCACAGCATTAATTTAAATAAATTTAAATAATCTCTTTCTATTGAAAATATCAATAAAAGCAATTAAAATCAACAAAAATATTTTCTTTTTAAGGCTTAGTTTTATGTATGTAAAGCCTTTTTATTGATTTTGTTAAGTTTATTCCTTTTAAAAAACATTTCGTTATATTGAATGCTTTTGTTGCAAAATAATAACACCGCCCTTTAAAGTTTTAAATTAAATTAAACGATTTAATTACCTTCAATACACACAAAATAAACACGGTGGTAACTTTAAGGTCTTTTCTCAACGATTTGAATTAATTCATTTGGCCAGCAAGTGGTGCTTATATAAATGTTTTAAGCGGTTCTTGCATATACAGGGCTTTTCAACAAGACATTTTTTTCCAAAATAAAATAAACCAACAAATTTAGACTAAGATGATTTAAACTTTTATTTTATTACCAAGAGAAAAGTTCGGCAATTATGAATGAAAAATGATATTTGGCAAACGTTTACCACGTCCACGCTGACAGATGTTGATTTTTTCATCAAAGTTTTTAATCAATTTTTTGCAAAATGGCGATACTAATTTGTTAGTTACATCACAGATTTTGAGTTTTAAGGCTGAAATCGATTCTACAATCGGGAAATTTGGTTTGCAATAAATTTATCGTTTCATTGGCTGTGTGACAGCTAGCACCGCCTTATTGAAACCATATGTCAGCGACATCTACGTCGTCAATAACAGGCCAAAATAGAGTTATTATAATCTCGCGATAGCGTGATCCATTGACCGTTGACGCATTTCCAGCCTTATTTTCTAATAAACAACGGACTAATAACGGCTTCAGACCACATAGCGCATCAAACAGTGACACGTTGAGCATGCAAAGGTTTCTCAACAATCGCTTTAGGATTTTCAGAAGCCCGAATGGGGCAATTTTGCTTATTGACGTACCTTGACAAGTGAACAATGATTTTTTTAGAAAAACCAGCTGGTTGTTCCTGAATGAATTGAGCGAATCTACGGCAATGTGAATGTTCGGCCGGCTTTAAATCACGCACCAGTTGAATCATGTATGGCTTTAAAGTTAAATCCTTATGCAAAATTCGCCATGTGGTGATTTTGGATAAGTCCAATTGTTGAGAACGTCAATGAATTGACAAATTTTGATCTGCTTTAACACTATGGCTTACGGCTGCGATATTTTCAGTTTAAAAACCTGTTGACCGAAATTTAGCAACCAAATTCTTAATAGCGGTCTAAGAAGAAATGATCACAAATTTTAGGAAATGTAACTTTAACAGATTACCACCATTTTCATAGTGGATTTTAATTATTTTAATGCAATATTCGAAATACGTCAAAAACTAAATGTCAAAACTACCATGTTGTTGGTGTTGCCACAATGGTAAAACAAACTTCTTGTTGAAAAACCTGATATCATGCGATAAAGATATTTAGCTGCTGCTTAAATAGCTGACATGCCACTCTAGTTCGTATGCTATTTTTATTATACAGAATGAGAGTTCTAACTAACATAATTTGATCGATGGCATTTGCTTCCATTAAGTGAAATTTTTAGAACAGCAAGTTACGCAAGAATTTGCAAACGGTTCTACTTGAATGATCTTGGATTCTTTAATATTTGAAATAAATACGAGTAAAATTTAATTTTGATTTGTTTTTATTATTCATAAGAAAAATCACGATTTTGTGAATTTCCATATAAATTTTTGGAATCATGAATTTTTTCGAACTTATCAGTTTTTACAAATTTAAAACGTTTATTTAAGCTGTTTAAGCTGATTTTTCTTTCTCTCAAGGACGCGTTTGCGAATTTCGATACTTTTAGATAATGCATGTCTGTTTTTTATTGGTGACCCTAACGTTCTGCAATACTTGCCTCGAAAGACTTACGGGCTAAAGAATCTGGCGGCCCATAAAAAGCAAATTTTAACAAATATTTAATTTAAATTAGCAAGCATTGGTTTGCCATGACTCCGTCTACTGATAACAAATTTACAGATAGAAATGTAACAGAGGCATGGATAGATTTTCAAACGGTTTTATATTACCTTTTCAAAAGATAACAATATTCTGAATCTGTTTAAGTAGGTTATATAAACTTTCTGTATCCACATATTGCGTTGGGATGAAAGAAATTTGTTTTACATTGATCTGCAGAACAACCCAAATCTGCAATTCATAGTGACTTTTATGGATACATTGTTACCCGATATGCCAGAAAGGGATTGGTTTCGTTTTATAATTGGCAAGTTCGCTTTTTAACATAAAATTGCAAATTTCCTAATTTTGATTTAAAATTTTATTGTTTAAAAATTTTATGCGTTAAAGTTTCGTGCAATGATTCGCTTCTAATGACTCTCTTTTCTCCTTCACATAACCTAATTTTCTAATTTTGGCACAATGTAGGGATGGCATGCGTAGGGATCATCCCCTGAGTGCTGGTCTAAAGGAAAAGAAAAAACGTATTTTGTGTTTTCGACAGGTCAAAACCATAAAGGCCCAACTATATTTTGCATATACTGCCTTAAGGCAACTTAAGCAACCGTACAAATACCTAATAATCACATGTGGCAAACTATAATGTACTTAACAAAACATTTCGTCAAATGTCATTTGCTTAAGCAAAGTACGAATTTGATCGTACATTCCGTACGGAAACAGCTGTTTTGCATTGTGTTATAGATATTATATTAGTAAACAAATTCCAAAAAATATTTTATCTGAATTTAACAGCAAAAGTACAAAGAAAAATAGTTTATAAGACAAAAGAATGCGTTTTATTATAAAGGCAAATCAAAGAAACGAGGGCCTTTAAACATTTTATTTTCTTTTCTAGTTTTTAAACACGCAATTTGTAAGAAAATTAAATTGCATTTTTTAGTACTTTTGGTCCAAATAATACATACAGCGATGTATGTATTATAATTGTAATTTTCCATTCGTAATTTTCTTAAAACTATTAAAAAAAGCTTATATATTTGTATAAGGATAGTATTAAGCATTTTTGCTAACAAATTTCATTTATTTAGAACGAAATTTTTTTTTTGTAAAAGTGCGAATAAAACAAATGTGCAACTGTGCATAATAATTTCTATATTCATTTAAGTATAATATAGCCACATAAAAGTCTTCAATGATTCGCTTTAGCATTTTACAAACTTTTCGTTCAATTTTTGACATTAGCTTATGCCAGCTTATGCATGTTATTCTTTCAGGGCTTTAAACTAAACGTCGTTAAAAGAGCAATTAAAAAAAGAGACAAATGGGTATTTCTCTTCAGTTTGAAATAGAGATAAAAACTCGTAATTTTATCTTATGGATATTTTTATCACGAACAGAAAAATTTCTATAAAGTCTGCAAAAGAACTAAAAAATATGTTATTTATAAGACAAAATTTGTTAAGTTATTGACGGTAAAAATTAAAATCAAATATATAGAAAATAAGAAAAATGTTATCGGCAAACAAAGTTCTTGTAATTTTTGTTATTTTAGTATTTTATTTTACATCTGCCATTAAAGCAGATGTATTTGACGAGTGTGAAGATGTAGAAGCCAACACTTATGTGCTAAGTTCGGAAAGCTGCTCAACTTATATACTTTGTAACGAAGGTGATTCAGAACAATATGACTGTGAGGAGGGAGAATATTTCGATATTGAAAATGAATCTTGTGGTGCCAAGGATAGTGTATTTTGTCCATACGATAGCGATGAGGAAGCAGATGAAGATAACGATGGAGCTGAGGGAGATGATGGAGCCGGAAATGAAGATGATGATAATAATGTGTTATCCACATTATCACCAATTACAGCAAGTTCCACAATCTCATCAACTATTACATTGAACACAACACCCTCCCAGAATTTGGATATACCGCCAATTGTCAAGGATACTTGCCCTGCAACAGATGATCCCACTCAAATTGTTTATGTATCCAGTAATAATTCATGTTCTGATTATTATGTGTGCTATCATGGTCATCGTTTAGATATGCACTGTACAGATCATTTGCATTTTAATACGCGTACGGGTAAATGTGATTTTCCGGAAAATTCTAATTGCAAGGTTTTTTAACAGTGTTACGTATTAACAAAAAAAAAGTGTTTAATGCACATTAAATTTTATTTCAGATATTAAATCAACCACCTTCGGCTATAAACAAATGTTTGTCACATGTCACCGATTTCTTTCCTCATCCTCAAAAGTGCAATTATTTTTATTACTGCATTAAAGGCTATCAGACACTACAGCAGTGCCCATTTTATTATGGCTGGGATATTGAGAGACGCACTTGTGTTCACAAGACACACGTCAAGTGCTACGACAACACTCAATAAATAATGTTATCTAACAAATTTGATCATTTATTTATTTATTCGTGGAATTAATCACTAAGGCATTCCTACATAGATGACAACAAGATAGAGGAAAATAAATGAGAATAAACCATAAATGTGTGAAAGTTAATATGTACTTGTGTATGTTTTTTTTTTTTTAAATTTATTTAGAGAAAATAAATATGTAACTTTTAAAAATCATTTCGGCTATTTTGATTTTAAATTTCAACTACTAAAGTGGGCATAGAAATTTCATTCTGGGGAGTTTGGAATTTTGTAAAAAAAATATTGTTTTTTACCAATTTTTTTTTTCTTTTAAAGATTTATTTCCATTTTTTTTAGTTACGGCACACAGTGGGTAATTTTAGAAAAAGCGTACATTTTAAAATAGGTGGTAAGATTTCATTTAAACTTTACATATAAGTTTTTACTAAAAAAATTAATTAAAAAAACCTAAAAATAATGATTCCGCTACTAAGAAAAAGAGAAAAATAAAATTTTATACTTTTTTGATTTTTAACTAATTAGTTCAACTATTTAATGTTACAACAAATTAACCTAAGCCAGAGTAATTAATTACTTCCCCCTTAAAATTTTTTTAATTTTATATTTATCATATTTTACCTGCATGCATATCAATGATTATAAAGTGCTCCGATGGAGAAATTTTATGAGGCCTAAAAAATTCAAATTAATGACTAAATGTCAACCACAAAGACTTTTAAAAGGAATTTTTTAATTATTCTTTTTGTTTTTTTTTTCATAATGCCAAATTCCCACTGTTCGAAGACAATTTAGAAAATGAGCAACAAGAATTATTAACTTTTTCATTTATTTAATTGATCTTTCGTTATATTTAGGTAATTTATCTAATGACATTCACATGTTTACAAAAGTAATGTGATAAAATGTGTTTTTTAACTGTTTTTTATTTCATTTGCAATCAGTAAAATTTCTTATCATCTTCAAAAAATCATATCAAGATGAATTGAACTTTAATACAAATATTTAAAAATAAATTAGAAATTTGGAATTTTATGAAAATCTTCATGTTAGATTGAATACACCCCCAATGAAATTATTACATAGCACTTGTTGAAACAATTTATTTGTACAATAGTTGGTAGTATTTTTAAGACTAACTACACGCAGCTATTTTTGCATTAATTTATTAAAATGTTTTCGAAAAATGTAACTACATTTAAAAAATAACACGATTTAATTTAAAATAGAATGAACAAAAGAGAAAATATAATTTTTATTGTTAAAAACACATTTACCCAAATAATTACTCTTGACCTATATTTTTTATCATATTTTTCATGATACATTTATTGTTTACATTTTTTGGTTTATTTGATAAAAAAAATATTTCTTTCTTTTTTTTGCAAATTTTAGATATAGAAAAAATTTTAATGTAATTCAAGGAAGACGAAATTTGCAAAAAAATTTTAATTTTAAACCTCAGGCAGACAAATTCGAATATAAATATATAAAATAATGCTTAACATAAAAATCAATACATGCTGTCAATCGAATGATTAGAACCATTAAAAGTTTTGTTTTTGGTAGGCCATTTATTTTTAAATTCTTTGTCATTTTATTAAAATTAGAAAAATAGCAACAGCATTCAAATTACAGCACAATCCTAAACAGGACAGGTTGGTTGGACAGGTTTCAAGGTTTATGCAATAACCTCCTATACATAGTGCCAGAAAAGAACTAATTTCAAACCAAAATGTTCCTCTTCTTAATTGGCGACCATATTCTCCCAGCTAAACTTAATTGAAAATGTTTGCGATAGACTTCCCCGTAAGATTTATAAAGCAAGAAAGCAATTCTACAAAAAAAAAAAATAAAAAAATCCATTATTTCAAGTCACTTTACGATTGAGAAACTTTACGATTAAAGAACCTTTCACAGCTCAAGAAATAATATTTTAATGAATATCATTTTGTAAGCTGTTTAGTGATTTTTCTTTCCCTTAAGGACACGTTTGCGAATTTCGATACTTTTAGATTATGCAAAAAAGTTAGTACCCATGTCTGTCTTTTATGGGTCACTCTAACATTCTACAATACCTGACTTGAAAGACTTATAGACTAAAGAATCTGGCGGTCCATCAAAAGTAAATTTCAACAAATATTTAATATAAATCGGCAAGCGTTGCTCTGCCGTGATTCTGTTTACTGATTACAAAATTAATAAAATATGAATAAAAAAGTTAATTGTTAGTATTTCTTAAGCAGAGGTTTTCGATAATTGAAACAAAACCCAGCATAAGGTTTATAAAGCAGAAAAGCAATTCTGCAATAAAAAATCCATTTAAATAAATAAATAACACCAGTTTTTAGAATTTTTAAATTTATAACAATTTTATTTACTTTTAACTACACAAAGTGAACACTTCAGAACAATTTACTTAAAATGCACGTCTTTACTTGATGAGGTTTAATTTTACACTGACTGACTATCCACTCAGACGCTTCCCTATTTATATTTGGCCATTTAAAGTCTAGAAGATTTAAGAATCTTCTACTCCCTTTGTATCCCATTTTTTTTTTTTGTTTTTAAAGAGTAGTAGCACTTCAGGCAACAATGCCTATTTAGTCAAGTACCGTGCTACATTCTTCTTTAGGAAAGGAATAGAGAAGAGATGAAACAGGTGGTAAAAGTAGAAGGATAGTTGGAAATTAACTGCCGTATAAAGACAGCACAGCGACCAGTGAACTATTCCTTCATCGCTGAGCAGCCCCATCGACAGTCAATTTTTATTTTTGTAGTGAAAAAAAAACCAAGGTCTTCGTTGGGAATCGAACCCACAACCCCTATACTGACTATCTAGTACACTACCTACTAGCCTACAGGGGCACCGTGTTTATTGTTATTGTTTTGGGTGACTGTACGGCTCTGTGTGCCGTTTTGCTGAAGCCTAAAGTTGCTGATGTCCACATTACCCAATTGCGGCCACAAGAAATGGTTTGTAAATGCAGAGATTTCATGTTACCGCATTGTTTCCTTGCTCATTTTCGAACAAATATGGTGCGATAATGTCGCCTGCCTGACTACAAACTGCACCTTGCGGTCATTTACTTTCGATGAAATGGTTTTCCGAACACTGTTAATGGATTTTGTAAGCCCGACAATTCTGTTTGTTTACTTAACTGCTGAATTAAAAATGGGCCTATTCGCTAAAGACGATTTTTTTTTAAAAATGCCTTGTATTCGCTCAGTTTTTTAAACAGCCAATTTAGAAACCGGCTTTAAGTGTTAAACAAGTTTAACTTAATAGGAGTGAGGACGAAGATCTTTAGGCAAAATATTGCGCAAAGTGCTTTTAGCGATGCTCAATTGTTGCGAATTTCGACGAGTTAATAAATTAGGCTCATTCTCAGCACTTTGCTGTGCAGTGGCTATATTTGCATCACTATGGCTACTGCGATCGTATTGTTTTGGTCTATTATCAGCAACAATACAGTGAGCCTCGTTTTTTTGCTATTAAATTACACACAGTGGTCTCAGAGGGAGCCTAATTACGAGGAAATGCAACTGCAATTGTAAGAAGTGATACAGTGAAAGTTTCACCATTTTGATAGTAAGTTTTTACAAATAAAATTTTCGGCTCGATTTTTTTTGTTGTTGTATGTTGTTTATTCGATTTATAGCAGCCTGTATGTCTGTGTGTATAGTTGTTTTGTTTTTGTTTTTATGCTGATAAGGTTTCTGCTTGGGATTTATTTCAATACACTTGTTGTTGTTTTTTGTAGAAAAGTATTTCTTAGAAAACTACGCAGATGGTAAGCAACATGTATGTTTGTTGTTGTAAAATTAGTTTTTTTTTATCTTACGCATTTAGATGGTAAAAGCATAGATGTATTTTTTTTTTTGTGTATAAACTTCTACGCAGTTTGTAACCAGTAGTTCGCTTTATTTATTGTATTTTATTTTAAAACTTAAGCAAGACACATTCGTAACAATATCTTAATGAATATCATTTCATAAATATATCTTTCATAAAACCTTTTCATTTTTAAAACATACTCTAAATTTTTTGTGAAAAATAAAAAAGAGGCCAAACATGAGACATGGCATAGCATGCCATCTCCTTTACTAACTTTTGGCAATTTTGCTATAAATTGGCAATCCTTCTAATTCTTTATTAATTTGCTAATTATTCGATTAGTTAAAAAACTGTAACACTATAATTGAATTTGGGTAACTTTTCAAAATTTTAAGTAATAAATTTTTAAACGACAATAAAACTAGATATTACAATGGCAATTACTTGTTCTTTTCTAAAATATTCAGTCAAATTTAAAAATTTCATGACTCTAAGAAAATCAACTGAATTCTCATGAAGGTGAGTTCCAGGTAAATTTAGAATATAAAAGAAAGAAAGTATAATGCTAAAGGAGAATTCGAACTTGCTTTGTTTGTGTCGCGTGGCTGATCAATTTTGCTACATTAAGAAACTCAAATAAAGTGCTTAATAATTAACTACTAAAAAGTAATTCATTTGAAAAATAATACAGTTTTATTAAAGTAGTTTATTAAGTTTTGAAAATAATTGAATTTAAATGGTCTCCACCCTCAGTGACACATGTGCGACATCTTATCAAAAAGTTTTTCATTTCTACCTGGAGTGCTGCAGCGGGAATTGTCTCAATTAGTGTTCAAATGGATTGCTTTAAATCATACAAATTTGTTTTCTTTCTTTTGTACACTTCTTCTTTGCAATAATCCCACAAAAAAAAATCAGTTGCAGTTAGGTCAGGAGACCTGGGAGGCTAACGGAATGTGGAGTTTCTTGAAATCAGTTTACTGGGGAATTTTTGCTGCAATGCTGTCATAACAGGCGTTGCTATGTGACAAGTTGCTTCATCTTGTTGAAACCATACAGAGTTAAAAGGGATTCTCTTTTGGCGTAATTCTGGAAAGAAAAATTATTTCAACATCTTGTAGCGGTCTCTATTGGCCGTAACAGAAAAATCGTTTTCTTCGAAAAAGTAATACCCGACAATGAACCTTGAAGAAAATGCATACCACACTTTAACGCGAAGTGTCCCCCCAGGGGCATATAAATATGGTCTATATAGAATTCCACTATCTAGACACAGTGCAACTGGGGAAAAAGGGAGCCCAGTCCCCTAAAAGACGGGCAGGGAGTCAACTGGAACTCCACTTTATTTCCACGGGAATCAGTAAGCTCGCAGAATTCATTATTTGTCTCTTTAGACATTTAATAGTTCTCTGGCTGATTATTGAGGTTGGCCCCTATATGGGAGTATCGTGGTGGTTGTGGTTTCGCGGCCCCATATCAGGTTTTATTTAATATGGTGGCCAGGATTATCTCACTGATAATGACACGCAAAGTGAATGATCCAGTCCAGTGAGCATGCTTGACATGTGTTCTGGACAGGAGTTGGAAAGTCTCCAACTCTTAAGCAAGGAGTGATGATTTGCAGCTCTGCTCTGGAATCATTAAAGTTGCAGCTAGATGGTTCTGTTGCTTAGAATTATGTCTTCGGCTTCCTAGGATGCCTGTATGACGTTCCAAATTATACAATAGTGGTTTGTCCACCATCTGATTAAGGCTACATAGCCAGGTGCGGATGTAAAACAAATCACACTCTTTCAACATCTTGTAGCGGTCTCCATTGACCGTAACAGAAAAATCGTTTTCTTCGAAAAAGTAATGCCCGATAATGAACCTTGAAGAAAATGCAAACCACACTATGACGCGAAGTGCCCCCTCCCCCCGGGGCCCATTATATGGTCTTTATAGAACTTCGGCTATTTAGACCTGTCAACTGGGGGGAAAAAGGGAGTCCAGTCTCCTGAAGGCAGCAGGGGTCAACTGGGAACTTCACGTTATTTCCACGGGAATCATTGAGCTCGCAGAGTTCCTTTATTTGTCTTTTTAGACATTTAGCTGTTCTCTGGCTGGTTATTGAGGTTGGCCCCTATATGGGAGTGTCGTGGTCGTTGTGGTTTCGCGGCCCCATATCAGGTTTGTTGTTTAAAATGGTGGCCAGGATCATCTCGGTATTAATAACACCTGTAGTGTGTTTGACAGTGTCGATATTGCCATGCCTTCTGCATGCAATAGGACACCCCACATTCCATTGTGAAATGTGATTGTCCACACTAAACCAAACCCATGTGTGGGAATATGCAAACGTTGCATATTCCCATAACAGATATTCTTTGTAATTATTAATATTATAAGTTAGCATATAAGAAATAAATATTTTATAAGATTATTATTAACTGTACAATACTAGCGATCAGTCGCGTAAGCGGCTGGTCGTTAGGATAATAATATAATAATAAAAATAAAGAACAATAAAGTAACTAATTATTAATAAAATAAAAATGAAAGTTGTTAAACATTTTTTACATGGCGATCCTGCCATTATTTAATGTGAAGTGCAAACAAAAGTTAATAAAGATAAAATATTAGTTTTCGTAATTACGTCTCAAGTGCTGAAATTTATTAAATGAAAAAAAAAATGTATTATGAACGAACAACAAGTAAATCTTAACATTTATTATATTCATATGTTATATGACATTTATAAAAAAAAACGCGTGATACATAACATTAAAATAAAATAACACAATTACATTGAAGAAACCATAAAAATGAAAAGACTTTGATTTGAACAGCAATAACCCAACGATTTGTTTTTCATGAACACTTAATGTGAAAGTGGCCAAATTCAGCTCAGCAGTGCATTTAAAATTATATATACTATAATCCAAAAAAAATTAATAAATTTTGAAGGATTGAATAATGTTGGAAAATAAGGTTTTGAGACCTCCAGACGGTGATACAAATGATATTTTTGGTGCATTGACAATAACGGTAATCGGCCACACCAAAAAGAGTGTTGACACATATTAACGCTTATATGGTGAACCCTAACATCCAGAATACTGCCAAAGATCTCATGGAGGTCAATATTCCAGTAAGTGCAAAGGCTGAAGCTGCTCAAGCACTAATTACCAACCCAACAAAATTTCCAACTGAAAAACAACGAAAACAGATGGTCACGAAAAACAACTACTACTGCACCACTACTACAGCTTCAGAAACTACTTCTACTACTACTAAGATTCCAACCACATCAACTATTCCTCTTGAACCTACAACAACACCAACTACAACAGCATTTCCAACCTTTAATTACTAATTTGTAAGTTTTTTCAAAATAAAATTAATATCTATGATATATATATATATATATATATATATATATATATATATATATATATATTTTACATAAAATTAAATATTAATCTAAAATTTCTATTATAATATTAAATAAATACTTGTTAAAAAAAAAGAAGGAACACAAAATAAATTTTTAAACACCCTTTTGCGGAACATAAATTTAAAAAATTAGGAAAGAAATAGAGCATGACTCTTAAAATAGTATAAGTATTTTACTTAAAATTATATTCTGCTGCGATACTTACGAGTCCCTCCAGTAGTTTATAATAGGATATGGACTTGACATTATTTTAATACTTTATGGTTTTGGGGTACTTTTATTAATTAGTATTAATTTTAATAAATAAACCTATAATAAAATCTGAAATAATTGAATGAAAATAATATTCTTGAGAATTTTTTATAATTTTATAAAGGAAAATTATTGTAATAACAACCATCCTTAAATTTTTTAAAATTTGTTACTAAAGAATAATATTAATAATAATAAATGTAAATTTGACTGTTGAGTAAATTCGATTTTGTTCAGTTTGTTAAAATATACAAGTAAAACACACATTTGTCCTTGTATTGTAATTGTCCTTGATTGTAATTACCTTATTAAACGAATTTATAATACATGATATACATAATATTAAAGAATATTAATTAATTATTTTACATAATATTTTCATTTCTATAAAATTTTCTTTGAATTGATTAAATGTTTTACATAATATTTTCATGTCCATAAGATTTTCATTAAATTTCTAATATCCTTGAGAGAGAAAAGAAAGAGGAAATATATAAGAAAACAACCAATTTTTGTTTTATATATTTGAAAGATGTATTTGAGGAATAGGCTACTTCTGGGATAACTTTTAAAATTATCCCCAAAAAATTTTTAAGTGAGCAAATACATGATTAAGGGTTGTTTGTATTTCGAAATAAATTTTCCTCTCTCAATATGAAATTTTAAATATAGCCTTGAGGACATTTTTGGTACCACTGGATTATGAGCGGGTGATAGAATGTAATGAATGATTGGCGATATAATAAACGGATTTTTAAACTCTTTATATTTTAATTTTATTTTATTAACTCTGGTGATAATTGTTACGAGTCCTTTTGCAAGCTACTGTTGCGAAGTTCCTTGTGACTACGAAACTCACGAGTCCCTCTAGTAACACGGAACAATTTGTAGCAGTGGCATTGGTATTTAATTGGATTCGTGTCGTATCGGCGTATCGAGGATATGTCGCAGGGATGTTAGGATTTTTCTTTGATTTATTTTAGTTTTTATTTTTTAATTTATACTTCTCGTGGATAATTTTTGTATGATTTCTGGAAAAATTTTCTTGAACCTGACAAATTTGATCACTTTGTTAGGTTTGACACAATTTTTTCCACTTTTGGATTCATCGGTTGTGATGATGGACGGAATTTTTTTTCACTTCTTGTTTCGTTGTTGAGATCAATTTGGGGTCAGAGACGGTTGCATAAAATGGCGGGCTCAAGAACAGAGCCCACAAAATCGGTTACTTATGATATATGGGCCAATAATTGTCCAAGAGCACGGGAAAATGCCACAGAAGCATTTTCCCTAAAGGAAAGCACGTACTTTCCTAGTTTAGTTGGAATACTACGTTATTAATAGATATGCTGATCTAGGTCGCCTCTATCTAAAGCTTGAAAAAATAGCTGGTAACGATGGTCTGCCAACCTTTGAACCTATCAAAAATGATAGTGTTGATACCCGGGGATGATTTAATAGACAAGGGGAATAAAGTCCTAAGGGACCCCCATTTAAATATAGTGCTCATGCCGATACCGAATTGTACATTATGCAACTGTCCTGGGATTTTTCCCCCCAAAGGGGTGAGGGAGCCGCATTGATCTCCATGTATTTCGTGTACATGAATTAGTATTACTTCTTTCATCTGAGATTATTATTATTTCCAGCCACGTTCATTCACCTGTTCATTCCAGTGGGTATTTCTTTTAAATTTTGTCTAGTATGTCTTATTAATTTAGAGAAAAAGAATATGTTTTTATTTTAATTATGGGTATTTTTCTTATATTTTGTTTTGTATTTCATGTTAATTAAGGGAAAAATATATGTTTCTATTTTAATTATAGGTATTCATTTGATTTCATTTTATTTCATTTATTTTTATAATTAAGATTGTAAAAGAATGATCAACCGAAAGATGGTTGATCATTCTTGAAAAAAAAGGGAGGTGTAGTGTGTTTGACAGTGTCGATATTGCCATGCCTTCTGCATGCAATAGGACACCCCACATTCCATTGTGAAATGTGATTGTCCACACTAAACCAAACCCATGTGTGGGAATATGCAAACGTTGCATATTCCCATAACAGATATTCTTTGTAATTATTAATATTATAAGTTAGCATATAAGAAATAAATATTTTATAAGATTATTATTAACTGTACAATACTAGCGATCAGTCGCGTAAGCGGCTGGTCGTTAGGATAATAATATAATAATAAAAATAAAGAACAATAAAGTAACTAATTATTAATAAAATAAAAATGAAAGTTGTTAAACATTTTTACACACCCTAGATGAATGATCTTGTTCAGTGAGCATGCTAGACATGTGTTCTGGACAAGAATTGGTAAGTCTCCAGCTCTTCAGCAAGGAGTGGTGGTTTGCAGCCCTGCTCTGGAATCATTGAAATTGCTACTAGGAAGGACCTGTTGCTAGAATTAGACTTCGGCGTGAGTGGCGTTGCTTTACACTCACATTGGTTTGACCACCATCTGATTAAGGCTCCATAGCCAGGTAAAGAAGCAAATCTTATCACGTAATGTGACGCGAAATGGATGTAATTGCATCTGATGGAGTATCTGTAGGTTAGAATTACTTCATATTTGACAATTTTGTTTGTTAACATTTCCGTTTAAATCAAAATTTGCCTCGTCAGATATAAAACTGCAGTTCAAGACGTTTTCATTCTCTGACGCCATTTGAATGATTTTCTCACAAAATTTCAAGCGAATCGGGAAGTTTCTTGGGTTCAGTTTATTTGTTAATTTAATCTTATATGGAAATAAGTTTAATTCTTATTGCAAAACTGTCTGCAGTGACTGTCTGCTAACACTCATTTGAGCAGATAAGCTCCTTTTCGAAACTCGAGGATTGGATTGTATGGCAGCAGCTACAGCAGCAATAGTTTCGTGCGTCCGAACTGAAGGATCTCGATGATAAGGCCTTCTTGCGATTGTGCAACGCTCGGCAAAATTCTTCACGAGCCTCGTTATAGTCTATCTGCTAGGAGGAGTGCAACCAAACGTGCGCCTATATTATCTTTGGACGGAAACTATGGACTCCAAAGCGTGAAAACGTTGCACAATAAAATAAAATAAAAATGAACAGGTTGGTTACACAGATAACAAGTTATTAGGTTTTTTTTGGTAGCAGCTTTCATCAGCCACCCTGTATTACCTGAGGTAGATAGAAATAAGTGAAAAAGTAGTTGTATCAATTATAAGGATACGGCAAAGAAACGATGCACACCAAGTGAAGCTTAGAACTATAGAAGAGAAGAAGGACAAAGTATAATATAAACCACGCAAAATAAATTTTCAAGCTTTAGGTTCAGGGCATTATTTACTCTGTGCTTTAGGTGAATTCAGATAAATTAAGACTTTCAATTTTTAAAGATACGATAAATAATATGGAAACAACGCTGTTATAAAAGTTAAAATCTACAAATCAAAGCCACAAAAATATTTTTCATCATTATTAATAACGATGGGAAATACATATCGTTGGTCTTAAGTAAAAGGCCTTTACTCGCATAATGGTAATTGTAAATGTAATGGAGATTGTAAAAACTTAACGAAATTGTATATGTCAAAATATATTAAACAATTGTATTATTTGTAATCATTTTTTAGTTAATTTGCGTTAATTTGTGATATTCTCATAAAATATTTATGTTTAAGTACATTTGAGGATGAGGGGAGTAAAGCAAAGATAATTAGTTGTGCTCTTTAAAATGATTGTGAAAAATAGGAATTATAATTTAACTTTATTGAAACGGGATGAATAAAAGCTTAGAAAGTTTCTGCGAATTTAATGCAGATTTTAGTTTTTAGGTTTGGGTGATTCTGCAACAGGTTTCTTAAGAAATAAGTATTCAAAACAATTTTTTTTAAATTATAGCAGCTTCTTATCAAGTAACTATTAGTAGGATTTTATAAGTAATTATTAAAAGGTTATTTAAATAATTTTCCTTTAGCTTGCACGCTCTTTTAGTTCTTAGGTGTGTTGTGTAAGTATCAGGGTAGAAATTTACTCATGAGTGTGCAGCACATGTGCCAAAATTTGTGTACATGCACATGAATATGTGCAACAATTTTTGATCTTAATATGAAGGCACATGAGTGTGCATTGATATTAGAAGCACATGCACATGTGCATGCACATGTGCAAAGAGCAACAAAAATAAACTGTTTAAAGTACAGGCACATGAGTTCACATCTTCATGCACATCATACGTATTTCGTTTTTTATGTACAGTATACATAATCCGTTTTCGTACAGCATTGTAGCAAGGCAAATTATTTCTAATTTTGGTTAAATGGATCAGCTAAATTTAAATTATTTATTAAATACCAAACCAATCTTAATAAAATTCTCAGAATTTTGCCAGCTGTTCTCTGCTTAGTGGAATTTTAAAAGTAGAGAGTATAGGAATAAATATAAAAATGCATTTTTTCAGCTAATTAAAAACATTAATCCCTTAAAAGTGAAAAAACATTTTCCCAGAAATTTGATAATTTTATGTCCCATAAAATGTAAAAAAATGAAAAATACTTTTAACAGGTATATAACCCGTTTGCTTTGAAATTTGCATAAAAAGTATGTTTATTATTCTACTTTAAACGTATTTGTGTGTACTGTTTCGATGTAAAACAAACCGTTACCTGTATATCAATAACCAAGAAGAAAGTTTCTAATATTTCTGTTTTAGGACCTTTTTGCTGTTGCCGCCGGCAACCGGTACTTATAATGTGATTAGTATTCTTGCAATTAAGTGCTATTATTCTTTTCTAAAATGACTTACGAAAATAAATTTTTTAGAATGATTAAAGATAAGAATTTAGTTAGCTGATTTAGTTAGAATTTAAGCAAACAAAAAATTATGCAATGTATCGCAAATAAATTTATGAAGTACAAAAAAACTTTCTTAATAATATAATAAACTTTCAAATACATAAACAGAACACTTTGTGTTTGCATGCAATTTATTTTAAGAACCAATTAATCAGTTAATTTCCAATACACTTTATACAATTTTTGTAACAAATGTTTTATTCGTGGTGTACGAATAACAATTTTGCATACTGTATTTTTAATCAATTATTGCCTGTTCATGCAAGACGGAAAAAAACCTTTTTTATTTGTAAAGCTAGGCAGTTAAAATTATTTTCAAATGGGTAAATATTCAACACATACCATAACAACAAAACACTACAATTTGTTGTTTTTATCATAGTACTTCTTCGTCTTCCACATACATATATTAATGTGCAAGATCGTGTGCACTCATGTGCCGCACATTTTAAGAGCGGCACATGAAATGTGCCATTCATTTTAAGAGTGGCACATGAAATGTGCCTACGCAAGTTGAACTTGCACATGTGCGTTTAGTAGGCACATACAAAAATTGACTCTTACGCATGTGCATGTGCGTATTTATTTTGTGTGCATATTTGCCTTCATGTGCGTGTGCTGCACATGAGTGTGCAAATCCGTACCCTGGTAAGTATTTAAGTCACTTCCTTTATTCATTGTTTTCTTATCCAGCTGGTACAAAGTGATTATCAATTACTAGTTAGTGTTGCCACATTCATAATACGTTATCTACGCGTCACATACATACATATATAAAAAGGTGATGTTTTCATCTCGTATCATGTATTTACTTATAGAAGCGAAAGCTTTACTCCTTGTAGTATTATTATCGCTTTCATTATATTTGAAATCACAGTTAAAAACTGTCTACTTTTGTTTATTTTTAATATCGCAAATATGGTTCAGTTTCTTGAGTTAACGCTTTTTAGATGAGACGAACAATACGAACAATATGAACAAGGTATATATATATATATATATATATATATATATATATATATATATATATGTGTGTGTGTGTGTGTGTACAGCGAATATTAAACTGCACTTAAAGTTACAGTACTTTACAATTTTATTTAAAATATACCCTTTTTACCTTGTTCATAAAGTGCTACACACAAAGAATGTCCTTATGTACATTAATTAAAAAATAATAAAAATGTTATTTATGAGGTTTACTTTTGCTTCAATAGTTGTACAAATTTTCAGTTCCTTCTGTTTATTGATGACTATTACTTAAGCTTTAATCGTGTCACGATTTTGTGAAAGTAAAAATTTCGGTTACAAAACACAAGTTTCTATATGTGCATGAGAAATCGCGGATTGGATTGTGGGTAAGATTACCGCTTTAATAAAATCTAACAGAAATGAATATCCGGTAAAACAAGTTGGTATATACGGGTAGTGTCAGTTATTCTATTGCTAATAATACAAAAAAAACACGATGCTTGTGTGCGCTTACTTTCTAAACTTATTACGGCTTTATGAACTAGAAAGTATTTCAAGAAAGTATTTCAAAGGTGAACCAACGACGCAGTAAGATAAAATCGAAATAATATCTAAAGATCTAACTATTTCAATAACGCAGTTACCAGAAGATAAATAACTGCCATACTGTCAGGTAAACCTATTATACAGTGAACTCGCAGAAACGTGAAAACCCAGTAACGTGAACATCCAAAAACATGAACATTTTTTTTACATTGACTACTCCAAAACGTAACCAAAAGCTGAAGGGTCTAAAACGTGAACTGTTTATCGAACGTTAAAATTAAATTTAGTAAGCTTATTTAAAAATTTTGGGATTCCCCGCAGAAGAATCTAATAGTTTGTTTATTGTTTATTTTAGAGCTTTGCTTATTTTAGAGCTTTTAGGGAGAGGTTCACCTGTAACTGGTTTGTCGAAAAAGTATAATGTCGCCAAATCGACGATTTGTTCATTAAGGAACAACCCTTTTTCAACCCATAGTAGCATAGTACATATATTAAAATATGGCAGGAACTTACAAAAAGTGGAATCAAAACATGTTTCATAGGTGGAAAATAACGTATTTTATTTTAAATTAAATAAAAGATAAAAGAGACTAAAATATGTTATAAAAAAAAAGCAATCTAAAACGTGAACAAAATCGAAAACGTGAACACCCTCGGTAAAAATTAGTTCACGTTTCTGCGAGATCACTGTATACGCAATTACATTTTTTCTATAAAATCTAAACAATACAGTCAGTAGTCATCGTTAGAAAACTTTGTAACCATAACTGTAGAATTAATATTCTACAAGACATCAGATTGACCCTCTGAATACAGAACTCAGCAATCAGAAAAAACTACATTGCAAATTTAAATTGCACAAACCAACAAAAGTGATCCACAGAAATTGCTATTGAAACAACTAAATTTTTAGAATTACCCAAGTAAGTTTACAACATTGCTAATTTCTAAAAGTAAGTCTACAACACTGTTATTTTGCAAAATGTAACTGTAACTAGTACTTAAAATGTACAATTTTGAACTGAAATGACAACTTCGGAAAAAATAGTTGGCTGGATCTATCCCAGTAGAATTGACAATTAAACTCCATACATCCTTTTATGTTACCGATTGAAAACACTGAAGAAATAACAGAATTACCAATCGAAGATAGTGCATCAACAATTACACTCAAAGCTACTGAGACTCTATTTAGAAGTTACCAAAGAATCTTCAAATAACACATCTGCAGAAAATAAACTAACCATCACTGAAGCTATTCCACAAGCTCCTAATGGAGTAACGAGTAAAATATTTACCGTCAATAACTGCAGAAGGTAATACTCAGCCAATAACTGGCTCTCTACCTGTAGCAATTATATAAAGCACATCTGAAATACCTTCAGAAACTAGAAACCCATCAACTAATGAACCAACTAAAAACAATGCTAAACAAATAACAGATTCTATGTTAACAACAACTGCTCTGCCCATTTGTATTTCTTTTACTACAACAAGCACAACAAGTGCATGGAACACATCAACAACAACTTTTTCTACAGCAGTATTTTGCACAAAACCCTGAAATAATCAACACACTACAAGAACAACAGCAAATAATGAAACCAAGACGATGTTGATATAAACACTATTGGCGATCACGTCATGAAGATGTGCATGGCATAGAACAATCCAAAGAATGTAATAAATATTATAGATGTTACAAAAATGAAAAAAGTTGGAATTATTCTGATTATGATTGAAACTAAAATGTAAAAACGAGACAGGTAAATCTCAAATCTCTCGATTTTCTTACAAAAATATTAAAAAGCATCACATTTTTTTTTAAAGAGAAGTAGCACTTCGGGCAACAATGCCTATTTAGTCAAGCACGGTGCTACATTCTTTAGGAAAGGGATAGAGGAGAGATGAAACAGGTGGTGAAAGTAGAAGGATAGTCGAAAATTAACTGCCGTATAAAAGACATCACAGCGACCAGTGACTATGCCTTCATCGCTGAGCAGTCCCACCGATAGTCAATTTTTATTTTTGTAGTGAAAAAAACCAAGGTCACACCACAAACCCCATATTGACAAGCTAGTGCACTACCTACTAGCCTACAGAGGTACCTAATCTAAACCCGAATTATTGTTGTACACGTAATGTTGGCACGTTACAAATACTATGTTTGTTTAAATGATTATACGTTCTTAAGGCTAATATTTGGATATGAACGAGTTATATTATTATTATTAAACCTTGTATGTCTATAAAAGGATTCAACAAAATTTCCATTCGAATTTGAAAAATGTGGGTTATTGTTTTGATTTAGATTATTATTACTTCTTGTAGTTTTATTAAACCGCCGGTAATTGTTAGAACTTGAAAGTTGTGGATTGTCATTATTTCTTCCTTTATTATTATTAAACTGAGAACTATCTTTTTCATCTAATAATTGAATATCCGTTTATAAATTGTTTTCCTAAAAAAAAACTATATGATCTAATGCTGTTTTGAATTAATAGTGTCTTAATACTAATGGGTATAAAATTAATAAAGATATCAAATATTATTTTTTCATTATTTTCCGGTGTATACAACTCGTCCCGTTCTAAACTATAATTTGTATTCATTAGGGACAAAATGGTACTTAACTTGTGATTCAACTCTTCTATGTTGCTGGCCTTTACATTTAAGGCCATGTCAGATAAAACTTTTGCTTTGCGTTGCGTCAGAGTTTCGCTTTGACATTTGAGTTAAATGTACGTAAATGTATGAAAGTTGCCACATAAAGCACTTTTGACGCAGCGCAAAGCGAAAAGTTAACCAACATTCAACTTTTTGCGCGCTTTGACAAACACCTGGCTTTTATTATTTGTGTTTGTGTGTGGGCGTAAACAAAAAATTCATGAGTGTTTTCAAAGTTTATTGTGACATACACCACTTGACGCTTTTGCTTTAAAGTTTCAAATGTCACGCAAAGCAACAAAGTTTTATCTGACATCGCCTTTAGCGCATCGCTTCTTAGATTGAAAAAACTTTGCTTTATCCCAAAATCCTCTTTTAGCTTATTTAATATATTTTCCCAAGTAGGGTTCATCAACGTCTCTACAGCTCTCAATGCTCTTCCCTGCAGTCTATTGCTTAGCACTGCTTTTATCGTATTCTGATGTTCCGCCGGCGTCAGCTGCAACACAGTAGTTACGTCCCTCAAATAGTTACTGAGCTTATATTCGCTGTCTCCGTTGAATGCAGGTAAAATCCGCGCTTCGCATAGATTTTCTGCTAAAGTCAATGCCATGTTCTTGCTTTAAATTCCCAAAATGCAAATTGTCGGTGTATTCCCCTATTATTTATTATTTATTGTTTCTTTATGCAGGTATTCCAATTGTAAGTAGGTATGTAGTGTTCAAAGGGGTTTTTGTGTTTTTTTTTCTCTTTAAAAACTTTTAAATATAAAATGTGATATATTGCAAATATCAAAACACTCTCATTAAAGTGGATTTTCGTGTCGACGTGAACCACTTAAACTATTTAGTTTTAAGTACTTCAACTTTTTCGGCTGAATGCATAAAAACCGCTTACATGAGCTTTAAAGTGCACGTTAGTTAACAAACACTTTAAGGCTAACAGACGTTTGTTCAAAAATGGTATTCAAAAACAGTACTTTAGCTAATGTATGCTTTAGTAAAATTAGTATTTTGATTCTGGCAATGCCACTATTTTCAGTTGTCACGTTGTAGTTAATGATGTATAAAAATGAATATATTTATCCGGGTATTTAGATCCATAAAAAATGTTTTTACTGTTTTCAGCAAAATCAACATATTTTTTTTTTGTTTTTTATTAATCTTTTTAATAAAAAGCAAAGAACCCAAAAAAGGTCAATTTGCAAGGCTTACGAAGAACTTCCAAAGTATTTGTTCATATGAAAACAATAATTATTCGGATAACGAGCTTTGTTTTTATTATATGTACATCAATAAAACTTTTGTTTAAAATAATTAATTATAATTATATTTTTGTAAAATATATACATATAAAATATGTATAAAATAATGATGTAAAAATGTTTTATATTAAATGGCGTGTTATATTTCAGTTTTTAATATTATTTGCATACTACAATTTGTTTTTAATAAACATTTTTAAAAATTTTTGGAATAACAAAGTATAATTGTCAGTTGAGTCGTTTACATTGAAAGTGGCATAAGTCACAACTGAACAGTTTTTTTTTCATTTTTAATCAATTTGAAATTAATAAGTTGAGAAGTATTGAGATTTGTTTGAGAGGAGTGTTGATAATTAACGATGAAACAAAAATGCTTATTCTGAAAATGGCGTTAGTCGCTGTACTTAGGAAATTAATTACGGAGCTTAGTGTGAAAGAAATGGAAACATGTAATAAGTGTATGTGAAGTATTGTTGTGATTATTGGACTTATTTTTATTAGTTAGAAGAATAGTGCAGTTTACTGAACTATATTATAGTGATATCTAATATACTACACATAATTAGCACTATTTTGTTATTTTTTTATTCTTAGGAGGTTGTATAAAATATCTAGGAATGTCACAACTCAAAAGCATATTATTGCACATAGTGACTTATGTAAAGGACAAAATAGTAATAGTAGTAATAGCTCCCTGTCGAAAAAACCCTTCACAGTACATAACATGGAGAAAAAAGATTTTATTTCAACACAATCATTAGAAAAATCCGTTTCAGAAAGAAAACTTAATACAGACTAGTTAAAATGGCTAAAAATTAAAATGTTATATAAACTAATTTAAAATAAAAAAGCTGACAGTAACAAAGTAACTTATGCCACTTTTGAAATAAACGGCTCAGTTTATTGTAAACACAATTTGTTTTGTTTTTGAACTTTCAATAATAAAATTGAACTGTCAATTTATTGTAGGTTTAATGTAGGTTTTTCCTACTTTAAAGTTAACAAAGGTATATTAAGATAAAAACGTTTTTTGAATACAACTTTAGGAAATTGTGCTTAACAACGGCAGTTAAACCTACTTTAAGTTTTTATGCATACTGCTATTTTTATTTGTTTCAACGTTTTTCTTCTTTTTTTATTTATATTTAGGGTTCTTCACATGAGGTAATGATTATTACATTAATCACTTACGAATTATCACTGGATATGTTTTATCACTACACATCCCATCCTCGTCGCCAGTTAAATGTTTGTCTTGCATGCATAAACTATGTTACCTTTGCTTAAAAATGAAACCTTTATTCTGTTTTATTTTATAAATTTATTAAAATGTAATTATTTTCTTTTTTTATATATTTCTTAAGTCGTTTTTATTTTCAGAAATTTTCATTTTCTGACACAATTAATAATCAATGCCAACTTCCTTTAATTGCTTAAGCAAAGTACTTAGGAGTAATTGCCGTTAATTTAAAAACCAAAATACTAACAACAAAATATAGGTATTCAATAATGATTTGCTATATGATAAATAAGGAATGATAAATAAAGATAAAATGATAAATAAAGGTAATGATAAATAAAGAATAAATAATTAATAATAATATAACTAACGGATATATTTGTAATTGTGTGACATCAGCGGAAAATTGTGCGGTTTGACGAGATTAGATTAAATCCATCCTGAAGTAAAATTTATAAAAACTTTTTGTCCAAATGAAATGTTTTGAGTAAGAAACAAAAGTTTAAATCCAATTTTTTTATTTACTTTTATAATTTAATTTTTTTATGCATTAGGCGATCACACCGTTGAAGTATTTAGTATTTTTGGTGTCCTTTAACAGAGGTGTAGAACTTTGAAATGGAATAAAACATAGATGAATTTTTAAATTGATTGAAATTTACTTAATTCGAAAGAAAATCTTTTGGAATTATAATTTAAACATGACTTCTGGCATATGACGGCTACAGCTGATTTGGAGATCCAATTTTTGTTTGTTTGTTTTGTGGTACAAGATGTATGACATGTCGCGCCTTCTTGTTAAACCACAGCTCCTGCACATAATGTTTTGTTTATTGACATATTCGTGCAAACAAAAGTGAGTTTCATCGCTAAACAGAAATAGAATTAGGTATTTTGAACCGAACTATGATTTTTAAAATAAATTTGCACAATTTAGAAGCGCTAGCTTATGTTGAACTGTCAAGCAAAAATAACCATAAATTATTTAGCAGTTGAAAGAATGTCCGCGAGTTAACAAAGTATTGGCAACTTAAAGTTCTATATCTCTATAAAAACATCCTTTACTTGACGAAAATATATTTTTTTACAACTAATTATTCAAATACACGATTATTACGCTATTTTTATATATCACGGCAACAAAAAAATGGCAACCCTTTAATTTACCCAAAAAAATAATATTGTGTTTTATCTATTGTTTGCAAAAAATTTTAATCTAATTAATTAAAAACAATACAAAAAAAGTGGATAATATATTTCTTTGTAAATCTCATTTAATTATTTAAAAAACTAAAATGTTTTATAAATTTGTTTCTTTTATTTTTCGTTTCTCTTAATTACACAAACAATTGACCATTGCACGTAATGGAAATTGTTAAATAACAACTGCATGCAACTATTTATAATTGCAATTGGGGGTTTTCAAGTATACGAATTAAAATAATTAAAGTCTACTATGAAAATGGTGGTTCTGTTAAAGTTACTTTTTTTCAGACAACATATTTGTCCTTCTGAGACCGCTATTAAGAAATTGGTCGTTAAATTTAAGTCACCAGGCACGATACAAAATGTCACACGCGTTGGTGTTCGACCGGGTCGTGGAACTAAAAGCAAACATCGCCGTAGATTCACTCAATTCAATTCAAGAACAATGCCCAATGCAAAGCCCATTTTCACTTATCAGGGTATGTCAATAAGAAAATTTTCCGCATTTGGGCTTCTGAATATTCTAGAGCAATTTGCATGGTGTGATCGGGCCTTTTTTGCGAAGAAGAGGCTGGAAATACGGTAACGGTCAGTGGATAACGCTATAGTGAAATGCAAACAACTCAGTTTTGGCGTATAATTGACGACATGGATATCATTGACATATAGTTTCAACAGGATGGTACCACATGTCAACGATCAATTCAAACCAAATTGCCCGATCGCATAATTTAACGACAATCAGCAGTTAAGTGGCCAGCCACATCGTGTGATTTAACACATCTGGATTATATTTTGTGGAGCTATGTTAAGAATACAGTCTAACAGAGTCAAACGAATAGATTTCAGATTTAAAACTCCAAATCGAAATAAAAAGATGAAAGAATCGGCATCTGTTAGCGTGATCTTTTCTCTTCATAATGCAATAAAAAATTGAATCATCTTAATCTAAACTTTTTTGGTTGTATTTTATTTTAGAAAACAAATTTCTTATTGAAAAAACATTTACTTGTAATTGAAAAAATTTTAATTATAATAATTAAGTATTTTTTAACAAAAGGAAATATTTATTAAAAATGAAATAATATACAAAACTTATTACTTAAATACACAATATAAAAAAGTCAACAAAATAGTCAAAATCTTATTTATACAATTAAATTTTGGGTGAAGTACATTTCTGAAGCCTGGGATACTTTTTCGAAATTACTATAAGGGTTTTTAAAACTAATTTAATATTCAATATTACATTTAAATTTAATATTCAATAAATTTAATAAAGGAGGCTTATAATGATTTAAAAAAATGTATCTAGAAAAAAATTCTTTAATATTAAAAATACTTGAAATAAAAAAGTGTGTAATTTTATTTTAAGTTTTTAATAACATCATATATTTTAACCTAACACATGCATATTCTATTTAATGAGTTGTTTTCAAAATAGTAAAACAAGTTATATTTTTTGAAAAAAATTTTTTTTTAAATTTTAATCGTGCTTACAAAATAGTTAATTCAATGTTTCATTAATTTTTCCTTTTACCTACATAACTCTTCTATAGATTCTCCCTGCAAAAGTATACGGTGTTCAGTTTTTTTCTTTGGTACTTTAGTTTTACCACGTCTGTTAACGACGCCATCCTCCTCATCCATCATGCGTAGTATGGTGGTCTAAAGATCAGAGTAAAGAAACGAACAATAATTAAATTTCCATTTAATTTTGATTTATTCAAGATTGTAGGTATGTTATTTCACTTAAGTGAATATACAATCATGTCATCATATTAATTAAAGAAAGATTAAATGCATTTTACTCTCTGTTTCTGTTATAAAAAAACAAATAAAACATATAACTTTGCAATCTGGTTAAATAGCAGCAGTAACTTTACAATAAAATTAAAAATCCTTCAACTTGTAAGATAAAAATTGCTAGAGAATTTATTTGTACACTTAAAAATAAAGCTTGTCCACAAGCAATGTACAAATTCCTGCACATCAAAGCCTCGTTGTACGCTGACTACGTATGGTGATGTAGAAGATATACCTCGGCGCTATCGTGTTAAGGCAGCACTCAAGGCTTAACTTACTCATGTTTTCAATAAATTTAGAATTTTATACTTAGAATACTGAGACTAAACGGGACCATCGCGGAAGTCTGCTACACGGTCAAGGGATATCAAACAAAGAGTATAATCTAGATCTTGAGGGCAATAGTAAAATTGATATTATTTAGTATGGGACCATGCCCCCCCCCCCCTGTGGGGGCACATTTATCAGTATTTATGGATTGCTTAACCATCTAGGCTTGTGTCGTTCGGGGGTGCCCAGGGAGCCCAGTCCCCTGAAGGCAGCAGGGAGTCAACTGGAAGCTCCACGTTATTTCCACGGAATCAGTAAGCCCCAGAGTTCCGCTAATTATCTCTTTAGCCTTTTAGCTCTTTCTCTGACTGATTATTGAGGTTGGCCCTTCAGAAATATAGTGGTGGCTGTGTGTTTCGTGGCCCCTCATGAATTAGGGGGCCAGGATTATGTCACCTTTACTGAGAACCACGAGTGAATGATCCGAATCCAGTGACAGGATTTGGATAGCCTTCAACTCGTTAGCAAGAATTAGTGGTTTGCGACCCTGCTTCGGAACCGCTGAAATTGAAACTAGGAATGACCTGTTGCAAGAATTAGTCTTCGGCTTCCTAGGGCGAGAATGACGTTGCTTTTCATTCTACAGTGGTTTTACCACCATCTAACTAAGGCCTACGGCCAGGCGCAAATGTAAATCTTATCACGCACGGGGCCATTCTTACATATTAATATGTTCCAGGCCTTCTGAACTACTACACTAGCTAGCCTTCATTGCTCTATATGGGAAGACTCATTCCCACATTGTTTATATAGATGGCGGTAATGTCCATAAAGAGTCAAAATATCCTTTAAATTTCTAGGTGAATGCAGAATTTAACAGATGGAATACTACTGCTACAAAAAGTTCCCCCCGGGGGCACATTATAGTTTTTTTGGAGCCTACTATTCCATCTAGACTGGTGTGTCTTGCGGGGTAAAAGGGAGCCCAGGCCCCTTAAAGACTAGTAGGAGCCATCTGGACAATCCACATATATCCACGGGAATCAGTGAGCTCGCAAAGTTCGCTATTTGTCTCTTTTGACATTTAGCTGTTCTCTGGCTGGTTATTGAGGTTGGCCCCTATATGGAAGTATCGTGGTGGTTGTGGTTTCGAGGCCCTCGTATGAGTTTGTGGGTCGGATCATTCAAAATGAACACAATAAATGGTTCAGGTCCAGTGAGTATGAATGCCGTCGTGTTCTTAATTGTGTTAAGCTTCATGCGTTTTGGACCAGGAGTTGGATGATCTCCAACTCTTAAGCAAGGAGTAAAGGCTGCGACCTACTTCGAGCTTTAAGAAATTGGAACTAGGATTGACCGGAGAATCCACGGATTCGGAGGCCTTCTAGGGCGAGAATGGCGCTACATACCATTTACAGTGGTTTGACCACCATCTGGTTAGGGCTAACTGCCGGGTTCAGATGTAAATTAAATCACTCTACAAAAAGTTTGCAAATTGACTGTAGCACTATAGTATACCTGACAGGTATACACGACTTTTAAGCACAAAATCCTTAGCCGACATCGATACTGGTCCAAAAATATACAACATTATTTGATGCCAATTTATAGCAACAGTCGGTCGTTAATAATTGTTGAGAGCGTAACATGGCCCCATATGTTGGGCAATCATATTGCTAGCGGGCTTGCAAAAGTCGAGGTGCTACTGCATTTGGCGTATTTTCGAGCACTTATCCTAGAAGATTCTAAATGGCTCAAAAAGCCAACCTGCTCAACTACTAAAATTATATAGCCGAGATAGATTTAGTCTAGTTAGCATGGCTAATAGACTGACGACAGATTAACTACACCACCTAGTGGGCGTGATTATCAAGCATTTCAAATGTGGTGTGGATTCCATTACATCGATTACTGCAGTTTTTGTCAAGGTGAGAAAGAAAAGGAAACGATAACGTATCTTTTCTACTACTGCCGGCATTAGTTAAATAATGCATACAGGTCCTTCGGAAAGAGTATCATGCAAGAGAAATTCCTTTTTTTATTGAGCGTGATGATACGTTAGTGCTTCTCAGCCTATTGTACAAGTCTGAAGTGGATTTCTACTCTCTCTCGTTTCCTCTCTTCTATTATTTATTCTCTGTCCTGCAGGTGGTCCAAGGAGAGCCGATCAAGGTTGTCTGCTCAACTTAACCCAATCTAACTCTCTTTGGTTAACTTAATATTGCTTGTATTAAGAAAATATATTATTTTATAGAAAACCTTCACTATACTCGAAAATATGTCGTTTTAAATTTGATCATTGCAAAACGTAGCATTTTTGAAAAAAGCGTTAACGAACCTTCCCCCTTATCAAAGAAAATTTTCAGAATTTTTTACTATTTTTCTGATTATAGTTATTGGAAAAACCATTGCCAAATTCCTAACTAGGTGTCCCTGTAGGCTAGTAGGTAGTGTACTAGCTTGTCAGTATGGGGGTTGTGGGTTCGATTCCCAACGAAGACCTTGGTTTTTATCACTACAAAATTAAAAATTGGCTGTCGGTGGGACTGCTCAGCGATGAAGGCATAGTCACTGGTCGCTGTGATGTCTTTATACGGCAGTTAATTTCCGACTATCCTGAAGTGCTACTTCTTTTTTAAAAAAAAAAAAAAAGGTTGCTTCTGGTTCATTAATTACCCAATTAGAAATTATTCATTTATTATTATTCATTGTTCATTTAACCTTTTCTACTTCTAAACATTTTTAATAAATAAGTTATTTATAATTATTCGGAATCATTTTTAATATAAGCAATGTAGAAATGATTGAAAATAAACAATGTTTTTTGTTGTTTTGAAATGTTTTGTAGTGTTTGTATGGAAGTGTCTTTAAGTCTTGCTGTCTATGCTATGTTGATTTAATGAAAAATTCTCATAGAATCAGTTTGGCTTTGGATACAAGACTCTAAGGTTTTTCTATAGAATTTTGGGGTAAAATTCACTGATGAGCTGCTTGAGCAATAGTGAAATTGCAATATGGATGTGCTCTCCCCCATTACAATACATTTCAAATATTTTTATTTTTATTTGAATAAATGTTTTATGAGAGTATCATAAGATGTTTATTTTTTAATAACAATTTTTTGTAACAAATATTTCGTGAGAATATCATGAAATATTTATTCAAAGGAATCAAGCACGAAATAAAATTGCTTACATTTTTAATAAACATTTTAAACATTTTTAATAGAAATGTTTTTCTCATTATACAAATAAAATCAATTGTATTTTGATTAAACCAACATCAAACATTAAACTTATTAGTGCCAACGTACCTGATCGGAAGAATCCATGGGTGCAACCGAAATATCACGCACTGCACGAAATTTACCACAGTTATTTATATGTTCATTTTCCAGTCGAAAAAAATTCCAAATGAAGCGGCGAAACACTTCTAAAGGACTCAGTATAGTAACCATCACATCACCCTCCATATAACCAGCTTCAATCAAACTCATAGACACTGTCCAACCAAATCGCAGTATTAAATCTTCTATTATTCCAAAATAGTAAAACCACTGTAAAACAAATAAAATAAGCAACAACAATTAATACTCGTTTTCTTTCTCATTATTATGAAATTAAATTGTTTTTAAATTCACAAAAAGGAGAGAAAATTAAATTAAATCAGTTGATAATTTATAAAAGTATAAAACACAAGTGCTAAGGAAGTAACAAAGAGAAGGCGCAGAATGTCAAAGGCATCATCACATTTCTGTAAAGACTGATACAAATATTTTAATGAACATATTTTATGTACATACAGACGAAATAAAGAATGCCCTTTTGCCATCTGCACTCGTTACCACTTAGAAACTGCAAAAAAATAGGACAACTTATATTTATGAGTGCCGATCAGCCGCTTAAAAATACCGCTTATTGTGTGGTCACATCAATAGTATTTCAGTGCAAAGCTCTTTAATATTTTTTTTTCATTGTCTACATGGGCGTTATCAGGTCTATATGGGAAGGGTTAAAATTTATCTCCTCCTCGAAATTTTTCTTGTTATGGCAACTTTACTAAACGACATAATTTCCCTATTCTTCCAAGATTATTCGCAAGCAGATTTGCGTTTTGGCAACAACATTTTTTTATCTTTGGTTGCATTTCCAATCAAAATTTAAACATATTTACAATTATTTATACTTTCCATATTTAGTAATTTTTCAAATTACTTTTAAATGTAAATATGTATGTAAAATTTTGCAATGTATGCTGTAGAAAACACTTCAAGTCTGGAACCAAAAGTGCATAAAGACAAATTTTAACTGATACGGCTCGGTAAGAAGTATCATGTTCGCATGAACACGATCTTGTTTATATAAAAACTCACAAATCGGGTTTTTCAACAAGAGTTTGTATTTCAATTGTAGCAACATCAGCAACATTATACTGTTAGCATTTAGTTTTTGACGTATTCGTAGTAGATGTATTGGCAATTGTTACAAAGAATTCAATTTCGCACGAAAATCGCATTAAAATAATTAAAATTCACTATGAAAATGGTGGTTCTGTTAAAATTACATTTTGTAAAATTCGTCCTTCTGAGACCGCTATTAGGAATTTGGTCGTTAAATTTGAACAGGCAGGCTCGATGCAAAATGTGCGAACACCAACGTGTGTTCAAACGCGTTGTTCAACCGAAAACATCACAGCCGTGAGCTCAGTGTATAAGCATATCCAAATTTGTCCATTCCTCGACGTTCTCAACAACTGGGGTAATTCAAAACCACCACTTGGCGACTGGTGCAGGATTCGCCGTAGAAGATGAGGCTGGAAATGCGGTAGCAGTCAATGGATCACACAATCGCGATTGTTGGCCTATTATTGACGACGTGCATATCACTGAGATGTGGTTTCAACAGGGTGGTGCCACATGTCACACAGCCAAACGATCTATTTATTGCAAACCAAATTTCTCGATCGCATAATTTTACGACAGTTAGTAGTTCAATGGTCAGTTAAATCGTGTGATTTAACACCACTGGGTTATTTTTTGTGGGGCTATGTTAAGGACAGAGTCTATACGAAGCCAATCAAAACGATTTCAGCCTTAAAACTCAAAATCCGTGATATGATTGACTAAGCATTACTCTTCGTAATAAAAAAAGTATAAATCATCTTAATCTAAATTTTTTTTAATTTGTTTTAGAAATAAACTTCTTGTTGAAAAACCCTATACTTTGTTTTCTCTTATATACATATATATTTGATATCTGAAGTCAAACACACAGAAAAGGTCTAAATATGCTTAAAAATCAAATAAAGTTTAATATTAGTTATTTCTCTTCAAGAAATTGTCTGTTGTATTTTTTTTTGTCATGGCAATACTGTTCGCAAGTTAGATTATGGACGTGCATTATTTCTTAATAAATATTTAAATCTAAATGTTTTAAGCAACTATAAATTTTGCAGAATTAACCGAAAATTTGCTTGCTTAAATCACGATCAGCGCTTACCGTAGATGAGTAGACAGTTTCTTCCCTTAAAAATGTATTGTCGCCGGCTTTGGCATCAAAAAGGCCCCAATCAAACTTAATATCCCATGTGTAAGCATAACAAGAGGATACAATGGCAGCTATAATCCAGCAATAAAACCATGGGTTGTCCTTAGATGTAGTGTATTCATCTGAAATCAAGCAAATAATATAAATACTGGCAATTATATATCGTAGAAAACGGTAACAGTAATTAATTGATAAAACTGACGAAGAGTTTCAGTGTGACAGTTATGTAAACAAATAATACTTCTAAGAAAACCTCAAAATTTTTTTCTTAAAAATAACACATTTACATCCTCAAATTATCTCCATTTGCTTCTCTGTTTTGTTCATTTCTAAGTTAGCTAGCGTTTACACATCCATGCGCAAGTTCGATGGGCAAAATACAATTGTACTTTTTTAGGACTTGCAGCTTAACTTACAAGATTTTTTCTTATAAAATAAAAATAGTGATTTTGTTGTTATTTAACCCCGTTAGTTTGACTCCCACGAATAATTTAAAATTTATTAGCATCGTACTGGAAAACAAATTATCGAGAAACTCTACTATACGATCAAGAGCTTCAATTGGCAGTACGGTAATTTACATTTTCAGAAGGGTTAGGACAAGGCTTAGATGCTCAAGCAGATCTCTTCTAATATGGGAACTGATATGTGTTCAAGGCTTTCCGAACCATTACACTCGAATTCTCACCTCCCTATGTTAGATGCGTAACCACGAGTTTACACGGGTGGCGGTACTGTCTTTATAACGTAATTTAGGGCCAGAATGCCTTCCTGGTACAAAAGGATATTAAATTGGCTACATTATTAAAATAATATTTGCCACGGTTATACGACTTTCTGGGATTGTTACGTGGTGATAAAATCCCTAGCCAATTGTTCACCATATTATGAATTGTTAAAATTGTTTAATTAGCCCTACATAAATAATTTTATGATCTAATTTGATTTTGCTAACGGTGTAATTTTTTGCAACACTTAAGCTAGGCTTATATAGCTCCAAGCCGGAATACTGGCTTGCAAACAAAACGTATTTAAAACCATTATTTATTGTAGAAACGCCTTTTAATCCTGCAAGTTTCTCTTAAAATAACAAAGTCTTCTTGTTGTTCAATCTAAAGAAGAAAGGAAGAAGTGACTTCTATCCACAAATGCTCCACAAACGTTTTTAGGCTTATTAAAAACAACTATTTTATTCAAAAAGCGGTTGCTACGAAGCCCACTGAAACTTTTTAATAAAGTGCAGTCGTTAATATAATTTTCTTGCTAAGTTTAAAAACTCGAATTTATCAACATAAGTCAAATAATTGCCCTTTTCCCACACACTTTAGCCGCAGTTTACCTAAAATTGCATTTCACAAGGTGTTTTAAAGTGGTTGTTAAATACGTATGTATATGCGAATGAATTTTGCACGCTTTAACCGTTTTTCTTTATCTAAAGCAGGACTTAAGGAAAAGTTTATAGCATTAGGGACTACAGCAGTACATATTGAATCATAAGACTTAAAATAAATAGGTATTTTTATCACCCACCCAATAGTATTGTTTTTTGAATGCACTCTTTGTCATGTACAAATTACCGTTATCATACTTTCTATATATGATTCTATATTTCGAATCATTCGAATTTGTGTTTCGCAGACATCGGTGAAGAGACAATCGCTAAGCGCCCGAATAATAGTGTCTGTTAATTAAACTTACAATTATTAAATTTTCCGTTAAAAGTAAAATACTCAGACATTGTGAAAAAAGAGTCTTAAGAATGTATTAAAGGTTTACAGCCGTATGCATAAAAACTTAAAGCAGGTTTAACTGCCGTTGTTAAGCAAAATTTATTCAAGTTGTATTCAAAAAACGTTTTTACCTTAAAATAACTTTGTTAAACCTTTGTTAACTTTTTATTTTTTATTTATTTTTTAAAGTAGGAAAACACCTTCTTTTAACCTACAAAAAATTGAGCCGTTCATTTTGAAAGTGGCATAAGTCGCCTTGTTTGTAAGTCAATCTGTTTATTTAAGTTATACAGGGAATATCATGGTAAAATCGTATCTATTGCATTTTTATGAAATTCATTGTTTGTTCTGTACTTGTTTCTCTTTTCGAAGCAGATTTTTCTAATTATTGTGTTAAATTAAAAAATTTGTTCCCCATGTTGTGTACGGTGAAGGATTTTTTTTCGACAGACGGCTATCACGCTATAGTAATCATTTGAAATTTATAAAACATTTGTTTTTTCAAGTCTGTTTCTATCACACCAAATTCACGATCATGTGTTAAAATTAAAAATTTGTGATCCAGAATTTCAATATCTTTTTTAAAGAGTACACAATTTTTACCCAAGTTAATGTTAGTTTTTAATTTGAATAAAATAATGGTAATTATGTGTACTATATTAGATATAACTTTCGCACTTATAAAAATAAGTCCAATTATCAATCACAACAATACAGTGTGAACACACTTATTAGGTGTTTTCTTAGTACAGCGACTTATGCCACTTTCAAAATAAACATTTTTGTTATACCATTAATTCCCAACACTTCTCTCGAACAAATCTCAATAGTTCTCAGCTTATTAAGTCCATTTTTTTTAAAAATGAAAAAAGATTAATCAGAAAAACAAAAATATCTTTATTTTCTGAAAACAATAATAACATATTTTATGGATCTAACTACCCGGATAAAATAATATTCATATTGTTACGTTTATAACTTCTATAAATGTTTTGTTGTTACTGAGCCTTTTATTGCAAAATAAATATCACCAGATTTTTCTAGTTTTTAAATTAATTAGAAGTTTATTTACTTTACACACTAATTAATATTTGTACGTTGACACTACAGAACAATTTACGAAAGATATAAGTCTTTACTTCACGAGGTTTACGTTTTAACTAACTGAATATCAACTCAGACGCTGCCTTTTATATTTGTCCGCTGTAGGTTTAAAAAATTAAGAATTTTTAATCCCTTTGTATAATATTTTGTTCTTGTTATGTTATTGATTCAATATATAGGCGCCTGTTGGTCTGTGTGTATTTTTTGGTTTTGTTTTTATGCTGTTAAAGTTTCTTCCTTCGAATTTATTTTAAGATAGTTGTCTTGTGTGCATAAGTTTGCTTAGAAGACTACGCAGTTAGTAAATCCATATGGATATCCAGTTGTCTACTTTATTACTTAATTTTTTTTTAAACCTCAGGAAGACGCATCCGTAACAATATTTATACATCATTAAAACTACAAAGTGACAGCTGAAAATAGTGGCGTTGCCAAAATCAAAATACTAATTTTACTAAATTACCAATTAGTTAAAGTACTATTTTTGCATATCATTTTTAACAAAGGTTTGTTAGGCTTAAAGTGTTTACTTCATAATATGTACTTTAAAGCTCAAGTAAGATTTTTTTTCTATACGGCCGTTAATGTTGCAATAACATTAAATAATTATATTTAATCTAACAAGAATTTGTATGATTTCTAATAGACTTTTTTAATTTCATACTGATCAATAAATACCCCCCGAGTGCACATTGATAAGTTTTGACAGAATCTCACCGTCATTACATGTTTCACGGGGGTAAAAGGGAGCCCCCGGGTAGCAGGAGCCAACTGGACAACACCACTTTATTTGCACGGGAATCAGTAAGCCGCATAGTTCAATTTTTTGGATTTTTAGGCTTTTAGCTTTTCTCTGACTGATTATGGACTTTGGCCCTTCGGGTGCATCGTGGTTGTGGTTTCGCGACCCTCCTTTGTTCATTCGCAATGAACACAATAAATGGTCCTGTTTCAGTGAGCATGCTTGTGGTTGTATTCTGAAACGTTATTAAGCTTGCATGTGTTCAGGAGTTGTATAGTCTCCAATTCTTCAGCAAGGAGTGAGTGGTGCGGCCTTCACCGAGCTCTCGGAGTTGCAACCAGGAATCACTGGACTATAGATATATCTGAAGGCTTCCTGGGGCATGGGTGACGCTGCAATTCATCTGCAGTGGTATGGTTCACTGTCAGGTTACGGCTCACACAACTAGGTACTGACGTAAATCTTATCACGTATGATAAACAGAAAATATTTCTGATTTTAGGCTTTCAAAATATTTTAGAATGTAAAACGTAAGATGAATTAAATCAGAATCATCATCATCAGATTATTAATTTGTTAGACATTCCTGCTTTATCAATTATATTGAAATCGATTAATTTCGTGCTAAAACCGTAGTTTTATAAATCAATTTAAATGTCTGGCTTTTACTGCAGAATGTAAATACTTATTATTAATTAAAAAGTAAAATTAAATAAATAAATAGGATTTTCCTTAACACCTAAAAATTTAAATAAAATTATATTTAATACTTTTTAATCATTTTATGCAATTGGTTATTGCAAATACTGAAATTAAACAAGTTTTAAAAAGCTTAAAAAATAACATGTTTACTTTTAATTAAAAGCCTTTTATTGTGTTCACACACTGAAATCAATACATATATACGTATATATTTTCTTTTATTATTATTATTTTCATTACCCATCCTTAGCATTTGGAACAAAAATAATTTATTTCATGTTCATGTTTGTTAAAGTTTCAAGGTTTCATAGATTGATATAATAATTGTATAGATTGTGTGTCGATATACTTACCGCTAGTGATTTGATATTTGTACGAGAAAATTACAACGAAAAATGATGTAGCATATTTAGCGGCGTTTACCAAATGAGGAAATGACTCTTTTGTATCACGGTAACGTCGTATACATTGAGCAAAGCGAAAGTAGGCTGGTAAAATGGCGACTATGGGTCGAACAATTGAAATATCTTCTATACAATAGTGGCCTCCACCTATACATTGTTAAAAAAAATTAATAAAATAAAAATTTATATCACAAAGTGAAGACACGCTTTGACGAATTCGAATTCTAACATATAAATATGTTTACTAATGCAAATGCGTGTTTCTTACCTGCTCCCATTTTATGCCATGAAGAATTTCGACCAAAGTAGCATATAACAATTGGTATATCCAAGAAGGCAGGCACTATGCTATTTAATTGGTCAGCCAGCCAGAAATCGGCAAAGTTGACATAAAAAAATGGTGCCATAAATATTCGACTCAATACCTTGATAGACCAGAAACGGGCCTCATGGTAAAATGTTTTTGTAGGATTAAATATAAATGCCGCCATAAGTGTATAAAGAAAAATTGGAGCTGAATACTGGGGTATACCCAAGGGATTACAGTATATATAAAAAAGTACTGCTGTCGCCCAAAGAACTCCAAATACAGAAGCGATTTCCATGATATTTTGTTCAGATAAATGATTTCTTGGATCTAGTTCAAAAATTAATACATGATTAACACCCGAAGAGCGCCAACCATAAACATTGACACCCCACAAAAATAAACATTCTATGAGCAGGAAAGGTCCTCGAAACATGTGAATACCCACACGCCAATCATCACCAAAACCATAAAAAATGGCCGATAAAATTACAGTTATTAACAAGACAACAAATGCTCCCGAAAACAAACCCACTTTAAAAGTAGTCCACGGACTTTGTTGTTCACCCAATGGAGGTACTCTTAGTCTCTTCATGGCCTTTTGGCGATCCCCTCCCTCAATTTCATGGGTAAATGCGGTTTCTGTTTCCTGTATTAACCTATCAATGTCCTTGTTGGTATAAAAATGTGCCATCTCTACATGTTCTTTGCGCCAAGTCGCACCAAAATCAACACTCAATAGTTTATCATGCTTTTTCAGTATCTTTCGAAAGCCAGTAAAGTTAAGATTCTGATAATTTTGCAGTAAAATTAAGCCCAAATAAAATTCACTAAATGCCAATTTGAGATCCTGTAATTTACGAGCCGGCACATTTTTTCTGCCCAAAGGAGTTTTATACTTCCAAGCAGGTTGCTTTTTAACATGACCCATTTCAAGTGTCTCCGTTAATTCACTACGCAGGTTTCCATATTTCCTAGTCGCCTCAGCCATTTTCTCCGAATAAAACGTATTAATTTTTGCTAGTTCCTTGTCACAATAGTGAAAGAATTGTTCATCAAATTTAGCAAAGTAACGGCTCAGCACTTCGGGATCTACTAGTTCGGCAGAGGGCGCTTGTTCAACGGCAGCATAAAGCATCGCTTTCATTTCCTTAAATTAAAAAAAGAAATAAACTATTATTATTATTATGTTAAATCCATATACAAATAATATTTTGATAAGATCCGACAAAAAATTTGTCTAATATTGTAACGAAGATGTTTTATTAAGTTTTAAAAGAAAATAATTATCAGTAGAAAAGTAAACGAAATGATCCACTGTGCATTTTACAAACTGCGTAGTTTTCTAAGAAATCTTATAAACACAAGACAACAACAATATGCTTATAAAAAATTCTACCAAATAAGATAAACAACAAAAAACAAATACAACTAACACAGAACAAAACAAAACACACAGCGCCAAAACTGAATGATAATAACAATAATAAAATGTGGTAATGTTAATGTGAAATATTCTTGTATAAGCGAAAACAGCTTAAAACATTTATATCACCACTTGCTGGGCAAATGAAATTAATTAAAGTTGAGCTATCAATAAGAAAAGATAGCAAAGTTACCAACGTGTTTATTTTGTGTGTATGGAAAGTAAATAAATCGTTTAATTTGTTTTCAAACTCTAGAGCACTGTGTTATTATTTTGCAATAAAAGAACTCAAAATAACAAAATGTTTATTAAAACGAATAAATGTGACAATATTTATTATTTATGTTATATTTATCTGAACATTTTATTACATTTGAATAAGAAATTAATTAAGTCGCCAAGTGCGAGTCGGACTCACACGCAATATGGATGAGTCACCCTATAATTTTTTAACTTTAATTTTTTAAATTGTTACAGTGAGCAGACACTTCATAATTTATTTTATTCAGCAAACTGGAAATTCATAAATTTATAACCACTACCAATTAATTCGATTAAAAAAAATAAAATTAAGCCATATTTGGGACAATCAGGTTACTATTTTAATTTCTTGATCTCATCTTAATGGGCGATAGTAGCACATACCTCATGCAAATTTTAGTCATTTATCATTAAAATATTTCAACTTAAAGTTCCTACATATTGCGGTTCAAAAACAAGGAGAGTAAATATGTGAGAATCATGCTACTACTGGGGCACATTTTAATTTAAAGTTATTCACACTGTATAAATTTGATGTGTCTGCCCGTCACAGTAAAAAAAATCTCAATATTTATATGAATTTCCTGTCACTTTCGGTAGATTCTTTAATTTTTTTTTGTTATACTAACTATGCTTCTGTAAAAATTTCAAGATTCTACCGATGAAGGTCACAGAGATTAAAGACTGTGACGGACGATCAGGCGTTGGGGTGAAAACAATACGGCGACATTTTTACATTTGATGTACGGAACACTAATAAAAATAACATTTTTATTTTTTTATATTTTGAACAATAGTTGTAGCCGAAGTCTGAAAATCGTAGACTTAAAATATGGACTGTATTATATCCCTAACACTACCACGTCAGATGATCTAACCGTTTGTACATTGCTAATTTAATTTTAAAATTACTATGTATCAGTACCAGTAATGCCATTAAACTCTTTGATAATACAAAATGGTTGCTGAAAGTAATAAGAAATTAACTAAATAGCAAATATACTAATAAGATTTAACTAAGCCAAATTAGCAAACACCTGCTTAAATTTATTTTCTAAATTCCTCTTCTTGCACTCGCAATAGTGAGAGTGGCAACGTGTAGTTAGAACTTTTAAAAATTTACGTCTGGGTCTAGTTTCCACAGTTGTTTTTACTACTGGAATTTTTGTTTATTTATTCAGATGACTGTAAGCTATTAGTTAAAGTTCAAAAGCTTTATTGTACACTGCAGTTCATTTAAATAACAACAGTGATAGTCATTACGAAAAATTAATATTTAGATTAATGTACTACAAATCGCTCTGTATGAGCTTTCATATTATATTAAGTGTGTGGTCACTGGTTTAAGAAAATGGGTAAAGAAAGAATGAAAAAAGTCCCGTTACGAATGTAGCGGTCAAAGCCTACTGGAATGGCAAAAAAATTTACTTTAAAATAGTTCATATGAATAACAACAGTTAATAATTTTTAATATTCTAAAGCGAATAGGCTGCGCAGATTTTTCAGTCTTATTTAGTTTGACAAATTGCACTTCATAAAATAAAAAAAATTTTAAAATGGGACGAGGAAAGTCATTATCATTAGAAGAAAGAGGAAAAATTGAAGCCTATTTTGAACAAAAGTTGTCCTTTTGGGAAAAATATGAAAGGAAGACCAGCAAGTGTTTTATCGCCAACAGACAAGCGTGTAGTTTTAAGAATTGCGTCTAATTCCTGTGATTCCGTACCAAAAATTAAGGCGAAAGCCAGACTTTCAGCAAGTATTTCGACTGTTCGGCGCTTGATAGTAAATTCTCCTCATATTCAGAGAATGAAACTTAAGAAAAAACCTGCAGTAAAAGCCATTCACAAAGAGAAACGATTGAATTCAGCAAGAAGTTCACATGACGTGAAAAAGATAATGGCACATGGTTGTCTTTTCAGACGAAAAAAATTTAACCTTGATGGTCCTGACGGGTATAATTTTTATTACCATGACCTGAGAAAAGAAGAAATAATATTAAGCCGTCGACACAGTCGCATTGGTGGAATTATGGTATGGGGTGCCATATCATACTATGGCAGTATTAAACTGCAATTTAAAACCACAAAACTGAACACAGAACAATATAAAAACATTCTAGAAAAAGCTTTTGAGGAATGCAGTAAAATTTTTGGACCTTTGCGTTGGATTTTCCAACAGGATAACGCTCCGATTCACAATGCTAGAGCGACAAAAGCCTGGATAAGTGACCAAAATGTGACGCTGATGGAATGGCCACCTTACTCACCAGACTTAAACATAGTGGAAAACGTTTGGGGATGGATTTCGCGGAAGGTTTATGAAGGAGGTAAGCAATTTGAAGACGTTCCATCATTGGTCAATGCTATCGAGACCACTTGGGACGAGATTTCCCTAGATTACCTTAAAACTCTCTACGATTCCATTCCAAGTCGCATATTTGAGGTTATAAAGCACCATGGTGGCAACACTTCTTACTAATTGTTAGAGAACATGTGAAACTTAATAGTTCTTAGCAATAAGACTTAATTTTGTGAATCTTTTTCTATGTTTTCCAAACTTTTTTTTGCGTTGTTATTCAAATGAACTACTTTTTTTCAATTTTTAGCAAGTTTTTTTTTTCAACATTAATTAATTACTTTTAATTACAAAAATTTAAAAAAATATTTAATAGTAATAATAAAAAATAAAACAAAATATCTAAAAAAAATCTTATATCTTTCTTTTGCTTGGTTGATTAAAAATCCGCAGTAACATAAAAATTTTTTGCTGTTGTTATTTAAATGAACTAAAGAACTTGGCAACGCAGTCTAATAAAGTGGCATATTAGTGGTTTTGCAACAAGAAGTTTGTTTTTCAATTGTGGCAAAACCAACAACATGATAGTTTTGGCATTGGACGTATTCATAGTAGATGCATTGAATGAATTCAATTTCGCACGAAAATCGCGATAAAGGTACATTTCGTAAAATTCGTGATATTTTTGGACAACATAATCATCCTTCCGAGACCTCTATTAAGAATGTGGTCGTTAAATTTGAGTCGAGCGCGTGATCGACCGAGTCGTTTAACTGAAAACATCGCAACCGTGAGCTACAGTGTTGAAGCAGATCCAAATTTGTCAATGCCTCGACTTTCTCAATAATTCGGGTTATCTAAAACCACCACATGGCGAAGTCCTTACGACTTGAATTTAAAACCTTACAATTCCAGCAACTGTTGACAGCAGGAATTGAAGCCGAATGACCATTCACATCGCCATAGATTTGTTCAGTTCATTCAGGAACAAACTGCTGGTTTTTCATTTTTTCAGACGAAGCCCATTTTAACTTGTCAGGGTATTTCAACAAGCAAAATTGCCGCATTTAGGTTTTGAAAATCCTAGAGCGATTATTGAGAAGCCTTTGCATACTCAACGCGTCACTGTATGGTACGTATGTGGTCTGGAGGTGTAATCGGGCCATTTTTCGAAGATGAGGCTGGAAATACGGTAACGGTCAATGAATAACGTTATCGCAGGACGTTAACAATTCAATTTTGGCCTATTATTGACGACGTGGACATCACTGACATGTAGTTTCAAAATGATGGTGCCACCTGTCACACACCCAATAAAATTATCAATTTATTGCAAACCAAATTTCCAGATCGCATAATTTCACGATTATCAGCAGTTAAGTGGCCACCTAGATCGTGTGATTTAACACTACTGGATTATTTTTTGTGGGGCTATGGTAAGGGCAGAGCCTATACGGAGCCAATCGAATCGATTTCAGCTTTAAAACTCAAAATGCGTGATGAAATTAACGAAATGGGACCGGCATTTTGCCAAAAAGTGCTTAAAAACTTTGATGAAAGAATCGACATCTGTCAGTATGGTCGTGGTGGTTATATGCCAGATATCATTGTCGAACTTTTCTCTTCGTAAATTTGTTGTTTTATTTGGTTTTTGGAAAACAAACTTCTTGTTGAAAACCCTTTTATATATATGGATAAATTCTGTGATCACTGCATTTGGACGTAATTATGCAATTTTGTATTTGCATTTGGTATTTACATTTCGTATGTATTTATATATGTAAACATATCGAATTAGAGTTTAGAGAACTTGTCTCTGTGTGTGTGTTTTTGTTTATTTTGTTGGCTTTTAATACTTTTTTCAATTTATCGGTTAATCGCAAAATCTTCAGTCGAACACTCATAGAATAAATATAGTTTCGTGGGAAAAACAATAGACAAGTGGAATGACAAAGTTATATATGTAGATATATACTCTACGATGTCCTATCTATGTATTTATATCTTTTATCGAAGTACATTAGGAAGTAGCTTTGAATTTATTAAACATGAAAATTAAAATAATTTCACGAAAATTTCACCTGTTCTGAGAGTTTTAAAACTGTATTGTGATGCAAAACGTTCGAAAAACTGACCACAAAACACGTCTGGCTTCTATGACTGCTGCACGTCATGTTTTGAGAAAAAAATTTATCAAAATGGTTAAGTAAAATGTCAAAAATTTGTCAAAATTAATAAATAGTTTAAAAGACAAGAAAATAAATAATAATAATGATTTAATTACTCTTTGAAATTATGTAGCAGGTCCTTGTTTCTAATTTCCTTTTTAATCATAATTTCATTATTAAAATTTAAGGAGTAATATTAAGTGAAATTTTATTAAGCGTAAAATAACTTAATTATAGGGCTTCGAGATTCTTCCGATAGGAAATATTGTAATTTCAGAAAAGTACTAATAAGAATAGAAACGATATATTCCAAAATTCCATAATAGGTGCCCATGTAGGCTAGTAGGTAGTGTACTAGCTTGCTAGTATGGGGGTTGTGGGTTCGATTCCCAACGAAGACCTTGGTTTTTTTTCACTACAAAAATAAAAATTGAATGTCGGTGGGGCTGCTCACCGATGAAGGCATAGCCACTGGTTGCTGTGCTGTCTTATATACGGCAGTTAATTTCCGACTATCCTTTTACTTTCACCACCTCTTTCATCTATTCTCTATCCGTTTCCTAAAGAATGTAGCACGCTACTTGACTAAATAGGCAGTGTTGCCTGAAGTGCTACTTCTCTTTAAAAAAAAATTATTCTAGTCTAAAATCTTAATTTCTTGCGTTTGCAAGAATTCAATTGCATTCAATTAACTCAATAATGTTTTTCTTTTAAAATAGTGTTACGAATGCGTCTTGCTTAAGTTTAAAAAAAATTAATAAAGTAAGCAACAACAACTAGGTGTGCTGTTTACTAACTGCGTAGTTTGCTAAGAAAATAGCATATAGGCGCCTATACATTGAGCGAATAACATAAAAACATCAAAATGTGATACAAATGGAGTAGAAGATTATTAAATTTTTTAGACTTCTAGTGGAGAAATATAAAAGGCAGTGTCTGAGTAGATAATTAGTTAGATGAAAAATAATCTTCGTGAAGTAAAGACGTGCATTTTAAGTAAATTGTTCTGCAATGTCAACTTTGTGTGTAGTTAAAGTAAATAAACTTGTAATTAATTTAAAAACTCTAAAATCTGGTGTTATTTATTTTGGAATAACGAACTCACAACCAAACGTTTATAAAAGGTATAAACGCAACAATATTTGAAGATGTTGATTTAATAATTGCCAAATTATAGCAATTTACAAGTTAGAAAGTATAGAATACCCAAAATATAAACTGGAAAAGTTATAAAATAACGGTTTGTGCCAAGTGCATAAACTTATAATTTTCATAAGTCGTCAAACGTAGGAGAAAATCACCAAATCCATTTTTTTCCACCTGATATTATGAAAATGGCGATAAATCGACAAATGTTGTAGTTAGCTTATTGCCTTAAGAATTAAAAATATTTTAAAAGCACAAACAATATGGCATCGCTTTTCTCGCAAACAATTTTGCCTGTAATATTTTCAATAATAACTCATCTCAGAGAACAGACACTAAAACCACCTGTTGGACTTTGTTTTCAAACAAATAAAAACACGTGCAACTGTTTCCTTGTTTATATTTACTTAAAAACAAATTGCACATAGAATAAAGACAAAACCTGCGCATTTCACTCACGAAAAATTTCCCATTTGAAGCTTTTTCAACATGTGTTATTTAAAAATTTTTTTCTGTGACGTCACATGCTTTTTTTTAACAAACTTTGTATCTATTTTATTTTCACTTTTACTGAAAAATTTTCACTTTCTTCAAATATACCTCATAATTTATATATTGTTTTCTCCATTCTGGAGTAATATGAGCAGATAAATGTTCAGCAAATTTCATGATTCATTAATTTTAAATAAATTAATTAAATTTAAATAGATATCGTAAAAATAAAACTCTATTTAAACATTTGTTTATAAAACGCTCATCATGTTTAAAAATATTTTTCTATTGAGAAATGTAACAACGAAAGGAACAACAGCCGCGAAAATATTTTTCCTAAAACAATGAGATTTTTCAACAGACTAATTTGGATGCCTTCAGGAAAAAGTAAAAGTGCTGTGAAAATTTTAAGCAAGTACTTTTTAAAGCTTAAAGCTATGAAGGTGACAGCTTTTATTTATTTAGAGCTTTTTACTTTTTGAAATAACAAAAGTTATGTATTTAAATTTTTATTGTTATACTTTTACATAAACCTTTATATTAAACTCCGCATTCTTTACGGATGGAATTTTCCATTAATTAATCTTACACATATCGAAAATTTCGGTATCCTTTGAATGCTGTCGAATCCTATATTCAACCTTGTTTTACTTAATCTCAATATTTTGGAAAAGTTTTTGGAAAGTTTCGTGTCACAACGGACTCAATTAAAGATGAGCAATATACTAGTCGAATGACTAGTAATCAAAGAGTCAAATTTAATGCAATTTTAAACGTTAAAAACAAACCGGATTGCTGTAAAATGTCTATTAAAATTATTTTTGATAGTTGGCACATAATGGGGAAAATTTCCCAATTAAAAAGGGACGAGGACAAGAAAATGTGTGAAATATCGTCCAGAAATATGCTAAGAACATGTGAAAAAAATAATAAAAAGGCAGTTGGAAAAATATACGGAAGATAATAAATTTTTCTCAAAATATTAATCGGGTTTTAGAAAAAAAATTATTTATGTATGGCATCAACGGCTTAAATGGTTTAAATTATACCTTGAATACAGAAAGCAGATTATTAAAGTTAACGGAGTGCAATCTGATACAATTATTAATGATTTCGAACTTCTTTCCGCAAGGTTTAATATTATTGCATTTATACCTTTTGTAAATGTTTTGTTGTGAGTTCTTTATTGCAAAATAAATAACACCAGTTTTTAGCGTTTTTAAATTAATTGCAAGTTTATTTACTTTAACCACACTAAGTTGACACTATAGACCAATTTACTTAAGATGCACGTCTTTACTTCACGAGGTTTATTTTTACACTAACTAACTATCCACTCAGACGCTGCCCTTTTATGTTTGTCCACTAGAAATCTAGAAAAATCAAAAATCTTCTACTCCCTTTGTATTACAGCCTGTATGGCTGTGTGTATTTTTGTTTCTGTTTTTATGCTGATAAAGTTTCTTCTTAGGATTTATTTTAAATTATTTGTTGTTGTCTTGTGCAGAAAAGTTTTCTCAAATTTTGTTGTTGTGCATAAGTTTTCTTAGCAAGCCACGCAGTTAGTAAATAAAATGCCCAGTAGTTTCCTTTATTGCTTAATTATTGTCTTTTAGAACTTAAGCAAGACACATCCGCAGCAATGTTGGATGCCTTACTATTTATCACATAAATTAACGATATGGCAAGTATTGTGAATAAATGTGAAGTTGTGTTGTACGCAGACAATACACTCATATATACAGAAGGATCCTTAGCTGAAGAGTGTCAGGACAATATAACAAGTTTGTGAAAAATAAACAAATTAAATGAAATAAAGATTAAAATTCAATCCATATATGTGAATAGCGAAATAACATTAAAAATTAATGATGAAGTTATAAAAAATGTTTAAAGTATAAAATATCTGGGATTTATAATAGATCACAAAGAATATATATGTAGAGAAATTAGTATAAAAATTGTTGTTTTTCAAGAGAATTAGAAAAAATTGTGCCTGCAGTGACTACAATTAATATCTAAAATAGGATAAACCGCACTTTAAATTCATTTAAACAATTATACAGGGTGTCCTCCGGGAAAGTATACTACTATGTTTTGCCGCAATTTTGGTAAACATCATTAGTCTTGACAGTTTATTTTTTGACAGTCGTGAAGTACACACGCGGCAAATTTATTATGAAAAAATATTCGCTAAACCAATGTGTTTTAATCGTTAAAACATTTTATCAAAATCAATCATCGATTACTGCGACTATAAGAATTTTTTTTTTGTTTTGGAGAAACAACGTGTCAACAAAACGCACAATTTCTGGTGTAGTGAATGATTTCGAAGAAAAAGAGTCTGTAGGTAATAGGCCCAAGCATCAACCACAACGTACTGCAAGATCGACTGAAAACATTACTGCTGCTCAAGAAAGTGTTCAAAACAATCCATCAAAGTCAATTCGACACAGTACTCAGGAGCTTGATCTTCAAACAACAACTTTGGCCATAATTTTGCACTGGGATTTGCATTTATTTCCATATAATATTCAGTTGGTACAACAGCTTCTACCACAAGACCAGTACGGCGCGCCGTACATATGCCAATAGGATGTTACAGCCCCGATTTTTATGAAAAAGCCTTATGAGTGATGAGCACATTTTCATTTGAATGGATATGTGAATAAACAGAATAGTCGGTTCTCTAATTATTCAACAGTCACCTTTGCATCCAATACAAGTGACTATCTGATGTGCAATTTGATCAAGGGGAATCATTGAAACTTACTTCTCTGGTAAAAAAAACGGCGTAAATGGTGATGTGATTGAAAACTTTTTAACGCCGCAACTTCATGCTTTGGGCTTGATTAGCATGTGTTATCAAGGAGACGGTGCCACATCGCATACAGCCAGGATTGCAATGGAATTACTGCGGGACCTCTTTCGACAACAAGTTATTTCTAGAAATGGTGATATTGATTGGCCTCCACCGTAGCCTGATTTGACTGCCCCGGACTTCTTTTTGGGGCTGAATCTGAAAAGAAATGTTTATGCAAGCAAACCAGAAACGCTTGAGCAACTCATACAAAACATTCGTGATAAAATTAATGAAATACCATGTGAAATGTGTGAGAATGTAATGAAAATTGTGCTCGCATTTGTGAGGCTAACAGAGGCGGTAATTTATCTGATATTGTATTGTATTTCATACATAATTGCCGACATTAAATAAAACATTTACCAGTATAAGATGCACTCTCTTTCATTTAATCAAAAAATATAAACAAACAAAATAGAGCACCTTCCCAGCGGACACCCGTATATACATGCTGCAATAAATCACAATTGGTAAATCTACTAAAGTTATTAAATAAGGCAATGCGAACTATCATATTTAAAGATAAATAAATACATATCGATACAAGCTATATTTCATACACTTAAATATCAAACAACGACTTAAATTAAATACTGCCAGTTTTATTCATAAAACACGATAATGCTCCAGGATATCTAAATGCCGAAAACTTCCAGTTAAGACAAGCAATTACGAAAACAATGCAAAGTTTGCTATTGTTAAAGGTCTTAAATTATTTAACACACTTACAAATGCTATTATAACAAAACAAAATCATATTGTAAAGCGGTTTTCAAAAAGACGTTTTTAAAAAATAAAATAAAATAAAGAATTTAGATAAAAATGTTTCAAATTTTTATTGTATTTCGAAGAGAAAAGCTCGGCAATAATGAATGAAAAATTATATCTGGAAAATATCCACCACAACCACCACGCTGACAGATGTCGATTCGTTCAATAAAGTTCTTAGTCACGTTTTGGCAAAATGGCGGCCATATTTTGTTAATCACATCACGGATTTTGAGTTCCAAGGCTGAAATCGATCCGATTGGCTCCCTATATACTGTGTCCTTAACATAAATCCTTAACAATAAATAACCCAATGGTTATTATTGCTGATTGTCGTGAAATTATGCGATCGGAGAATTTGGTTTGCAATAAATTCATCCTTTCATTGGCTGTGTGACATTTCGCATTCGGTTTAGGATTTTCAGAAGCCTAAATGTGACTATTTTGCTTGTTGATATATCCTGAAAAGATTATTTTTTCAGAAAAACCAGCCGGTTGTTCCTGAATGAATTGAGCGAATCTACGGCGATGTGAATGGTCGGTCGACTTCAATTCCAGTTCCACCAGTTGAACCTTGTAAGGCTTAAAAATTAATTCCCTACACAAAATTTGGCATGTGGTAGCTTTGGATAATCCCAATTGTTGAGAACGTCGAGGAATTGACAAATTTTAGTCTGTTTCAACAATGTGGTTCATAAATGTTTTTAGTTGAACGACTCGATCGAACACGCCTTGGTATTCCCACATTTTATATCGAGTCTGTCGACTCAAATTTAACGACCAAATTCTTAATAGCGCTCTCAGAAGTACAAATATGTCCGAAAATATCACGAATGTTACGAAATGTAAATTTAACCGAACCACCATTTTCTTAGTGAATTTTAATTATTTTAATGCGATTTTTATACGAAATTGAATTCATTGTAATAATGTCAAAACTATGATGTTGTTGGTGTTGTCACAATTGAAGAATAAACTTCTTGTTGAAAAACCCGGTATTTAAAAGAAAATGTGTGAATTTTGTAAAGAATTATTTTATTAAACTTTATGATGAAGCTTATAAATTTTATAATACATAAATGAAAAGGTGTGTATTTTAGTATATTAAATAGCAACAAATTAATAAATGAATAAATCGCCTAAAAAGCTTAGTTTATCAACTATCACAGAAGTAGTACAAGTGAACACAAAAATTCGAAAATACATAAAATTACAAAAAGGTCAAAAAGTTTTTTTCACTTGCTAAACTTTTCTGTTTTGAATTGGCGATGTGAACATAAATATATTAAACTAAATACAGCAAAGCAGGATGGTCGCAATTTCAGTTGTTTTCTCAGGTAGCGCTATGATACAAATCCAAAAATTCGAAGAAACTCCCAAAGATAATAATTTGTTACTATATAAATAAATTTATTTATCAAGCCTCAAAGTTATGTGATCTCCTTAGCACAGAAAATCAACGGGCACAAGGATAGTTACAGCTTTGGTACAACTAAAGGCGTACTCTTGCCAGATAATTAAGTTACTGTCAATAAATGGACACAAAAATCGACAAAATTGACATAATAATTTTGAAATCTTAAAAAAATCACCAACAAAATATTGTTACTTTACATTACATATATAAAACGAATTCGTGTTATAAATCCAAAAATTAATAATGCAAATAATGTTTACGTTATATTAGTTTTATATACAAAACACAAATATTTTACATTGGCTTATTATTTTGTACATCTGACAAATTATTCATTACATTAATTAATTATTATATATCAGCCTTTTTGACGGTGTTAAATCAGTTTATTTCATAAGATATTTTAGATTATTTTTTTATTCCAACTATTTTAGGGCCAACTTCGATTTGATATAAGTTAAAGAATTATTCAAAGTAATTTTCTTTACTCTTCACTTTTATATATGTATGTATCTATTCATGTAAATATGTAAAAACATACCCAATTACAGAAAAACATTTTAGATTTTTAATATAATTTTTTAAAAGGTACGCCCCTACTTCAAAAGGAACATGTTGTACTCAAATATAAAAATGTTGGCCAAAGTTGCCACATGCGAAAATATCAAGAAATATTAATAAAAATCTATTAGAAATAACTAAGCGGAGCAAATAACTAAATTTTAGCATGGCATAGTATGGCTTAAATAAATTATTATATTGATCTAAACACAAATTTTGCGACAATTGTCTTCTTGGAATGTGTCATTGAAATTAAATTTGTCTATGTAAAGGGTTTTTCAACAAGTAGCTTGTTTTCTGAAACAAAATTAAACAAAATAATTAAATTAAGATGATTTAAATTTTTATTGTCGGCTACTATGAATAAAAAATGGCATCTGGCAAATATCCACCACGACCAAGCTGACAGATGTCATTTCTTTCATCAAAGTTTTCAATCACTTTTTGGCAAAATCGCCGCGGAATTTGAATTTTAAGACTGAAAGTGATTTGATTAACTGCTTATAAACTATGGCCTTAACATAGCCCCCCATTTGGAAATTTGCAATAAATTAATCTTGTGAGATGTTGCACGCTCATGTTGAAGCCACATGTGACTGATATTCACGTCGTCAATTATAAATCAAAATTGAGTTGTTAGCATCTCGCCATAGCGTGATCCACTGAGTGTTCCCAACCTCATCGAAAAAATACGGTCCAATTACGCCTCTAGACAACGTAGCGCACCATACCGTGACTATACGTTGAGCATGTAAAGGCTTCTCACTAATCACTCTAAGATTTTTAGAAGCCCAAATGTGACAATTTTGCTTGTTGACTTACCCTGACAATTGAAAATGCACTTCGTCTGAAAAAATAATTTTTTCAGAAAAACCAGCCGGTTGTTCCTCAATGAATTGAGAGAATCTACGGCGATGTGAATGGTCGGTCGGCATTAATTCCTCCACCAGGCTTCAAAGTCAAATCGTTACGCAAAAATCGCCATGTGATGGTTTTACATAATCCCAATTGCTGAGAACGTCGAGGCATTGACGAATTTGGATCTGATTCAATAGTGTGGCTCACGGTCGTTATGTTTTCAGTTGAACCACCGGTCGAACACGCGTTGGTGTTCGCACATTTTGTATCGAGGCTGTCGACTCAAATTTAACCACTAAATTCTTAATAGCGGTCTCAGAAGGACGATTATGTTGTCCAAAAATATCACGAATTTTATGAAATGTAACTTTAACAGAATAACCATTTTCATAGTGGATTTTAATTATTTTAATGCGATTTTCGTGCGAAATTGAATTCGTTGTAACAATTGCCAATGCAAAAAAAGTAAATATCAAAACTATCATGTTGTTGATGTTTTTTTTTTCTATTTTAAAAGATAAGTAACACTTCAGGCAACAATGCCTATTTATTCAAGTACCGTGCTACATTCTTTAGGAAAGGGATAGAGAAGAGATGAAACAGGTGGTGAAAGTAGAAGGATAGTCGGAAATTAACTGTCGTTTAAGACAGCACAGCGACCAGTCACCATGCCTTTATCACTGAGCAGCCCCACCGACAATCAATTTTTATTTTTGTAGTGAAAAAAACCAAGGTCATCGTTGGGAATGGAGCCCACAACCTCCAGACTGACAAGCTAGTGTACTACCTACTAGCCTACTAAAGCACCTATTGTTGTTGTTGATGTTGCCACAATTGTAAAACAAACGTCTTGTTGAAAACCCCGAGTAAAAACATTTTAGGCAAAAAATTATTTTTCAATGCGTTTAATGCTGATAGATTTTAATGAAGTGTTGAAGACATTAAACAATTTTTTTTTCCGGTATATAATTAATTAATGTGTCAAAAATGTGACTGTTTGAAAGAAAAGAAACCTTAAAAGCATAAAATTGCTTTAGTCAGATAACCACGTCTTTGACGAATATAGGTTTATAAATACTTAGAACTGATGTCAATTTATATTTATATTTATTTTATTTTTTAACATCTTTTATGAACTACAAAAAAAAATCTTTTAGGCTTTATTCTAGTGGTGGAATATAGAAAATATAGCTGAACATAGAGCATGCACAAAAATCTTCAATAAAAAAGCGTAAGTCAAGGTGGAGTATAAAATGGATAACTTTACTTTTTTTTCGACACAAGTTGCTTATTTGTTATATTCAAATGCAAATAAAATAACTTAATCTATCCAAAAAAAAAACTGGCAACATCGTTTGTGTCGCTGAGAATAATTAGTAGACAAGAGTAAAACATTTAGCAACTCAATTATGCTCTCTTCTTTAATGTCGTTAAGCACAATAAGCGATCGCTCATTGTTTCTACCCGCTTTGACAATACAATTTACTGCAAGTACATTATCGTAAATTCTATTGATCCGATTGTGGGACACTGCTCATTAGAATTGAAAGCACGAACAAGGCGCAATAATAAACCCACGCTAAAAAACGTGTGATCCACTTTTAAACGAAAGTTATGGCCAGCGTTGCCAGTATAATAGTTTTATCATTTAAAAGTTTTATTTAAAATAAACTTTTTAGAACTTATTTTCAAGCAAACAGTAATTATCGATTTTCTTTATTAATAAGAAAAACCAAAAGTTTTTAATAGAAAATTTCTATAGTTTAAAGCTAAGGTAAACAATGTTAGCTAGTGTGTTAGAGAACTGAAAATTATAAGACTGAGCTATGCCATGTTTGTCACAACTGTTTATTTAATGCTATTTTTTATAGTATTTTAAATATTGTTAATAAGAATTCAGTTTTGAAATCTTAATTTTAATTAAACCTTTAAAGAGCTAAAATGGCTGAAGATTTTTAGCTTAACACTTATTATTATATATCTTGCTTTTATATATGCAAAAACAAGTCCTTCCATTAAAACTATATTCTAAAAATTATTATTAAACTATTCTAATACGTCAAAATGAACCACTTGTTTCGCTCTCTGAACCATAATAGCGAACCGTGGTGTTCATACCACTTGTTTCTTGTTTCGTTTTGACGTTTAACCATTGTAACTATTACATTAAGACACATAATTATTTCTCGCGAATTTTAATTGTTTAAAATTAATAAAAAAGATAAGTTAGTTATTAAAACATATATTTCATATATTTATTTCTGAAAATTCGAAATATTTTAACTTTGTACGCATTATGTGGTATATTACAACAGTTTTTATTATTTCCATTTTTATATGGATGTACGGACGTTTATCTTCGGCTTTTTGCTTTGATTTTTTCATAGTTTACCGTTTTTGACAAATAGTGCAGATAAGTAAACGATAACTTGTTTTTAAAATTAGAGAAGATTCAAAATTAATCTACAAGATTGGCACACATATTTTTGTATGGTGAACCATGTTGTTTTGTTCGATTAAATTTCGATATTTGCTGTCCGTGTGAACATGGTATAAAACTTGTGTAGTGTTGCAATATTTCTTCTGGTAGGTTTTTAAATCCACTTAAAAATACAAATAAACTTTCAGTTTCTTTAGCGTCACTCAAAAATTTCTTTATTAATTTTTTACCATTTATTTAAATAAATATTATTTTTTTTATCTTTTTGCTTTCACAATTTTTATAAAAAAATTACATTCTTTTTGAAGACAAAAAAGTTGATTCAAAAATCATTTTCAGAAATTTTAAAGGAAAATCACCTTAATATAGAGGATCTTATCAACTGACTCATACTCTCTCTCTCTCTTTAAGGCACTACCTCTCAATATGATGTTACTGAAATGATATAAATATTAAGCTTTCTGAAAACTGTTTATATTTTATTGCATGTAATCGGCAACACTAATTTATTTAATGTTTTTATTATTTCCAATTACTGCAGTTCAGTTCTGTTGGGTCTATGCTTCTAATAAGAAGAAAAATTCACTTAAACAATAATGGAAATTGTTTTTTAGTTTGAATAAAATATATATATTCCAATGCAATTAAACAGAAGTCATCCAATAGTCAAAAGTTAAAAAAAAAACAATTTTAATTATACCTATGTGATTTAGTTTTGATCACTTGTTAGTGAATTGAGTTAGTTCAGGGTCGGTGAAAGTAAATTTTAAATAAAACAATAATTTTTTCCGCCAATGTGGAAATAATACGTGAAACTAAATAAAATAAAATTATATTATTAGACATACAGCATAATGGGAATTAAAACATTGAAACCCACACAACAGCAAATTGATGAACTGCGTAACATGTTCATAGAAAAATACGAGAAAAGCCCTCCAACAGGTAAATCAAATGTTTTTATTACTTTTTTTTTAACTAAATGGATTTTCTTATCGGTGCCAAAAAGTTTAAAATTTTTGAATTTTTACATATTTTGAGTGTTATTATATCAAGGAACTAGGCAATAAAATTATAACAATAACATGTAAAGAAATAAATAAAACAGCAAAATATAGTGTATATAAAATATACTATATATATTACATTATATATAATATATACTACATATACACATAAGTATATATTATATACACAGCAGTCATGAACGCTATAAATTTTTTTGAAGTTTTTCGCGACGATTTTGTGACGTAGCTTTAATGTTCTATTTTAGTGTACCGATAGATGTGAGCTGGTTAATCCCGTAGACTGGATCTTATGGTGTAACATATTCTGATTACTGGAATGAAGGACTACTCTATCGAAAAATGTTACTGACGAGTTAAATGAGCTGTAAGGCTAACAAATGTTCAAATGTTGAAACTACCTTTTGTGCACAACTTTCTAGATTTTGCAGGATTAATAAATTTCGAATCAGATTTTTTTTAAATATTTTAATTAATATTTTTATTTAAACTTCCATAACATAAAAACTAAAAGAAAAAATATTTTTTATTTTTTTCTAAAAACCATTTGCTTCTTGAAAAATTTAAGATAATTTTTAATATCTTAGAATTTATGAGGATATATTATTGTCATTTCCGTTTTGAAGTCAAAGGCGAGCGCTTTCGATGCGAAAGCATCATTCTCAGCCGCATTGTGGTTGGTACTTGAGAATGTTTATGAGGATGTTTACTTTTTACTTTTGTACTTTATGAGGATGTTTACTTTTTTGCACTTGGGACTTTTTGATCTAAAAAATGGTATGATTTTTTAAAATACAGTGAGCCATTTTACTAAAACTATCAGAATGTCATTCTTACAAGAAAATATGATGAAATAGTAAACTAGTGGCTATTGCTTTTGCTAATAAATTTTAAGTGATAAGCAAAAGCCAATATGAACTGTGAGCACATTAGTTGAAAAACGGCTGGCAAAATTGATTTCAAGGCAACTTCCACAATAAGTGTAACTAGGCGAGATAAGTATAGAATTGAAAAGTTTCTCGTTTTTTTTTTTAATTTAATAAACTTCTAGTAAATTAAATTAAGTGATCAAAAAAAAAACGTTTTTTTTTCTGCAAGACAAAAAAAGCAAACATTTAGGAATACTAAAAAACCTCCAAAATCCATAAGTTTTCTAGTTTTCGGATTTTTAAAAAATTCCGGGGTTTTAAAATCAAAATCTCAAATTTTTTGAGTTTTTTTTTTAATAAATCTCGATTGGCATCCTTAAGCAAGAGTAACAATTACTGCCTGTCCACGATGGCACAAAAGAGCATATTAATTCTGGTGACATCGTATTACAGGCTGATACTAGCTGACCTATTTTAAAAGCAATTATTCTAATGAAGGCTTATCAACCCTGTAAATACCGCAATTTTAAGTTTAATTGCACCGTCAAGGTGAACATGAGTAAATCGTATTATTGCCATTTTCCGTCCTAACTGGCTGATTTGTATTCGATGGCGAGCGCTTTCAATGCGAATGCATCATTCTCAAGCCGCGGTTTAGTTTGTACTGGTGAGTCGGTGTTGGCGTTCAGGTTGTTCTGTTATTAGGTCCGTATATATTCAGCTAAGCAGAATACCGGCCACCTGGCATTTGTATGCAAAGTGAACTTACCGATACCTCCGTCTTTTACTATTATTATTATTGTAGGTACGTGTGTCCGTCTGAGGGTGTTTTTCGTTTGCCCGTTTGCATGAGTTACCTGTTCGTTTATAATGTCGTTGTTGAATGTTTTTGTTTTGTAGATTTCCATATTTTCAAGAATGTCTAGTCTTCGTCCTTTTTAGCTAGGATGTAATAATGTCATGCATTCATCTATTTCCCTGGTGTGTGTCCGTGGGTGTCAAGGTGTAATGCAAAGTTTGAATCTTCTCTTTTCCGTTTGTATGAGCATATGTGTTCTGTAAACCTTGTTTTTAGTGTTCGTCCACTTTGTCCTATATAGGTTCGTTTGCAGGTACAGGTAAGTCTGTATACCCCGCTGGAATTAAATTTGTCAGTTGTTTCTGTCGTTGTTCTGAGATAGTGTCTGAGGATGTTTCCACTTTTTAATGCTGTGAGTATTTCTTCTTTGTGAAAAAGGTTAGTTAGTCTGTATACTTCTGGTCCTGTGTAAGTAAAGGTGTGCCGTCGTGTTGTATCGGCTGTCTCCTTGTCTTCTCTATTTCTCTTCTTAGTGTTGTATTGTCTAAGTAGTTTATCGATGGTAGTGGTTTTGTAGCCGTTATTCATAGCTATGGCGTAGATTGTGTCGAGTTCCCTTCTGTACTTATCTGGAGTAAGTGGAATTATCCCAAGCCTGTGTATCATATGTCTAAACGCTGCTAGTGTGTGTTGGGTAGGGTGGTTTGAGGTGTTGTGGATGGTAGTGTCCGGTGTTGTTGGTTTTCTATAGATGTCGAATGTTAAATAGTTAGTTCCTCGCGTTATAGTGATGTCAAGATAATGTATATTTCTGTCTTGTTCTTTTTCCATTGTGTATGTAATCTTATCATGAATTGTGTTTAAGTTTTCTAGAATTTGTTCGCCGTTGTCTTGCTCGAGGATGCATATAATGTCATCTACGTATCTATAGTAATGAGTTATTTTGTGTTTTTCCATGAGTGTTTTTACGTCTAGTGATTCGAGATGTTGCATGAAAATTTCCATGAAGATTGCGGAAGTTGGGTTTCCCATACCGAGTCCGCCAGGTAATTTGTAAAAGTTGTTATTGAATCTAAAGTAGTTCTGTTTTATTATCGTTTTTGCAATATCTATAATATTAGCGATGTATTGGCTTTCGTACAAATTGTCTAGTGTGTTGCGTAGAATATCTAAGGTTTCATGTGTTGGTATTAAAGTATATAGATCCTTGATATCAAAGGAAACGAGTAGCGTGTTTTCGGTTATTTTGATTGCCTTAAGTTTATCAATGAGGTCTTGTGTATTACGTATAGTATATGTGTTCTGTAAATTTATCGTTTCCTTAAGCACTCTCTGGTGAGGTGTTTAGCTAGGTGATATGCCGGTGCAGGTCTGTAGTTTATAATGGGTCTCATTGGTATGTTTTCCTTGTGTATTTTCGTTTCGCTTATTATAGCTTTAATTTGATTTTTAGTTATTGATATTTACTAATCTGCTAAATGAGTACTGTTTGCTAAAAAAGGTACTTTGTAAACAAGTGCCAATTGTATAAATTTCACTTTGTAGACGTGAAAAAGTATGCAGATTATTATTGGTTATTGATTTAAGAAAGCTTTTTGGAGATAGCAACTCTCCTCCACAATGCCCAATTTTATTTTAATACTTTCAGGGATATTCTGAGACACTGTATCAAAATTTTAGTTTAAACGTCAAATAATTTCCGCAAAACAACAGTCATTTGCAAGGAAATTTTTTTTGTAAACAAATAAGATGAAATATTAAGGCGATTAAAAACAATTTAATTGATAGCTAATTAAACTTTAATTAATATTGCCATAAGTAAAAAAAATTCATTAATTTCAACAAATTATATCTGTGCATAGATGTTACACTCCACAGGGGTTTGACACCTTTTTTTTAAATAATTCGGTAGCTCATTAACCACTTTCCAGTTTTATACGCATTTTTAATTTTAACATGGAAAAAGGAGATAAACTTCATTAGAAAGCAAGCAAGGTTTGCGAAGCTCCTACAATTTAAGCATATGCTCTTTAAGCGTCGTATATTTTAGATGTTGTTTAATTTCTAATATTAAAATTATAATAGTTTACTTCATTTAATCAAAATCACAATCAAATTCAATAAATCAAATCCACTTTAATTTTAATTTAAAAATGCCTTTTAATTTTTAATTTTTCGCTGCCAAAACGTGATTAATTATTCTCATCGCCGCTCTGCCTTTTATATCTCCAAAAACTTGTGATTTTCTTCCTTTGGAAAAAACCCGCCAGTTTACCAATTCGGCACCAGTGTCGCCATCGTGGAACATTTTGTCATTTTTAAGAAATATATACAAAATCGTAAAACAAAATTTTAATATTTTTTATTTTAATTTGGGTGAAATTCCTTAAACGGGGAAAAATGCTATAAAAAAAATTGTTTTTTTTTATAAAACTTCCCACTCCGGCTTTGTTAACTGCGGTGCTGTCAAACCCTTTTTGTAGTATGTAGCCAAAATATGGCGCTTTAATAATCTGTTTTTTTCAATCGGTGCTTTGCACTCCCACGAATTTTGATGTAATTCATAAACAAATATCTGTTATTCTTTTCAACGGTCTTTTTTAATTAACAATATATATATTTTTTTCGATATTTCGCTTTCCTGTGGAAAGCTTCTTCAGGAAATTATTTTTTATATTTTACAAAAACAAAAAATTATAACAATTTGAAAAGAACAACATTTGACAAAACATATAAAATAATTTTCTTCATACATACAAACATACAAAAATTAAAATATCAAATATTTAAACATACAAAAACAAGGAAACGGAAATTAAATAACAAATTTTTTCTTATAAAATAATTATAACAAATTATGTGTCTTTTGAATTAAGTACCTATAATTCTGCGCTAAATTGTCTGTATCCGTTTTGAAATTTATTCTCCTTACATTTGGTACATTAACAATTTCTAACATTTCTAACATGTAACGCCTCTTGTAGTTTTTTTCTATATCTAATACTGATGTTTCATGAAACTTTGGATAATGATTATATTTCTTACAATGTGAAGATAAGGATGTCTTCTGTGTTGAAATATTCCTATATTTTTGGTCAAATCTGTGACCGGCTAATCTTGTTTTAAGTTTATTTTTTGTTGTCCCAATATAAACTTTGTCACAGTTCACCTGGTCATTTCCTCCACATGGTATCCTGTATACTACATTAAATATTTCCATTTTCCCTATTTTATCCTTCAAACTGCTAAATAATTTATTTAATGTGTTATGTGTTTTGTGTGCAATTATATATCTATCTGTGTCATATATTTTAGACTTTCTTAATCTTTCTGATATTCCAGGAACATAAGTTAATGATTTATAATTTCTTGGTTCTGCCGTACTATTTCCTAAATTATGCCTATAACTACCATATTGTCTAATTAATCTGTTAGTTAATTCTTCTGGAAAATCATTGTTATTAAGTATATCTCTTATTGAATCCTTATTCTTCAAATGAAATTCTCTATCACTTATAGTCAATATTCTGTCTATCATATTTTTCGCTGTGTTAATTATCATTTTTCTCGAATGTTTTGAATAAAAATTAATAATTCTTCCTGAAGATGTTGGTTTCTTATACCAATCAAATACTAACTTATTTCTCTTTCTTATTATTCTTATTATTATTATCAATATATCTAAATATGGAAGTCTAGATTCTAACTCTCGTTCAATCGTAAATTCAATATCCGGATGAAAACTATTCAATTCTGTCAAAATATCATCCAATGCATCTTCTGAAGTTATACAAAATATATCATCTACATATTTTGGGAAAATCTTCGGTTTAATATGCATTTTACTAATACATAAATTTAGTAATTCCCCCATCACAATATCAGCTATAATTGGAGATGCTGGAGAGCCCATAGGGAGGCCCTCCTTTTGTTGATATATTCTATTATCAAATTGAAAATACCTGTTGTCTTCAATGCAAAACTTAAGAATACATAAAAATAATTCCTTTTCAATATTCAATTCATAAATTTTATTTTAAAATTGGCTATGTTTGGATAGGGCTGGAGGGTAAACCGTTATAATTTTTGAAGCAATTTTGCTTTTATTTGAATTTGCAATAGGTGGTCTGTTATTTAGTTTAATTAATTATTTAAACAAAAAATCATGCCACCATTGTGGGGAAAATCCTATAAAAACTATTGTTTTCACATTTTCCCAATTCCGAGGCCTGTAACTTTTTAACGAAACAGGCCAAAAGAACCAAACTTATCAATGATTTATCATAAATTTTCGTAAGAATACAGCCAATATCTTGGAATAATAATTCGAACATAAATAAAGTGCACCATGTTAAGGTAAACTAAAAGAGCACATTTGAGCACACTTTTGATAGATATTTTTAAAGTCTACTTAAGTTTCAGAGAGAGTAAGGCTCTATTTCCAAGGCGTTTGATAGAGTATGGCTTGATGCACTTCTGTCAAAACTTGTTGCATTTGATGTCGGTAAAAAATTTCTCTAGACTTATAGCGAATTTTCTCAGAAATCGCACTATACGAATTGTTATAGATGGGATTTCATCAGACGAGTTCATGATGAATTCAGGGGTACCGCAAGGCTCCGTTCTTTCTCCTACCCTATTCCTTATCTTTCTAAATGACCTTCTTTGTCGAACTTTTAACCCTATATATTCTTTTGCAGATGACAGCGCCATTTGTCACTCATATTCATATGGTAATAGACCAGGTCATTTGGAGGTTACTTCCAAAAGGCAGAACATGAATGGTACACTTATCACGAACTCGCAACAATGTTGGAATTGGGTCGTGTGAATAGAGTTGATTTTAATGCCCGCAAGACACAATGTTGCCTGCTTACGCATAAATCTGTGTTCGGAAATGGTGCTGCATCTGTTACTATGGGTACCTAATAACGGTATCGGAAGCTCTTCATAATCTTCGAATGAAAATTCAATGTGATGTTCGATGGACTAAACACATTTTTCAGATTTCTAAAGAAGCTTTCAAGTGCCTCGATTTTTTAAAACGGTGTAAGAGATATTTCACTTCATCCGATCTCCCTACTATTTATACCATTTATATCCGTCCAGAGATGGGGCCGACGCCCCAAAGTCTAATTTGGAGTTTCTCAACCGCCTACAGGAGAGGGCCAAGAGGCTCATTGGGGACAGTAGGGTATCCAACTCTATTGATTCTCTGGAGCATCGACGCAATGTGTGTTGTATTTCACTGTTTTATCGTTACTACAATGGTAAGTGCTCTAAGGAAATTAGGTAACTTGTTCCCGTTTGTGTTTGACTGGCCAGTGAATCGCACTACGCATTACAGGGAAAATTCGCTTTTTAGCAGAATCGTCTGTATGTGGAATAAATTCCCTCCAAAGGTCTTTTCTGTCACTTTCAATGTAAGAAAATTCAAACTGAATGTCCATAAGCACTACTCTGTTCTCCTCTCCATAACCTGATGTCCTAATTCTGGCACAATGCATTGCAGGTGAAGGGGTCATTCCCTGAGTGCTGGTCCGAAAAGAAAAGAAAAAATTTCAAAAACTCTTAACATTTGAGTAATAAATGACCTTTTTATGGCATTTCCCTTATTTTGGGCACATACCCAGAAGCCCCCATTTATTCTAGGAGGACGAGTGGCCTGTGTGAAATTCCATGAAGATAGCTTAAGTGGGCCACGAGCTACCGAATTCCCAAGAAAAACGTTTTCAAACCACTGCGCACTCTATAATATCGATTAATAACACTCACATCAGCCACATTCTGTATTTATTTTTTAATAAATAAAAGGAATAATGTTTTAAAGAAAATAAAAATATATTAATTTTCTTTACATTTTTTTAGCAAAACATGGAAAGAAAAATTTGTTTTTTTATATTTTATAAGTTTTTTTTTTTAATTTTATATTCAGTCAGAGTCCACTGTACATTATATTGCATCTCAATTTATTGTAAATATAACTATTAGAGTATTTAAGTTAAGTTAACCGGTTTCCTAGTCAGTTGTAGTATTTTTACAGCAGCGTTCAAGTTCAATGGAAGTTTATGTTATTTACGAGTACATATCCACATACATATGTATATACGTAAACAAATAAGTAATTAAATTGCACAACAGATTGCATTTATTTTATTAATTTGAGTTTGTACGTTAAGTTGCTAATTTTTATACTTTTCATTTAAAGATTTAAATTAATTGTGAATGCAAAAACAAAACCCACGGACTTCAACCTTTTCGATTACATCAAGCCATTGTAGTAAAAACATTAATAATCATTTTTCAGGTTGGAAAATAATATTTTGAAGTTAAATGTATCTAATTTAAAATAAAAATACATTCCGCTATTTTATTAATGAAAACTAAAAAGGTTAAAACAAAAAAAGTGTCGCTTCTATTTAAATCAGTGCACGAAGAAAATAAGCATTGTAGTCCACAAGCTTTATTAGGAATTGTTAGGCAAAAATTTTGGCCAATTAAGGGAAAATCAATTGCAAGATCTACTGTAAAAAATGCGTACAATGCAGTCGAGCACGTCCCAAGCTGTGTCAACAATTAATGGGAAACCTTTCACAGGACAGAGTTACACCTGCAAGGCCATTTATTAACACAGGCGTTGACTATTTCGGGCCAATATGGATCCACTATAAAATAAGAGGAAAACGCTCAACAACGGCATATGTAGCAGTGTTTTGCTGCTTTGCCACAAAGGCAGTGCATTTCGAGCTGGTTAGTAACTTATCAACTGATGCTTACATTAGTGCGCTCAAACGTTTTATTTGTCGACGAGGACGGTGTCAAAACATCTATAGCGATAACGCAACAAATTTTGTTGGTGCCAACAACAAGCTATCGGAACTCTCTGAATCAATATTTTCTGAGAATGGGAAGGAATCTATAACATCAACATGTAGTTCAAAGGGAATACAGTTTCATTTCATTCCCCCAGATCTCCTCATTTCGGAGGACTTTGGGAAGCAGCTGTCAAATCAGCAAAGTCTTTACTCGCTCGAAGTATAAGTACAGCTTCACTAACATATTGTTACGTTTATACCTTTTATAAACGTTTTGTTGTGAGTTCTTTATTGCAAAATAACTAACACCAGTTTTTAGAGTTTTTAAATAATAACAATTTTATTATTTACTTTTAACTACACAAAGTTGACACGGAACAATTTACTTAAAATGCACGTCTTCACTGTAGAGGTTTAATTTACTGATTGATTATCCACTCAGACGCTTTCCCTATTTATACTTGTCCAATAAGAATCTAGAAGATGTAAGAATCTTCTACTCTCTTTGTGTGTATTTTGTTGTTGTAGGTTGTTTATTCATTTTATCGGTGCCTGTTCACCTGTGTGTATTGTTGTTTTTGTTTTTAGGCTGATAAGGTTTCTGCTTGGGATTTATTTCAATACATTTGTTGTTGCTTTTATAAAAAAAAGGGTTTCTTAGAAAACTACGCCGATGATAAACACTGTATATTTGTTGTTGCAAAATTAGTTTTTGCTTGCTCGTTTAAATGATAAGCAGTATGCCAGGCAGTTAGTAAACAGCCTATCCAATTGTAGTTGTGTGTGTGTGTATAAACTTCTACGCAGTTTGTAACCAGTAGTTTTCCTTATTGCTTAATTGTTTTATTTTAAACTTAAGCAAGACATATTCGTAACAATATGAAGAATTACGGTCATCATAGAAATTGAAATACTGAACTCTCGCCCATTAACACCAATGTCTAATGATCCCTCCGATATGTCAGCATTAACCCAGGGAAATTTTTTGATTGGCGAAGCTATCACGTGCCAAGTGGGCAACGCAGCCAACCCAAAGAAAATTTAAGTTGTATCAAGATGGGAGCTTGTTTCGAAAATCAAGCACGAATTTTGGAAGAGGTAGTCCACCGAATATCTACATGAACTACAACAGCGTCAATAGTGGAAAACTGCAACGTCTAACCGCAAACCCGGAGACATGGTCATTATTAAGGAAGGCAACACGGTTCCAATGAAATGGCCGTTAGGACGAATATTAAATGTTTATCCTGGAACTGATGGACTCATTAGGGTTGCTGAAGTCAGAACCACCACTGGAATATGTAAGAGACCAATATACCGTTTGGCATTACTCCCTGTTGAAGAAAATCAAGACCCAAACGCAATAAAGGTGGCCCCAAATCAAACCAGTACAGACACAACCGCTGAAGATGGAATTAATGAACCCAAAGCCAAAAGAGCAAGACTACCATTGAACAACATCTGCACAACACTTCGTGCCCTGTTATTCATTCTCCCAGTAATCATGGGAAAAACAATTGATAATAAGCGATTTGGATCACAGCTCGGAATTCATTTTGAGGAAATAGGATCAACGTATATATCGGCAAGTGAATGGAATCTTGTGGTGTATTATGATCTATCAGCATACTGGACTGATACAGACTTTTTAATAAATGGCACCAGATCATTGACATAACTTTGCAGGCAAATGAAGTCTAATACATCTGAAGTTTAACATCAATCTTTATTTAATTTACCGTTAGTAAATGCGGGGGAGGATGTACGGATTACTATTGTTATTATTAATTATTATTTGTACTTAGTTTTTCTTTATTCTTATTTGTTTGTCACTGTTATTTAAATAAGTTTACAATATCCAAGGTGTTTGTACAAATTTAGGTTAACAATGCTTATTAATGTAATTTCTTTTTGGTTATTCAATTTATTTATTATGATTTAAATTAATACTGATGCAGCTATTCATATTTCTTTAATAAGTCTCAGCAAAATTATATTTCACAAATAATTGTATAATTGTATGATAAATGTATGCCAATTAATTAGGTCATTATTTATTGTATAAAAGAAATAAATGAATTATTATTCAGCACCCATACACAAACGTATTCAATTCAATTATTCGAATAAGTCTTTTAGTTACAAGTACTAAAAGACATTAAAGGAAAATAAAAATAGTATTTAGTTCTGACGCACTGTTTAAACTAAAATTACTAGAGTCCTTTATTCGTACAACTGCCATGGTTATCTCGGATATATTTTAATCTGGAGGATTTTATAGTGGCGCATAACAGAGTCTAGCAGACCGACGATTATACTCTGCTATGACATAAGGACTTTCAACCGAAATATATTTTTTTGCCGACTTGTTCCACCTTTTAACTTCACTTGTTGGGTATTTTTCCTGCGAAATTAAAGTGACGACTTTATTGTCACTCCAACCGACTACAGCTGTCTGCTCCATTGCAGTTACTGACTTGTTCTATGGGCGTGCCCTAGAACCTTTGCCCTTAAAAACATTCTTTTGTTTTGGTAACTTGCAGTTGGGAATACGGGGTTTTCTTATAGTTTTTGGTTTGAACTTTTTCATCTTTATAAAGAAAAAGCTTGAAGCCTACTCTAAGTGTGAAAGTCCATTAAGAAGTATGCCAAGGTAGTTGACTTTTATATGAGGCGGTATAATTTTTTATTTATTCTAAGAGGAGGAGAAGTATTTGCATAAAGTAAATAGTATATGTATAAACTTTTGCCTCATTTTCCTTAAGTCTCCATTTATTTTGACACTTCTCTTAGGCAAGCATATGATCCTGCAAATATCAGGATTCTAGGTGCGCCGTCAGCAAATATTGATGTTTGATGACGAACTCTTTTTGGTATGGCTGACGGATACATCAAGTATTAAACTTCACTGGGGGATTCCGGTGTCAATTATGGTATGCAGAGAAATTGTTCATTCCTTTTTCTGAGTGGTACTCTATTTGCAGGATTGCATTGAAATAAACAAGAAGAATTTTAACGGCTTTATGAGCATCTTATGGTTGCTTTTTATACTACGGAGCTCAGAAATCAGAAATTGTTTTTTTTCATTTTTTCAAAATTAACCCTAAACGGTATAGCTTCCTCAGTACTTGCCTGTGGCGGCTCAGACGTATCAATAGATATATTAAGTATAGAAAACATGTTTAAATGTTCCAACATTTGTAGCCGCATATCGGCAATAGCGCGGTAAACATTGTGCCCCAAGCGATCAACCGTTTCATTTCCTTCCAGAAAATAGTCTAGGGGCAATAAATGGCACGATCAATTAAAGGATCCAAAGTTTTGGTTCGAGCTCTATGATATGTTACGGCGTCTTGTTGAAACCACAGCTCCTGTATAACTGATGAACATGAACAGAAAGAAGTACGGACCAATAATTCCACATCAAACGGTTAGTTTTTCTTTACGTTACAGCATGCACTTGAGGATTATCATGTCTCAAAATACGGCAGGTTTGTTTATTGACGTATCTTTTTAAACAAAAATGAGCTAAATCAGATATGTTAATCGGGATCAATGCCAATTATGTTTTGGGCTCAATGTGGAAGCAGTGTTTAGGCTGCCAATTAAAAAAAGTGTTGCCAACTTAAAGTTGTATACCTCATTAAAAGATAATTGTATATTCTATACTTAATAACCTAAACATTCAACATAATTCATGCACTTTGTTAATTATTTAAATGATACCGGTAAATAAAGACTTCTAATCTAATGAAGTAATACTGAAACTCCGACCTTGGCTGCAAAATCAATTGTATATTGATGTTATACAGAGTGTTAAACAAAAATTGTTATTAAAAATTTTTTAAATAAATTTATCACGAGAGCTAATCGTGTTCGGTTTTAGCTGCAAGATTTCAATGCTTTTTGCCAGACCTACAATAAATGAAAATATGAACGAAAAATTTTAAAAAATAAAAAAAAATTTTATCAGAAAAAGCTACAAACATTTTTAAAGTTTAATCAGTTTGATAAGATAACAGTGAAATGAAATGAATATGTTTCTTCGATAAGCAAGTTTTTATTTTATTTTCTTAACTTTAAGTATTTTAAAGTAAGAAAAAACCTACTTTAAACTCACAATAAATTGAATCGTTTTGTTGAAAGTGGCATAAGTCACTTTGTTTTTAAGTCAATTTTTTTATATAAAGTTAGTTAGGAATTTTTAGCCAAATCTCTTTATTTCGGCCTGTATTTACTTTTATTTTTTAAACAGATTTTTCTGATTGTTTTGAAATTAAATCTTTGTCCTCCATGTTGTGTACAACTGTGAAGGTTTTTTTTTTTGACAGACGGCTATCACGCTATAGTAATCATTTGGAATTTATAAAGCGGTTTCTATTACACCAAAGCCACAATCATTTGATAACGTAATAAGATTTACATCAGTACCTAGCCGTGTGAGCCATAACCTGATGGTGGATCAAACCACTGTGGGTGATATGTACCGTACACCAACGCCCTAGAAAGCCGAATCATAATACTATCCAACAGGTCATTCCTAGTGGCAATTTCAGGAGTACGGAGCACAGCCGCCACCCCCACTTCTTGCTGATGAGTTGGAGACTTTCCAACGCCTGGTCCAGAACACATGCATATATAGTGACACAGCGTACTCACTGGATGCGGATCAGTTTTTTGTCAAAATGAGATGATCTTGGCCCCTTAATTATTTTATGAGGGCCTGCGAAACCACAACCAGCACGATACTCCCCGAATGGCCAACCTCAATAATCAGTCAGAGAACAGCAACAGCTGAACTCTGGGGCTTACAAATTCCGGTATAAATAAAGTGGAAGTTGCCCAGTTGGGTACTGCTAACCTTTAGGGGACTGGACTCCCTTTTACTCTCAGATGACACATATCTTAATACTGAGATTCCATTACGACATATCAATTTGCCCCCGGGGGGGAAATCATTTGATAAGTATGGATGGCCGGAAATTTGTGATCCAGAATTTTAATATCGTTTTCTGAAGACTGAACAATTTTCACCCAAGTTAACGGCAGTTTTATGTCACGATTTTGTCCTATACATAAGTCACTATAAGCAATAATATGCTTTTGAGTTGTGACCTTCTGATGTTTCATACAACACGAAGCAACTTCCTGAGAATAATAGTAATTTTAATACAATAATGCTAATTAAATAAAGATATAAAAATGTTTTATATTAAATGGCATGTTATGTTTCACTTTTTATTATTATTTGTATACTACAATTTGTTTTTATTATATATATTTTTTTGGAATTTTTGAAATAACAAAATACAACTGTCAATTGAGCCGTTCATTTTGAAAGTGGCATAAGTCAAAACTGAACAGTATCTTTTTATTTAAAAAAAAAATTGCAATTAATAAGCTGAGAACTATTAAGATTTGTTCAAGAGAAGTATTGGTAACTAAGGGTATAACAAAAATGTTTATTTTGAAAATGGCCTAAGTCGCTGTACTCAGCAAATTAATTACGGAGCTTAGTGTGAAAGAATAGCGTGCAGTTTTCTGAATTATATTATAGTGATATCTAATATATTATATATATTACCATTATTTTATTAAAATTACTTTTATTCTGTTGTATAAAACATCTTAAGAATGGCACAGATTAAAAGCATATTATTGCATATAGTGAATTATGTAAATGACAAAGTAGTAACATAAATGGACTTGAAAACAACAAATGTTTTATAAATTTCAAACGATTACTATAGTGTGATAGCGGCCAGTGGAAAAATAAATAAATAAATAAAAATAAAAATATTTTATTTTAATAAGTAATTTATAATTCATCGGAATCATTTACAATCTAAGCAATTTTATTTTTCGTGTTTGATTCCTTTAAATAAATATTTCATAATACATTTCAAATAATTTTATTTTTATTGGAATAAATGTTTTATGAGAATATCATAAAATGTTTATTTTTTAATAAAGTTTTTGTAATAAATATTTTGTAAGAATATCATGAAATATTTACTTAAAGGAATCAAGCACGAAAAATAAAATTGCTTATTTTATTTTAACATAATCATTAGAAAAATCTGTTTCAAAAAGAAAAATAAATACAGACCAAAACAAAGTGAATTGGCTAAAAAATCTATAGATACGATTTTAAATTAATATTCCCTATAAAATGTATTATAAACCAACTTCAGATAAAAAGGATGACTTAAAAACAAAGTGACTTTTTTTTAAAGAGAAGTAGCACTTCAGGCAACAATTAGTTAATTTAGTCAAGTAACGTGCTACATTCTTTAGGAATGCGATAGAGAAGAGATGAAACAGGTGATGAAAGTAGAAGGATAGTCGGAAATTGACTGTCGTATAAGACACAGCACAGCGACCAGCGACCATGCCTTCATCACTGTGCAGCCTCACCGACGGTTTATTTTTGTAGTGAAAAAAAACCCAGGTCTTCGTTGGAAATCGAACCCATAACCCCCAGACTGGCATGCTAGTACACTACCTACTAGCCTACAGGGGTACCTATACCAAACGGCTTAATTTATTATAGGTTTAAAGTAGGTTTTTTCCTACTTTAAAATACTTAAAGTTAACAAAGGTATTTTAAGGCGAAAACGTTTTTTTAATACACAGCTTTAAGAAACTTTGATTAACAACGGCAGTTAAACTTGCTTAAGTTTTTGTGCATACGCTTTCCAAAAAAGCAAAATAAATATACTCTTCATTTCTATATGATCGAAAATTTTTGCCGTGTTCCCTGACTTTTTCCTTTGAAAGCGACAACGATTTAAAGTTTTAATTTGTGCAATAAAAACTCAAAACCTTTCGTTGCATAATGCAATTTCCAATGCAACTGTCCACACGTAACGGTGGTGCTTCAGAAGAACCAACAAACACATTTTCACCTTGCGTAGGAAAAACCGGTTTTTCTGGAATGGATGTATTTTGTGTCGAAAAATTAAGAAATCATAATTACTCCAGCAAAAAAAATAAATCTGCCAAATGTGATTTGGATTCAAATAAGAATTGTTCCATTCCGTTGAGACTATAAATTTTAGTCTATAATGATTTAAAAGATAACGTCATTTTTGTTAAAATAAAGCTCCATGAAAAACACTTTTACACATTTATTTTTATAATAAACATATTTCTACATACTCGGAAAAATCTAAATGCCTGTCTGCTACGGTTAAAAGAACAAAATAATACAATACAGACATCATCAATTACGTCACAATTTTTATTTTGTTTTGAATCTTTTGTACCTGTTCTTAAGTCTTTGGCTATTGCAGTTCAAAAACAAACCCACGTACGTAAAAATCACCCTACTGTTGGGACAATTTTTTATTTAAATTTTTACTTTAAATAAACCGGGTGTCCCCCGCGGGAAGGTATACTACTTTGTTTGTTTATAATTTTTGATTATATAAAAGAGAATAATTTTATATTGAAGTTAAAGGATTCTAAACGGTTGATCACAAAAAATATTAAGGCGCACCAACTTGCGCCCGTATCTAATTGAAACACTTTTATTTTAAATCACTAAATTAATTCACAAACTTACTATTTATTATTCAATTTAATTTAAATTACAAAATTTGATATTTATTACTAAAATTAATTTAATTACAACCGAAACACGCAACGCCGTAGCCAAGACTGATTTTCCTATCATCCACTTCCTTTATTCTCACCTCCGTTGCACCAACACGCGCGATGCTGACCCAGCAAATTAGCCCTTCATGCCTCGCAAGCAAATTGCAATTAGACCGGATGCGCATATTAGTTCATCGAACTTGTTTGGTTGCGCGTCAATTGATCAATTGCCGATCAAGCATTTTCGGGCTGGACAAAGGTGTCACCAATGTCAATAACTTTGATAAATGTTTTATTTACTGTCGGCAAGTTTGTAAGGAATACAATATTAGATAAATATCCGCCTCGGTTAACCTCACAAATTCGAGCCCGCTTGAGCACATTTTTCATTACATTCTCACACTTTTCACGCGGTATTTCATTAATTTCATTACGAACATTTTGTTTGAGTTACTCAAACATTGCTGGTTTGTTTGCATAAATCTTGCTTTTCAGATATCTCCACCAAAAGAAGTCCGGAGCAGTCAAATCAGACGTCTGTGGACGCCAATCAACATCACCATTTCTTGAAATAACTTGTAGTGGAAAGAGGTCTCGCAGTAATTTTATTGTAATCCTGGCTGTATGCGATGTGGCACCGTCTTGTTGATACCACATGTTCATCAAACCCAAAGCATGCAATTTTGGCGATAAAAGCATTTCAATCATGTCACGATATCGCTCCCCATATACAGTTACCGTAACGTAAAGAAGTAAGATCCAATAATTACTCCTGTCGAAAGTGCACACCAGACTGTCCCTTTTAAAGGATGCAAAGGTAATTGTTGATTGATTTGAAGGTTTCCCATTCCCCAGAACCGACTATTCTGTTTAATCACATATCCATTCATTATGATTTTTTCATGAAAGTCGGCTTTGTCATGGGCGAGCTGTAACATCCTATTGGCATATGTACGGCGGCGTAACCGGTCTTGTGGAAGAAGTTCCTTATGTCAACTGAATATGGTAACAAATGATTCCTTGTGCAAAATTGTGGCCACAGTTGTTCTTTGAAGACCATGCTCCTGAGCACGTCTTCGAATTGAGGTTGATGCATTGTTTTGAACACTTTCTTGAGTAACAGTAATGTTTTCAGCCGATCTTACATTACATGCTTGGGCCTATCATCTACAGACCTTCTTACTTTGAAATTAATCACTACACGATAAATAATGCATTTTGTTGGCACGTTGTTGCTCCCAAAAATTTCACGTAACTTTGTCATTTTTATTTGGGTATAGTTTTACGTCGACCCTCGTCAAATTTGGTTTGTGAATAAACCGGTTTCGGCTATTTGCCATCTTCAGAAAAAAAATACTGAAGATGGCAAACAGCCGAAACCAAATTTGACGAGGGTCGACGTAAAACCATACCCAAATAAAAATAAATTAAACCCCGTCGTCCCAGCGAAGGTACAGATATTTTCAACAAATAACAATATTTTCATTAATAGTACGTCACTTTCGGAACACCCTTTCAATTTAAGTTTTTATTATTATAGCAGCAAAAGTAATAATTTAACTATTACGGTACCATAGAGAGACATTGTAGCGGAGGCCACACGAAACCCTAAAAAACAAAATAAAAAAAACTAGCAAAAACCGGTTTTTTATATTTCACTTTAATTACAAGTAAACAAACTCTGTGGTTAATTACAATTTATAAAATAAAAGAATTAAATGTTTTCCGCTTTTCTATTTAATTATGCCAACTGAAATGTGAATGAATGTGAAACTAAAGAAAATTATCTCGAGCAATTGAATTCAAAACCGCAAAGAAGCAATCAAACAAGACGTAAATACTAATGTTGTAATTATGTGATATTTTCGTTATTTTAACGCAAAATACAACTTAATTAAAACCAACAAATAAATTGGTGGTATTTCAAAACGAAAATCTTACTAAAAAAAATACAGCGTTATTTTTAAAATGATTAGGAACCAGTTCACGTTCACGTTGGGAACGTTAAGAGCATTTGCAAAAAATTTATCTCTTAATATATTTTTACCATAACAAACAGTTATATTATATCGGGTTTTTTAACAAGAAGTTTGTTTTTCAATTGTGGCAACAACATGATAGTTTTAACATTTACTTTTTTTAACGTTTTCGTAGTAGATGCATTGGCAATTGTTACAACAAATTCAATTTCGTACGAAAATCGCAATAAAATAAAATAATTAAAATCAACATAATCGTCCCTCTGAAACCGCTATTAAAAATTTGGTCGTTAAATTTGAGTTGACAGGCTCGATACAAAATGTGCGAATACCAGCACGGGTTAGACCGGGTCGTTCGACTGAAAACCTCGCAGCCGTGAGCCACAGTGTTGAAGCAGATATAAATTTGTCACTTCCTCAGCGTTCTCAACAATTGGGGTTATCCAAAACCACCATATGGCGAATTTTGCATAAGGATTTGACTTTGAAACCTTATACGGTTCAACTAGTGCAGAAATTGAAGCTGACGGACCATTCACATCGCCGTAGATTGGCTGAATTCATTTAGGAAAAGCCGACTGGTTTTACTGACAAAATCATTTTTTCAGACGAAGTCCATTTACACTTCTCAAGGTATGTCAACCAGCAAAATTGCCGCATTTGGGCTTCTGAAAATCCTAGAGCGATTATTAAAAAGCCTTTACGTGTCACTGTATGGTATGCTGGAGGCATGATTAGTTTTTTTCGAGGCTGAGGCTAAAAATGCGGTAACGGTTAATGGATCACGCTATCTCGAGGTGCTAACAGCTCAATTTTGGCCTATTATTGATGATGTGGATATCACGTCCTGGTTTCAACAGGACGATGCCATATGTCACACCACAGCCAATGAAACGATCACTTTATTGCAAACAAATTTCCCGATCGCATAATTTCACGGCAATCAGCAGTTAAGTGGCCAGCCAGATCGTGTGACTGGCTGGATTATTGTTTGTGGGGCTATTTTAAGGAGAGAATCTATATGGAGCCAATCGAATCGATTTCAGCCTTTAAATTCAAAATCCGTGAAGTGATTAACGTAATAGAACTGCCATTTTGCCAAAAAGTGATTAAAAAACTTGAATGATAGAATCGACATCTGTCAACGTGGTTGTGGTGGACATTTCCCAGATATCATTTTTCATTCATAATTGCCGAACCTTTCTCTTCGTCATACAATAAAAGCTTAAATCAGCTTAATAAATTTTTTGTTTTATTTTGTTTTAGAAAACAAACTTCTTGTTAAAAACCCCTTTACAATGCTTACTGATTATAAAATATAGCTTATACATAAGGTACCATATTTCTAAGCTTTATCATTAATAGTTAGATACAATTACCAGAATTAGATTAACTTTTATTAACCATTCCCAGAAAAGATAACAATTGAAAAGCGTATGTTTGTTCGAAACAAAGACTGCACAGTCAATAAATCAAGAATAAATGAAATATTAGCCAACGTACAAAACTTAAACGATAATATATATAAATAATACTAATAATGATATAATATAATGATTTATAATGATAATCATTTATGCAAAGAAAACGCGATAACAGAAAAATCGTTTTCAAAACAGACAAACGGGTCAAACTTTGTTTAAATTTCTGTTGTTTATCTGTAACGTTTCAGAAGATAAATCATATATCCCAAAATATATCACCTTATATTTTTTATACTTCTTTTTTATAGCGTAAATAGCAACATTCATGCCTACATATTACGGTAATTATGGTATACTTCAAATAACATTTTCTAATAAATTAAAAAAGATAATGTTCTTTATATCAATTACATTATCCATTATTACATTAGATTACAGTAATTATATGTAACTACATTATAGCCACACATATATAGCGTTATCTTCTGAACATTGGTAAAATAACACTTAAAATTCCGCTACAGCAAAACTAAGGAACTTAATAAAAGTTCCTTAAGTTAGATAGTTAAGGGTAACCTAAAAAATATAATTTTATCATGTTTAGATTTGTTTTTTAATTCTTACAAAAATAAATTGATTGAAATCGCTATTGAGGAGAATAGACATTTAAAATTAGTATTACTCCAGCTGATATATCTTCTTGTCTTAACCTTTAATTACCTTTTGGTACCATTTAATACGGTCACGTTCTGCGCTTCTCTTTAAAGTTTGTTTGGTTTTCAAGTCATTTTAAAAACTGTACAAATGATATTGCGCTGCTAGAAAAAATCACTAATTTTTTCCATTTATAACGGCATGTACTATTAATTGGTTATGTAAAAACTTTGTTGGAAATACTTGCTATACAAGGCCATTAATTCATTACATTAAACTAAAATATACTAAAAAAAAAATAGAAGCGATTTAGTTTCTTGTTGTAAATATTAGCAATTGTTGTTGTTATAGCAGATAGTAATTACATGATAAGATTTACATCTGCGCCTGGCAGTGAGCCTTAATTAGATGGTGGTCATACCACTGGGAATGAAAAGCAACGTCTTTTACGCTCTAGGAAGCCGAAGACTAATTCTAGCAACAGGTCTTTCCTAGTTGCAACTTTGAGGATTCCAGAGCAGGGCTTCAAACCACCACTCCTTGCTAAAGAGCTGGAGACCATCCAACTCCTGTCCAGAAGACATGTCTAGCCTGCTCACTGGATCTGGATCATTCACCTGTGGGTGTTATTATTGGCGAGATGATCCTGGCCACCATTTAAAAACTGACCTGTCTGTTATGGGGCCGCGAAACCACAACCACCACGATACTCCCATATAGGGACCAACCTCAATAATCAGCCAGAGAACAGCTAAATGTCTAAAGAGACAAATACCGGAACTATGCGAGCTCACTGATTCCCGTGGAAATAACGTGGAGTTTCCAGTTGTACCCCTGCTGACTTCAGGGGACTGGGCTCCCTTTTTCCCCCAGTTGTACAGGTCTAGATAGCCGAGCGTTCTATAAAGACCATAAATGTGCCCCCGGGGGGAGCAGATAGTAATTTACGTTTAAGGTAGATTTGAAGTTTTTATCTATAACAATTCCAAATACCTATTATACCTATTAGAGCATTCTTTAATTTTTTTCCGCCTGGAAGATACACTACTTTATTTTGCTGAAATTTTCGTAAACATTGGTCTTGGCAGTTCATATTTGGCAGCCGTGAAGTAGATACGCAGCTAATTCATTATGGAAAAATATTCGATAAACCAACATGTTTCGTAATCGTAAAAACATTTTATCAAAATCAATCATCGATTACTGTGACTTTGAGAAAGTTACGTGCAATTTTTGGGAGAAACAAAGTGGCAACAAAACGCTCTATTTATCGTGTAATGAATGATTTCGAGAAAGAGGATCTCTAAGTGATAGGCCCAAGAATGGACCAAAACATACTGCAAGATCGGCTATAAATATTACTGTCGCTCAAGAAAGTGTTTAAAATAATTCATCAACCTCAATTCAATTCCATTTAATAAAACATTTATCAATGTAAAATCCACTCTACTTCATTTAATCAAAAATTAGAAACAAAAAAAGTTGTATACCTTTCCGGCGGACACTCTGTATAACAATTCAAAATATGAAGTCATACACATCAAATCACGTTACCTATGAGAACGTCCTTTAGTTTTTCATACTTGCAGATATAATAATACACACTTTATTTAATATACCACCGCCAGTCTGAAATAGGTTTAAAAAATGGTTTCAAATAACAGTATCTGTAGAGACACTCTTTCATCACTAATGAATTCACCCTTTAATTTGCAATTTTAATTATTTGTACTGGATTTTTTATAACGAACTTAAAAGTGCACATTCTGTAAAATTTTCAAATACTTGTTCAAAAGAGGAGGTACTTAAGTCAAATTACCTTACTTATGATGACACTCTTTAATATTAAAGTTTAGTTTTTATATTACTCTCTGTTATTGGGAACACTAATGATAACAACTTTATTAAATATACATTAAAAAATCATGTTGCATGAGGGAATCTTTTATTTTTAAAATTATCTATTAATTAGAGTTAAAAAATCTTCAATTTTGAAAAAGTTATTCAAAATTTGTTTCAGAAATGACTGTTTTTTGCGGTCACAAATCTATAGAAAATCAAACAAAAACAAAATCTTTTTTGTCTATGAGAAACAGAATCGGAAAATTATTATTGCAGTAAATTGTAATAATTAAACGAGGAAACCCTAAAATGTTTGTACAATAAATTATTTATAAAGGGTTTTTCAACAAGAAGTTTGCTTTCTAAATCAAAATAAAACAAAAATTTATATTAAGATGATTCAAATTTTTATTGTATTACGAAGAGAAAAGTTCGGCAATTATGAGTGAAAAATGGTATCTGGCAAATGTCCACCACGACCACGCTGACAGATGTCGATTCTTTCATCAAAGATTTAATCACTTTTTGGCAAAATGGCGGTCCTACTTCGTCAATCACATCAGGTATTTTGAGTTTTAAGGCTGAAATGGATTCGATTATAGACTCTGTCCTTAACATAGCCGGAAAAAAATAATCCAGTGGTGTTAAATCACACGATCTGGCTGGCCACTTAACTGCTGATTGTTGTAAAATTAGGCGATCAAGAAATTTTGTTTGCTATAAATTGATCGTTTCATTTACCCCCCGGGGGCACATTTATCGGTCTTTATAGAATACTCGACTATCTAGACTTGTGTAACTGGGGGAAAAAGGGAGCCCAGTCCCCTGAAGTCAGACAGGGAGACAACTCGAAACTCCACTTTATTTCCACAGGGATCAGTGACCCGCAGAGTTCATTATTTGTCTCTTTAGACATTTAATAGTTCTCTGGTTGATCATTGAGGTTGGCCCCTATATGGGAGCATCGTGGTGGTTGTGGTTTTGCGGCCACATAACAGTATAATGGTTATTATAGTGGCCAGGATCATCTCACTGATAATGGCACGCAAAGTGAATGATCCAGTCCAGTGAGCATGCTTGACATGTGTTCTGAACAGGAGTTGGAAAGTCTCCAACTCTTTAGCAAGGTGTGATGATTTGCAGACCTGTACTGAAATCATTAAAGTTGCAACTAGGTGGTTCTGTTGCATAGAATTATGGCTTCGGCTATCTAGGACGCATATATGACGTTCCAAATTATACAATAGTGGTTTGTCCATCATCTGATTAAGACTACATAGTCAGGCGCGGATGTAAAACAAATCACATTCTGATCGTTTCATTGGCTGTGTAACATGTGGTACCGTCCTGGTGAAGCCACCCATCAGTGATATCCACATCGTCAATAATAGGCCAAAATTGAGTTGTTAGCATCTCGCGATAGCGTGATCCATTGACCGTTACCAAGCCTCACCTTCGAAAAAAAATGGTCCAATCACGCGTCGAGACCACATAGCGCACCATACAACTGAGCATGCATAGGCTTTTCAATAATTGATCTAGGATTTTCAGAAGCCAAAATGCGGTATTTTTGCTTGCTGACATACACTAAAAACTGAAAATGGTTTCGTCTAAGAAAATGATTTTTTCAGAAAAACCAGCCGGTTGTTTCTGAACGTATTGAGCCAATCTACGGCGATGTGAATGGATAAACTTTGGCTTCAAAGCCAAAGCCTTACGCAAAATTCGCCATGCCGTGGTTTTGGATAACTTCTATTGTTGAGAACGTCAATGAATTAACAAATTTGGATCTGCTTCAACACTATGGTGCACGGTTGTGATGTTTTCAGTTGAACGACCGATCAGGTCGAACACGCGTTGATGTTTGCACATTTTGTATCGAGCCTGTCGACTTAACAACAAAATTCTTAATAGCGGTTTTAGATGGACGTTTGGACTTTCGTGCGAAATTGAATTCATTGTACCCTGAAAACATTTTTTCAGAAAAACCAGCTAATTGTTCCTGAATGAATTGAGCGTATCTACGGCGTTGTGAACATCGAGGAATTGACAAATTTGAATCTGTTTCAACACTATGGTTCATAGCTGCGATGTTTTCAGTTGACCGACCCGGCCGAACATGCTTTGGTGTTTGTACATATTGTATCGAGCCTGTCGACTTAAATTTAACGACCAAATTCTTAATAGAGGTCTCAGAAAAACAAATATGTTGTCCGAGAATATTACGAATGTTACGAAATGTAAAATCAAACGAACCACCATTTTCATGGTGGATTTTAATTATTTTAATGCGACTTTTGTGCGAAATTGACTTCATTGTAACAATTGCCAATGCATGTACTACGAATACGTCAAAAAACTAAATGTCCAAATTATCATGTTCTTGGTGTTGCCATAATTGAAAAACAAACTTCTTGTTGAAAAACACGACACAAAAATTCTTTGCAATTTTATTTATTTTTAAATTTCCCTAATTCTGTCAATTATTTGGTGAATTTTCCATTTGCTTTCTACAAGATTTTCATTTTTATCTCTGCCAAGTGCTTTTTTTTTTGGAGTTTTCCATGGTTTGGTGATTTTTGGATGTGCGGTTTAAATTTGTTTTCTTTTTTAAATCCTTTTTCTGTTTTTTTTTTAATTTTTGTTAAAATATAGTTGAACAATATAATTTTTGTTCAATTTTTCAAACAAAACTACTTTCTAAAAGTTTAAGTGGCAAGAACAAAATGGCATATGCTCATAGCAGATGTGATGGGATACGCCATCACATGGTTAACCATTAAAATAACCGTATCATATAAAAACATCATGCATATTATTTTGTAGTATTTAATTTAAACTTTCAACAAATTTTAAAAGCTTAATACGGTATAATTAATAGATATAAGTTATACATCTACTTATACTTGTACAGAGTGATACAAAATAAAAATTCTCAATTTCTCTTCTAGATCCCTTTCATCCTGTCGATATCGATCGAATACGCAACGCCGACATATGGTGCACACGGTTTTTGGAAATGTATGATTTGGATATAAAAGTAGCATTTGAAAAATTATGGAGCACTTGCATATGGCGTCAACAATATGGAGCCAACGATTTGAATGAAACAAATGTAAGAATGGATTATTTAACTGATGGTGTCATGTTCCAACACAACAAAGACATCGATGGCAAGCCTCTGTTGATATTTAAAACAAAATTGCACGTTAAAGGTGCCAAGGATATGAACGAAGTACTTAAAATTTTGGTGTATTGGATTGAACGTATGCATCGTGAGACAAATATGGACAAGTGTACAATATTTTTCGATATGGAAGGTACAGGATTATCAAATATGGATTTGGATTTTATTAAAATGATAATTGAAACATTTAAAATGTATTATCCGAATGCCTTGAACTATATTATTGTATATGAAATGGCATGGGTATTAAATGGTATGTTTTTCATTCAGTTTCTTATCACAAGGTTTTTCCTTTTTATTTTCTTTTTATTTTATAGCTGCTTTTAAAATTGTTAAAGCTTTATTACCGGAAAAAGCTGTTGAAATTTTGAAAGTGATAAAGAAAAAGGATATCAATCAGTTTATTGACAAGGACAACTGCTTAGTCTCCTGGGGCGGCAATGATAATTATCAATTTTCCTTCGTCCCAGAAAAGAGAACAGTTGTTCCCGTTGACACAAAGTTATCTAATGGCAGCTCTCTCTCTATCAATGATGATCTTAATAATAATATTCATGATAAGAATAAAAATAAGGTAAGATTTATTTTTATTTACTTGAACTACTTAAGAAAAATTAATATAAAATTTTGTATTACAATTATTTATAAATGATATATCGACTAACAGCCATTATTATAACTTGCTTATATCGGAAGGCTGAACAATATTGCTACATTAATTCATTTAAAAAATAATACATTTTTATTAAAATAATTCATAAAGTTTTTAAAATAATTAAATTCAAATGAATCACTATCTCATACGGAATAAATTTTTATCCGTGGCTCAATTTGGTTTTGTTAGGGGCAGAAGTTGTATAACGGCTTTGCTGGATGTGGTCGGGAGCCTCAGATCTGAACTCGACATCAACAAAGTGGGTTTCTTGATTCTACTGGATCACAGTAAGGCCTTCGATGCGGTAGATCACTCTATCTATGTTAATAAAACTGCGTTAGTTATTTTATTTCTCAAGCTCGGCCTGCAATCTAATATCCTCCTATCTGATTAACAGATGTCAAATAGTGAGTGTTGATGATAGAAGATCTAATCCGCTTGTAGTTAATAGAGGAATACCACAGGGCTCTATATTCTGTCTCTATATAAATGACCTACCTGACATTTCTAAAAGCAGTACGATGCACATGTATGCTGATGACGTGCAGGTTTATAACAGTAGCTGGATTAATGACGTTCCTATGTGTGTGAATGGGATAAATGACGATTTGCACATGATCAATCGCTGGGCCATGTCTAATGGATTGTATATCAATGCTTCGAAGTCTAAATGTATTGTCCTCTCGAAAGCTGAGACAACTCAGGAGAACATTAATGTGAGAATTGACGGGAATGTGATCGAATTGGTAGAATCGGCATCTAATTTGGGCATAATTTTTAATAATAGAATGACCTGGACTAATCATATTACCTTTATCGTTGGCAGAGTTTACAGTAAACTTCGCACCCTATGGTCGTTAAAGGCCCCTACGCCGTTTGCTATTCGCATGGTTTTGGCAAAGACTTATCTAGTCCCTTCACTTCTTTACGGCTGTGAAATCTATGCCAATTGTAACAGTACACGGATCAGCGCAGACTGAAAGTCGCATATAACAATATTGCCCGTTATATATTTTAGAAAGACTGCCGTGAGCATATCTCATCATACTCTAATTTAATTTTTGGAATGACATTCGATGATCTTCTAAAAAATAGGTGTCTAATTTTCTTGCACAGGATCATCATCTCGGAACGACCCTCATATCTATTTGAATAGGATCGTTTTTACAAGATCTCATCATGGTATGAATATTATCCAGCAGAAATACAAGAGTCTGTTATCTCACCGCCAGTTTTTCACAAATGCAACCAGTCTCTGGAACTCCTTGCCAAATTCTATACAGAAAATAGGCAACGCAAATTTATTTAAAAAGGAGCTTTATAAATTATTTTGTTCTACCCAACCTAGACTTAATTTTTATGTTAACACTTTTTCCCAGAGTAGCGAAGTGTTCACTCACTGTTCATACATGTATAAATATGTACATTTCATTTTTTAGCCGCTTCTTCTCATACATGTGTGAGAGACTGAAAAATATTTTGCGTTTTCTCATTTATGAATGCGACGATTTATTTTTTTCTTTCTATTCATAAGTGAAAAAATGAGAAACACACAAGTGTTCATTTTTGAATATGTACAATTTTGATAATTTTTCATAAATGAAAAGATCGTAAAAATATGTGCGTTAAGCATTCGCGTACATAAACGCACATATTTGATAATGCGCAATTGTCGGCGTATGTAGGAAAAAAAATGTTTTTTTTTTATTTCTTTTAGAATATATTTCAATATTGTATTTTGAGTTAATAAGTACCCATGTGTTTTTACTACATTTTACGGTAAACTGCGCTCATAGGCAGAAAATTTTTTCACATTCATTTATGAGAAATTTTATAAAATTTCAACGTTCATAAATGAACATGTACATTTATGAAAAATAACATAAACGAGAAGTAGCTAATTTATCATTTATCACATATGAATAAGACTAATAATTCTTGTTGTGCGCATTCATGTATGAATATAAACAGAACATTTTTTCTTGTTCGTTTATGCGCGTGAAAAATAAATATAAAATTTTAGATTTATCATTTATGAAAAATATCATGAATGTTGATTTTTGAATGTTCATAAATGAAAAATTCTGAACCCTGCTTTTTACATTTCTTTCGATTAGTTATATCTGTATTAGTTATTTTATTTCATTGTATACATGTGTATTGTTAATGCTTTGTTTCTAGATTTAAGTTTTACAATAACTCAATTTGTATATGTTAAGGATCAATAGCACCGTCACTTATTAGATGTTATCATCTTGTTGTGCTAGTTGTCTAAAGAATAAAGAATAATAAAGAAAGAAAAAAAGAAATTGCCTTCACCCTCGGTGACACATGTGCGACATCTTATCCAAAAGTTATTCACTACTGCTTCTAGTGTTGCAGCGGGAATTGCCTCAATTATCGTTCGAATGGATTGCTTTAAATCATCCAAATTTGTTGGGTTTCTTTTGTAAACTTCTTCTTTGCAATAATCCCATAAAAAAAATCAGGTGCAGTGAGGTCAGGAGACCTGGAAGGCCAACGGAATGTGGAGTTTCTTGAAATCAGTTTATTGGGGAATTTTTGCCGCAATTCTGTCATAACAGGCGTGGCTATGTGACAAGTTACTCCATCTGGTTAAAACCAAACAAAGTTTAAAGGAATTCTATTTCATCGTAATTCTGGAAACAAAAATTCTTTAAACATCTTTAAGTAACAATCTCCATTGACCGTAACAGTAAGACCATTTTCTTCAAAAAAGTAAGGCCCGACAATGAAACTTAAACAAACTGCACACCACACTGTACGCGAAGTGAATGTAATTGCATCTGATGGAGAATCTGTGGCTTAGAATTACTTCATATTCAACAATTTTGTTTGTTTGTTTGCATTGCCGTTGAAATGAAAATGTGCCTCGTTAGACATAAAATGCAGTTCAAGACGTTTTCATTCTCTGACGCCATTTGATTGAACTTCTCACAAAATTCCCAGTGAATCGGGAAGTCTCTTGGGTTCAGTTTGTTTGTTAATTGATTCTTATATGGAAATAAGTTAAAATTTTGGTGCAAAATTGTCTGCAGTGACTGTCTGCTGACACCCATTTGAGCAGATAGGCTCCTTGTCGAAACTCGAGGATTGGATTGTATGGCAGCAGCTACAGCAGCGATAGTTTCCTGCGACCGAACTGAGGGATTTCGATTATAAGGGATTCTTGCGATTGCGCCACGCTCGGCAAAATTCCTCGCGAGCCTCATTATAGTCCATCTACTAGGAGGAGTGCCACCAAACGTGCGCCTATATTCTCTTTGGACAGAAACTACGGACTCTAAAGCGTTGAAAGCGTTGCACTATTTGTTTTTTTTTTTTGGTAGCAACTTTCATCACCCTGTAGTTAAAGATCGAATACAATCGGCCATTAAGTTAAAACTAACCGATAAGCTAAAAGCAGATATTTCTGCTTTCAACTTTTAACCTAAGGTCTATATATTTGGATTCACCATATTTTAAGTAAAAAAATCTGTTTCAATTTCATTTTGCAATTGAAAGAAAAAAGGAATACCAAATAATCGGAAAGTAGAGCTCCCAAGAAAACTTTTTTGAGAAATAATTTTTGTAATACGAATAATAATTATAGGTCACTTTATTCTTCACTGTAGCCAAAGTTAGCTTCTATAAATAAGAACTTCTAAGATAAGTTGTACTGAAGGCCCTAAACATTTATTTTTGTTTAATTCCTTAAATTGAAATCGCTTTAAGTTTAATTGTATAACTTCTTACTTTTCCTGTCGTACTTTTTATCAAAAAAAATTCGTTAAAGGATGTTTCCTATAAATTTATAGAACGTTTAAATGGAATAAAACAAAATGATTTTTTTAAAATTCAAATAACATTTACTTTATCTTCTGGCTTAGATTTCAAGTACGATTTCTGGCTGGAACGTAGTCTAATCTGGAGGTCCGATTTTCGATGAGTTTTGCCAGCATTTATGACTGTATATGGGCAATAACGAGGAGAATGTTTCCTCATCGGCGTAAACGTGCAACTACACATACCCGCAAAACATTCTAGCCGCGTTAAGTCCCTCAAATTTGGAGGTCCATCCATGGGTCCGAAACGTGAAACAATGTGGTTACAAAACGTTTCCTTCAATAAATCAATTATGTTATGAGCTGTGTAATATATTGCGCCGTCTTGTTGAAGCCACAGCTTCTGCACATAAGATTGATTAACGAAAAAATCAGTAATCATAGCTCTATAGCGGTCACAATTCGTTGTAATGTTCTGATCAGCATAATTTTTAAAAAAATGCAGACCAAATATTCTCCCAACCTATAAAGCACACTAATCAGTCAGTTTATCTGGATGTAACAGTGTCTTAACGTTGACTTGAGGATTATCATCACTAAAAACGAATCGAAACTGCCGTCGATTATTGGCGTATCAATTCAAACAAAAGTTAGCTTCATCGCTAAACAAAATTCCCTTATGAAATTTGCATTAGGCATTTCGAACACAATCATAATTTATAATTCTATACTTCTTTTAAAAAAAAAACATCTACTAGCATAAAGGGGCAAAAACGCACTTACCATATTCCAAAATTAAATGAAATTCAGAGTTGTATTTGGAATTTACGTGTTTAACGACGTGTTTAAATCAAAAACAACTCATTTGAGATGTTTAACAAAACACGTCAATGTATGGTAAAACATCTCAAAATCGACGTGTTTACTGCTTAAAAACGATTGAGATGTTAAGCACGCTAAGTGTGAACTTATATGGTGTTTCCACGGCACCTGCTTCGCTCTCTATTCTTGCTTCACACCCCAATCATAAGCGAATCAACCTGCTTCGCCATACAAAATTTTGAGAGCGTAGATTCATATTGAAGCTAGTTGCGAAGCAAGTAAAAATCCTCTCTTCCCTAATTTTTATCGTAAGTTTATCTGCACTAGTTATCAAAACTAAACGTTTTTGTAAACAAAGAAAATTTACAAACAAAATAAAGTTAAAACTTAATTAATTAATTTTAATTTTATAAAATTAAAAAAAAATGGATAGGAAAAAAAATTATACTTAATGCTATCGCGGCAAGAAGGATATCTTCTGTTGTTTTTCAACTGTTGTTGTTGTTTTTCAACTGTTGTTGTTGTTTTTCAACTTATGTTTTTCTGTTTAATAACAACAGCCAAATCGAAGCAGATAAATGAGTCGTGTAAACAGCATGATTCACAAACTTGCTTCAGAGAGCGAAGCACGAGATTCAAACTGTCGTGGAAACAGGCTATTAGTATTAGTAAACAAATTCCAATGGAGGGCAAAAAATATTTTATCGGAATTTAACAGAAAATGTACAAAGAAAATATAGCTTTCATGAAAAAAGAGACGCGTTTTATTATAACGGCAATTCAAAGGAACGAGGGCCTTTAAACATTTTATTTACTTTTCCATTTTTTTAACACACAATTTTAAATAAAATTTAATTTCGTATTGTGTATAAATTCAATGATGCACACAGTTGCATTTTTTAGTACTTTTGGCCCAAATAATCTATACAGCGATATATTTGTAATTATTCTTTCGTAACTTTCTTAAAAATATTAACAAAAAGTTATAAATTTGTATAATTATAGTATTAAGTATACAAAACATGATTATTAAACGCTTTTTTGCGAATAAATTTCATTTATTTAGAACGAAATTATTTTTCTGCAAAATAACGAATAAAACAAATGTGCAACTGTGCATAATAATTTCAATATTCATGTAAGTACAATATAGCCATGTAAAGGTCTTCAATAATTCGCTTTAGCATTTGACAGACTTTTCGTTCAATTTTTGACATTAACTTAAGCCAGCTTTTGCATATTACAGTTGGGCCTTTAGGCTATTAAATGTAATGTTGCTATGCTGGACAAAAAATAGATTTTTATCTTAACAAACAAGGTATTTAAATGTAATTCGTCATTTATATTCACAAATATTTTTATGGTTAGCATATTGCAAATTTAGAACCATTGTAAAACAGTTAACTTTCTAATAAGAATCACCCGACTTTTGGCTTATCTATTATCTAAGGGCTGACTAAAATCTGATTGTATTCTTTTCTTATAACTAGCTGTAGACCCGGCTTCGCTCGTAAACTATTTGCTAATGATTAATATTTAATATGGAGTTAGAAAAAAAAATTTCAGTACAAAGAAGAAGCAACACAAATTTTTCTTATTTTATCGTTTAAATAGTTCTTAAGGTAATTCATTAAAAAATAAGCAAACAAACAAGGTAAGCATATAGTTTATTTTAAAGCTTGACAGTAAACAATATTTTTTATTTTTCTGTTGGGAGAGAAAATAAACAGTGCTGGTGGTGTACCAACTCTCGAGTATACAATTGCCCATGGGAGAAACATTGAGATTCTAGGTTTAACCCACACACTTTTAGCGATTGTCTTTGGGATTTATTAATCGTAATTGTGAATGCAAGGCGTACCGGAAATTGGACATGTTTAAACTTAAATGGTAAATCACTTAGCACGATAGGTATCCTTGCAATAAGCAGCTCCTCAGCTACAAACTGTCCTATAATTATTATTGCTTTAATCGCGTTTGGCATCAGCGTTTTAATAACCAATCTAGTATCATTGCATAGTGTTTTAGCTGCTTCAGGTTACATAACATAACTATCACCGCTCCAACTTTATGCTCCAAGTTATGTGGTGCGTTTCCCGGTAAGTCCTGAATTTGGGAACTCTACGGGGTAGTTAACAATATTATCAGGATCGGTAATCGAACCAATCGATTTATACAAATACAATTCGCCATTTCTTAAGCTTTGGATTTTTAAATTTTTTGCATCGACGTATTTGTTTTTTGAAACTAAAATGGTAATCGCTGTAATTTTGAGCAATATGTGGGACCACTTTTGCAATTAGTTCGTGTTTAGACATTGTGAATTGGCAAAAGCCCATTGGAAAGGAAACCTGGAAGTCTGTGGGCCATTTCTTTTATATATATATACATATATATGAGAATAGATAGATATACCTAGATGCAGATAATCATTCAAATTTTAAGAAATGTTGTTGACTGCCAACAAAATCGTTCGAAATTGAGCTTTTATTTTTTACTTTAGCAATAAAATTTTAGAACAAAAGAATTTTGATATTGGATTTTTCAGCATATAAGCGATATATGTATCGTATGTTGTATCGTTAAAATTGCATCGAGTAGAAAATTTTTTTAAGCTTTTTTTCTCTTATAAAAACTATGAATTTTAAAATTATATGAATCAAATCGTATGAAAAATTTTAAAGCAACACGTCTAAATTAAATCACTGAGCACTGTTAGGAATTTATAAAGTTTAAACGTAGGCTAATTAAAAAGTTCAGAAATGAAAATGTTTGGTTTTGCCGAAGTTAAAGATGTTGCTTCTCTTTATTTGGTCTTTTATTTTGTTTTCTTTTTGTTTTGTGTTTTTTCTTTTAATTTGATCTACAGGCCGTGTCAGATAAAACTTTTGCTTTGCGTTGCGTCAGAGTTTCGCTTTGACATTTGAGTTAAAATGTACGTAAATGTATGAAAGTTGCCACATAAAGCACTTTTGACGCAGCGCAAAGCGAAAAGTTAACCAACATTCAACTTTTTGCGCGCTTTGACAAACACCTGGGGCCTTACTGTGTAATTCGATACGAAAATGAAAATCTTTCGAACAAAATTTCCGATACGAAATTAAAATGGTACCGGCTTACATTTTCGAACGGCTAGCAGTGTTGTATTAGTTAGTATATGAAGAAAATACTTTATTAACTTGGAAGCACTTGTTCTTCAATGTCAAAAGTGACAATAAAATTTAAAAAAATTGGCTGCACTCTTTTTTACATGTCAGAATTCAAAAAATATTAACGAAAAAAAGCGGTTGAGTTAAAGAAATTTATATTTATCAAAATGGATTGCGTTTTTTTGTGGATAGATAATTTGAGCGACGATTCCATACCAGAAAGAGTTCAAAGAAAATTGGTAAGGGAAAATTCTGATATAATGGTTTTAAATGAAAAAAAGTAAGTAAATACTGTAAAACCTTGTCAAAAATTTTTATTCACAACTATTTCATTTGTTTTAGTTTTATCAAAAATTTTAGAGTCAGCAAAGATATTCAATGATCAACACTTAAAAGGGCAGATCAATAATTGAAGGGACTTTTGGAATATTAAAAGGGAGATTTCGATGTCTGTTAGCAGCAAGAGAACTACATTATGGCCCAGGGAAAGCCGTACAAATTCTTAACGTATGCTGCGCACTGCATAATATCTGCCTGGATTTTAAAGTGGAGAATCCAATATTTAGATATGATCATGGAAGTTCTCAACCGTGCACTTTAAGTTACATTGAAGATAATGTAAATTACAATAATATAGCTAAAATAATAAGAGATCAAATTAAGAATAATTTGCAAGGAAACCAATTAATATTAATGAATATACATACGTATATTAAAAAAACAACATATTTTATTTAAAAAAAGAGATCAAGGTTTTCATTTTACAAAACATTAAACAAAAAAGATTTTGAATTCATTAAAACATATTTTTTTTAGCAATATCGCTGAATTTCAATCCAACGATTTTTCATTTTCATTTTTTACAGTTTTCTTTTGATGTGGTTGTGGAACAGGTTGCATATTTTTCACATTCCAATAGAAACATTTTTTGTTTTAGTTCTAATTGGGCCAATTTTCTTTAATTTTTTTCAAGCTCGATTTCTTTTTGAATTCAAATTTTTGACTTCATTCTTCTATTTCACATTTACGCTTTGAATACCTTTTTATGTCAAATATATTGTCTTTTAATGATTTTAGTAATTTCTTATGTTTTTTTTTTTTGATTTTCATCAATTTTAATTAAACATTTTAAAGAATTTTCTTGGAAAGATATTTGATTTTCAACTTGTTTGCTTAACAAGCTGTCAGTATTAAGCGCACTTCTCTTCCGAATGGACCTACTAGGAGTATTTATATTTAAATTTTCATTATTTTGTTCCTGAGGATGTAAAATTGATTGGTCTATAATTTCAAAATTGTTTTCCAAATCTTCTTCAGCTATATTTATAGATGATGTTGTTGGCTCTTTGTTTAAAGGTGCAGTACCAAATTCATTTCCTCCACTTATGCCATAAATAGATGTGTTTAACGAGAGGAGTTCGTACACCTGTTCCTCTAGTGGGGTAAGAGCACAATAATTACCAGGTCCTCCACCGGTGCCTGAAATTCCCATTTTGTTGCGCTTGCATTTTACTTTAATGTAGTTTTTATAATCGGCCCATACTTTCTTCCAGCCGTTACTATCACGTGTGGGCAAACATGCGGAATTTAATTCCAAAGTTTATCTTTCCCATAAGTGCCGTGATTTGCTTTTTGCTTCCGGAGAATTTATGTGTCCCTTGGCCAAGTCGGGATGTTGCACCATAAACTCTACCAAATTTTCAAATTGTTTGAATTTTGTGTTACAGTTTTTCTTTTGTACACTCCTATAATTTAAATGAAACATAACATCACTTTATATATAACACAACTTCACTTTAAACATAACAAAAATTTATTTTTTTCCATAAAAATTATAAAATTACTTGCATTTTTTTCTCTTCCGATAACAAAATGTCTTTCGAATGAAATACGAACAGTTTTAACGTCTTTGACACTCATTTTCGTATTACAGAGTTGCATATCCGAAAGTAGTATTTTTGAATACGAAAAGGGGAAAAAAGTATACTCATATTCGGCCCCTGGCTTTTATTATTTGTGTGGGGGCGTAAACAAAAAATTCATGAGTGTTGTCAAAGTTTATTGTGACATACACCACTTGATTTACGCTTTTGCTTTAAAGTTTTAAATGTCACGCAAAGCAACAAAGTTTTATCTGACATCGCCTTACGGGTTTTTTTAGCTTATGCTAAGAATGTATACGTGTGTTTGCACGTATCCAAACTCATTAGCATACAAACAACCATAAGCTTTATCAAACCAGTTCGAACGAACATGTCGAGTCGTGAATAACTTATTTGTGTTTACAACAACAACAGAGGGAAATTAATAAATGAATTTTCTGTTTTCCGGAAAATTTTATAATTTTTTTTTCATACAAACCATATCCTGAAAATTTCGAATCGAATAAAACAAAAATCAGCCAAATCGCTCCAGCCGTTCTCATGCCAACTCATTACATACGTGAACCATTTCATTTTTTTAAATATAGATTTATTAATATTCATTTTTATTCGTTGCATCTTTAAAATTATTGAATAGGTGTTCAAAAGTTCAATACAGCTATTAATCTGTATTAACTCTAGCCAATAGTTTTCAATCATAGAAGCGTTAGAATTCATCGCCCCTTTTAGTCAAGAGTAGCCACGATCATTTATTATGTTGCAGACTAGGGGATTAGAATGTGCTTTAAGGTTTCTTATATGCGTTTTCAGCTTTAACCAACGGACATTTGGGTCTTTATAGAGATGTGAATATTTTGTCTACCAAGGGTATGCAGCAAACGTTCGAAATATTTTATTTTGGCTCCTTTTAATATTTTCTTGAGCTTGATAAATTTATTTTATAGCAACACATGGGTTAAATATGGTGCGTTATTTAGTAGAAGTGTGAAGTTTGATATCACGCTTAGAGACAAGTTTATGAAAAGTGCAGTTAACATTTTTTTCCTCAAAGGATAGCGTAGCACAACGCTTCTCATTAGGAATAGGATCCAGCTTTATTATCAACTAGCTCTACGACCCGGCTTCGCTCGGAAACTATTTGCTAATGATTAATATTTCAGTACAAAGAAGAAAGAAACAATTTTATTTCAATTTATTATTTTTATAGTTCTTAAGGTAATTCATTAAAAAATAAACAAACAAAAAGGTAAGCGTGTAGTTCATTTTAAAGCTTGATAGTAAACAATATTTTTTGTTTTTCTGTTGGGAGAGAAAATAAACAGTGCTGACGGTGTCCCAATTCTTGAGCATGCATCATACAATTGCTCGTGGGAAAAACATTGGGATTCTAGGTTTAACCCACACACTTAAAGCGATTTTTCTTGGGATTTATTATCCGTCATTGCGAATGCAAGGCGAACGCGAAATTGGATACGTTTAAACTTAAATGGTAAATCACTTGGTATGATAGGTATCCTTGGAGTAAGCAGCTCTTCACCTACAAACTTTCCTATAATTATTATTGCTAAGTTTTTGCCATCAGCGTTTTAATAACCAATCTAGTAGCATCGCATAGTATTGGCTGATTCAGGTTACGTAACATCACTATTACCGCTCCAACGTTAAGCTGGAAGTTATGTGGTGGCATTCCCTGTAAGTCCAATGAATTAAGGAACTCTACGGGGTAGTTAACAATATTTTCGGGATCGGTAATGGAACCAATCGATTTATACGAATACCGTTCGCCATAAATTAAGCTTTGGATTTTTGAATTTATTTAATCAACGTATTTGTGTTTTGCAGCCAAAATGGCTCTTTTACTAACCAAAGTTAATCGCTATAATTTTGAGCAATGTATGTGAACAGTTTTGCAATTAGTTCGTCTTTAGACGTTGTCCATTGGTAAGGAATTCTGGCCTGTTGTAGATTCAGTCGGTTTTTCCCACTGCCTATGTCTAACAATATATAAGAATAGATAGATAAACCTAGCATCGAGTAGAAATTATTTTTTATCTTCAAAGTGAAGTGTAATTGTCGGTGACTTAATATTTTTAAGCCCTCACTATCCAATATATCAAGGTTTTTCTTCTCTTATAAAAACTATTAATTTTAAAATTATATGAATCGAATCGCACGAAAAATTTTAAAGCACGAATAATGTGCATACATACATATATTCAAATTTTCACTTTTAGCATTATCCAACACCTCTATATTAAATCACTGAGCACTGTTTAGTTTCTCATGCGAAGAAAAATTACTTCGAAATAAAGTCTAGTTATTGAAGACGTATTATGTTCGTTGGGCTCTCCTGGCAAATTCTGTAACATAAGCAAAGCTTATGTTTATTAAAACTTATGTATGTATATGTACATATGTAAGTCAATTTTTTATATAATTATATTTTTATGGTTTAAATTTATACACTCTTAGGACAAAAATAAAATGCATATTTCACTAAATTGAAAACAAATTCACCATATTCACCAAATTCACATATGTACATGTGATTTTATTGCGAATTTTAATTGAAGTACGATTTTTTCCCCAAAATTGTGACAGCGTTATCTCTAAAAAATCTGGCAGCTTTGTATAGTAATGAATTAAAAAAAATCTTCAAACATAAAAATACATTATTGACTGTTGACATGTTAGAACAATGTTTGGTTTCGCCGAAGTTAAAGATGTTGCCTCTCTTTATTTGGTCTTTTTTTTTGTTTTGTTTTTTTTTTTTGCATAAGTGTGTTTTTACGTAGGCAAACTCATTAGCATACAAACAACCACACAGCTTCATTAAACTAGTTCGAACGAACATGTCGAGTCGTCAATAACTTATTTGTGTTTACAACAACAACAGAAAAAATTAATAAACGAATTTTCCAAGTTTTCCGGAAAATTTTATAACTTTTTTTTCATACAAACCATCTCCTGAAATTTTCGAATCGAATAAAGCAAAAATCAGCCAAATCGCTCCAGCCGTTCTCACGCCAACTCATTACATACGTGGACCATTTCATTTATATATACTTACGTATATAGATAGTTTCTCAAGTAGTATTGGCATGTTTTTTTAACAGCTAATTCGTATGTACATATGATTTTACCTTGTGTGAACATTTTCACGTATCATGATAATTCTAATGAATGAAATCTTTCATTGTGCAGGGAAGTACTCAAATCGTGGCAATACATTACTTGTTTTAGTTTTACCAAGCACGTCATTTTTACAGTCAAGTAATTGCCTTTTCTATATGAATAAATCTAAGAGTAAATTTAAACGGGTTTATTGATATGTAACGCTACTCGATCTATACATTCGGGATAAAAGGCAATTTTAAATGCTCTAACAAATAAATTAACTTTCTCAATATGATTCTTTGCCCACACTACATTAGAATTTCGCATTTGAGGTCTGTACTCAACAACAAGTAATTCTATTGTGGAGTTATGCTTTTCTAGGTATTTTGAAGTTGAGAAGATCTGTTTAATTGCCACCACGTTTCATAATTATTGTTATGATAATACTTTACTGATAATTGAGAGACTTTTTTCTGCAGCACATAAATTAAAACTCATTTAATCTCTTATATTTCAAAAGCTCTTTGTTTCTTTTTTTTCCTTTGTTATTCTATTAGCAGTTTGTTGCTCTTTCATTTTTGATAAGCATTTCTTTCGTTAACAGTAATACAGAAACTACTTTTACCCTGCAGACGCAATTGTAAAATGTCAATATAAAATCTTTTTAACGTTTTTATACACGGAGTCCGAAAATTGGCTATTAATCAATATAATTAAAATTGCAAATAAATTGCTTTTTCAATTTTGTAATAATAGTGTTAGTTTTTATTACACATTATTATAATTAGGTAATTTTTAAAATCAAAAATTAAATTAAAAATTAAAATTAAGCAGATGCCTTTAAAGCAAACGAAAATTAAAAAGGTGCAGTCATCAAAATCATTTCACTACTGTTTATGTATATAAAAATCTCTAAAATATATTTTTTCTCATACCCGGATTTTTTCTTACTAGTGTCGGGTGCAAAAAGTTCGGCGCGAACGAAAAAAGTGATATTTATATTTATTGTAAATATGTATGTTGTTTTAACTTTACGTCGATTCTCTAAACTTATTCACTGCGTAGGATAAAACAGCAAAAAGTTTAAACAGTGGGCAACAGCATACAATAAAATTTTATTCTATTTAAAAATGTTTTTTATAAAAAAAATTTCACAAAATAAAAATTAGCCAGCAAAGTATTTAGCTTGTTAAATTTCCTACCTTTCAATGAAATGAAAACTTCTGCTATTATTCCAAGATCATCGAATGAAGTTAAATGTCAGCAGACATATTATTTCAGTTAACAAATTGATTTCATCTTCCCCAGCCTTATCCACTTTTCTGCATACGATACTTTTATTAGTCAGAAAGTAAAATACTGATGGCGAATAAGATCAACTACTCAATATAGTGCACTCCAAATAAAAATTGTATGTGCAACTATGTGATATTATGGATCCCCTTCATCCAGTAGCCAAGATACGACCGGTCAAACAACATAGTAAGCTGCTGACGAAGCTGCTATTTCACATAATTAGAGGATATATCGTAGGCAAACTAAATCAACCTGTCCGAACTATTCAATTTGACACTAAGAAATTATAACATTGAACCAAGAGGCCAATGGACTTGCGCCCTTTTAAACTTTGTCTAAAACCAGCTTCTTAATAACAACAATTATAATTTGCATCTTAAATATTTTCAAAGAAGAACTTTTCTGTTATAATAATAGTGAACTGTTACAATAACAACCTCTTCTTTTTAAACTGTACGTTTTCTTTTATTTTCTTTTTTAATTTTTCCATGTGATGCCTCACTTCGTCGATGTGTATTTCAGATTATATCTGGCAGATTGCGTCTTTAAAACCAAAAACAATTTATTAAAAGTTTCAAGAAAATTAAAATTATAGTTCGCAATATTATATATCGTAGAGAAATCAGATACCAGGTTGTACACCTGGCAGAAGCCATAGAAAATTAATTGAATTGTCTAACTAATCACATTAATAAGCATTTTTACAAGAAAACAATAGTAATTAATAATTTTTCAAGCATCAATCTCTTGACTGACAAGTTAGTAACTAATAATTAATGTTTAATGTTTTAAGGAAATACAAGTGCGAAAGAACAAAATCATTTATTGAACTGTAGTCACTAGTTAAATAAAGATTGTAAATTTGGGGCTAAAATTATTGTATTTATTAATTTATTGAATTTTTGTTTTTTATCTAATATTCTTTACCAGGGTTCAGAATTTTTCATTTATGAACATTCAAAAATTAACATTCATGATATTTTTCATAAATGAGAAATCTAAAATTTTATATTTATTTTTCACGCGCATAAACGAACAATAAAAAATGTTCTGCTTATGTTCATACATGAATGCGCACAACAAGAATTATTAGTCTTATTCATATGTGATAAATGATAAATCAGCTACTTCTCATTAATGTTCTTTTTCATAAATGTACATGTTCATTTATGAACGTTGAAATTTTATAAAATTTCTCATAAATGAATGTGAAAAAATTTTCTACCTACGATCGTAGTTTACCGTAAAATGTAGTAAAAACACATGGGTACATATTAACACAAAATACAATATTGCAATATATTCTAAAAGAAATAAAAAAAAACATTTTTTTTCCTACATACGCCGACAATTGCGCGTATGTACGCGAATGCTTAACGCACATATTTTTACGATCTTTTCATTTATGAAAAATTATCAAAATTGTACATATTCAAAAATGAACACTTGTGTGTTTCTCATTTTTTTACTTATGAATAGAAAGAAAAAAATAAATCGTCGCATTCATAAATGAGAAAACGCAAAATATTTTTCAGTCTCTCACACATGTATGAGAAGAAGCGGCTAAAAAATGAAATGTACATATTCATACATGTATGAACAGTGAGTGAACACTTCGCTACTCTGTTCTTTACTTAAAAAAATATTTTAAACTATTTGTTGCCCACTGTGTTTGAGTACTGTAGCTCAGAAAATCATTTAGTTCGACGACAGATTCTAGTTCATTTAGCTGCCATTCAATAATAGCTGAGAGCAAAAATATACAGTAAACAAAATCAAACCATTCAACTTGGTACATTACAACAAAACTAAATACAGTGCCTCGCTTGTTGTGTTTTATTTTATTTTGTTTCTTTTAGAAGCCATTCCGACAGTGAAATATTAGAAAAATTAAAATATAAAAAACCATTTGTTTTTAGTTTATTTCTGTTAGCCACTACGTCATCTTTGAGTTAGTTTAACAAACAAAATATCTTATATTTTTTCATATTTACTTAATATTTTTCCATGTATATATACACTTATATGCATATGTATGTATATATTATTTGTATATTGAAATGCTTTTTGTGTTTATAAAAATGGATAATAAATAAATAAAACTGTTTGCTACACCTTGCAGACGAAATAAAATAATATCGTTAAATTTAAAAGCAGTTTGCTCTTGTACAAAGTGACAAGTTCAAAGTTTTTCCTCTTTTATGTTAATTCTCTAAACCAGTTATTAAAACAGTGTTGTGAAACGTCAAAATTTTATGTACTCCATTATAAAATACGGAAATTTCTTTAGATATTCACATTCTGCACACGCATAAAAGATGCCACGGGTATGTGATCACATTAATAAATTATTATTTATTAAATTAAATTATTATAATTTTATATACGTTTCTACGTACATAGAGTAAGCATACTAATTCGTAAACATTAATAAGTACAAAGCTAATACAGTGTCTAATATAAGGTAACAAACTCTTTAAAACATATTAACTGATAAATAGTTTTATAGCGTACATGTATTAGCAGTGTCAGCAGAATGACTAATGATCTTACTTTTATTAATTATTATTTTTATAGTTCCTAGTTTCTATATGGCAACTATTTATAACTATCTGCCGGTCCAAAATCCACAACACTTTTGAATTACCCATTTAAATTGAGCTGTTAGCATCTTGCGATAGCGTGAAAAACAAACAGCCCAATCGCGCCTCCAGATCACATAACTCACTATACAATGACACATTAAGCATGCAAAGGCTTCTCAATAATCGCTCTAGGATTTTCAGCAGCCTAAATGAGGCAATTGTTTTTTCAGAAAAATAAGCCGACTGTTCCTTAATGAATTGAGCGCATCTACGGTAATGTGAATGGTCGGTCGGCTTCAATTCTTAACCTTGTAAGGCTTCCAAGTCAAATCCTTACGCAAAATTTGCCATGTAGTTGTTTTGGATAACCCCAATTGTTGAGAACGTCAAGGAATTGACGAATTTAGATCTGCTTCAACACTGCGGCTCACGGCTGCGATATTTTCAATTGAACGGTTCGCTTAAACACGCGCTGGTGTTTGCACATTTTATATCGAGCCTTTCGACTCAAATTTAAAGACCAAATAACTGTCTCAGAAGAACGATTATGCTTTCCGAAAATATCACGAATTTTACAAAAGGTAATTTTAACAGAACCACCATTTCATAGTGGATTTTAATTATTTTAATGTGATTTTCGTGCGAAATAGAATTATTCAAAACAATTGCTAATGCATTCACTACCAATACGTCAAAAAACTAAATCTCAAAACTATCATGTTGTTGCTGTTGCCACAATTGAAAAACAAATTTCTTGTTGAAAACCCCGATACTAGTGAAATTTAACAATTTGTTATACAAATTATGCTGATTAGTTGTTACAGTGAAGTTTTACATGGCATTTTGTTCAATGCTATAATAAAAAATATACATGATAAATAAATATGTGTATCAAATTTGTACTGACAAACAATATTTTGTTGACACTGTTTCGAAAAGTTATTTTACTTCCAGATCATTTGGAAACAGTTATCGTGTGAGAAGGTAAAAACAATTTTAAACTACATGCATGCGCATAATTAAAAAACAGTTTCCAAAAAAACTTTCACCAAATAAAGTCGCAAACTTATGAGACCAACTGTAAATATTTTTTTTCCTGTTGCTGTTAAGCTAAATAAGAGCTCATTCGTTTAAGTAGCCGTTGCAAAAATAGAATTATGCAAATTAAAAATTAATTTTTTTGCTTAAAGGCTAAGTAGTTTGTGTATGGATTTGATTGTTGTATTAAATTGCTATAAATTATCAAACAAATATATGCATTTATAAAAGAAAAGTAAAAAAGTATGTATATGTACATATAAAGTACACAAATATATGTACAGGGTATACTAATTTGTTTGTTTATAATTTTTGATTATATGAAAGATAATGATTTTATATTGATAAATGTTTTATTTAATGTCGGCAATTATGTATGGAATATAATATCAGATAAATGTCTGCCTCTGTTAGCCTTAAAAATGCGATCCCTTTTGAACACATTTTCATTACATTCTCACACGTTTCGCGCGGTATTTCATTAATTTCATCTCGAATATTTTGTTTAAGTTGCTCAAGCGCTTCTGGTTTCTTTGCATAAGCCTTGCTTTTCAGATATCCCCACAAAAAGAAGTCCGAGCAGTCAAATCAGGCGACAATGGAGGCCAAGCAATATCACCATTTCTTGAAATAACTTGTTGTGGAAAGAGGTCTTGGCTGTATGCGATGTGGCATCGTCTTGTTGATACCACTTTAATTATCAAGCCCAAAGCATGCAACTGTTACGTTAAAAAGTTTTCAATCATTTAATGATATCGCTCCCTATTCACAGTTACCGTTATGCCGTTTCCATTTTCAAAAAAACAAAGGTCCAATGATTCCTCCTGACCAAACTGCACAACACCAGACTATCACTTTTAATGGATGCAAAGGTGACTGTTGAATAATTTGAGGGTTTCCCTTTCCCCAGAACCGACTACTCTGTTTATTTACATATTCATTCAAATGAATTACGATTTTTTCATGAAAATCGGGGTTTACATGGGCGAGGTGTAACATCGTATTGGCATATGTACAGCGGTGTAAGTGGTCTTGTGGAAGAAGCTCTTGTGTCAACTGAATCTTATATGGAAACAAATGCAAATCCTTGTGCAAAATTGTATCCAAAGTTGTTCGTTGAAAACCAAGCTCCTGAGCATGGCGTCGCATTGAGGTTGATGGATTGTTATGAACACTTTCTTGAGCAGCAGTAATGTTTTCAGCCGATCTTGCAGTACGTTGTGGTCCATGCTTGGGCCTATCACCTACACACCCTCTGTCTTTGAAATCATTCTTTACACGATAAATAGTGCGTTTTGTTGGCACGTTGTTTCACATTACTTTCGCATCGTTACAGTAATCGATAACTGATTTTGATAAAATGCTTTTACAATTAAAGCATGTTGGTTTACCACATATTTTTCGATAATAAATTTTCCACGTGTCTAATTCACGAGTGCCAAATATAAACTGTACAAACTGTCAAATATGCACGACGGACACCTTGCATGTGTACATATATTAAGAAATGTAAATAATCCAACAGAAACGATGTAGTAATGTTGGGTTTCGCAAATGTTTATATAACTTATAACTGAGCATTAGAAAATAATATTTTTGTGGTAAATTTAGGAATCTACATATGTACGATTGTTGCCTTTTCAATTGCCATTAAGCTGACTGTTTGCGTGAAATCAAGAAATAAAAGACTTTTTGTTAATTTTTAAATCTAGAGAAATTTCTCGATTCTCGATTTCTTGATTTCACGCAAACATTTGGTCCTTCGAGCCGGATCTTTGGAAAAGAATTCAAAAGTGCCTTTTCGAGAATAACTTTGTTTTTTTTTGTATTCAAAGGATCCGCCATATTATCACCACCATTTGCCATCCACCATTTGCCATCGCCATTTTGAAGATATAAATATAATTTATTTAGAAGGTGCGTAATTGAATATTTAATTAAAGTGCGTGAATTTAAGATTGAAAGAATTTAATTGATTGTGTCATTTAATTTACCACTTGTGTATTAATAAGGGACATACATGTGTACATACATACATATGTCCACACATTTATCATTGTGATTGATCGCTTGCAATTCCTCTTTGAACGTTGTTTTCATTTTTATTTTATTGCTACGAAATAAAACGCCTGCGCGTTTGTTTGTTAAAAATAGTGAGAATTAAAATTATTTTTACCTGTTACTGTTTTATATTCTTTTACATATTGAAGATAATATTTTATTTGTTTGTGTCCATTAAGGAGAAAATATCAAGTGCGATAAATAGTGGTGTGTTTTTGAAAATTGAGTGATTTTGTAAGTACTAGTATAGATTACATACACACGTATACTTTGGCCAAATTTTGTATTTGTGCTTTTTCCTCAATTTGCAAATTTCACCCTACTGTCGGTCGGTTTGACTTTCATTTAATTTGTTTTAAATTAATGATATTGTTTTGAGTTTAATTTAAATTGTATTTCAATTAAAATTATTTTTGTTGGTTTAAATATCATTTGATTGAATTTTAGAAATAAATTCATTGATTTTTTTCATTAAGTGAAAAGTTAAATTTTTTATTCATTTGATTTGCTGAAATCATTCGGAGATAATGTCCGTTACCGCACTTGATAGATTTATTAGAGCTTCGGATGCTCTTATAGAATTCGAGGCTTTCTTTAATGACATAAGAGATGAAGAACATACAGTCGACACATTAGGGCTTCATGGCGAAGAGTTGAAACTATTGTGGGGTAAAGTTAAGTCCACACATGAGGAATGTTTGGATTTTTTGAAGACGTTTAAGGAAAGTAAAGTAGATCAAGGTAGTGTTGTAACGGCAAAGTATCGCGCTACATATACGGCATATTTTACGTGTTTGGGAAAGGTAAATGGAAAGAAGCGTGAGTTTGAATCTGAGATGGAACGTAGTAGTTCCCAGATGCCGAATCCGTGCAGTTCTGATAATTCAGGTCACACTTTACCGTTACCGCCTTGCGACGTTGACACATTTGAAGGGGATTATCTTTCTTGGCCCACCTTTAGAGATTTATTTACGGCGTTATATGTAAATAGTTCGCGTCTCAGTAATATCGAGCGGCTATGCCATTTACGGCGAAAAACCGGTGGCGAGGCGAAGGAGATTGTCGCTAAATGCCCACTTTCGAATGGGGGTTTTGATATAGCGTGGAAAAATCTCAGGGACGCCTATGAGAATCCTCGTATGTTGGTTAACAACCAACTTGGACTTCTTTTTAACCTTCCTGTTTTAGATAAGGAGACTAGCGCGAATCTTAAGTTGGTACAGAGGGGCATAAATAGCTGCCTATCTGCTTTGTCTATTTATGATGTGTCGACGGAGAATTGGGATCCGATGATTATATTTATTTGTATTCAGAGACTTCCGGATATTACTGTTACTTTATGGGAACAGAGTATTAGGGACAAATTCGTCTTGTCTGAATGGAAAGATTTGGATGCTTTTCTCACAGAAAGGATTCAAACATTAGAGTGTATACGTGATATTAGGGACTCCTGTCATGAGAAGAAGAAACTTGAACAGAAGGTAAAAACACATTATGCGAGTTCGTCGACATCAAATAATTGTGTTCTTTGTAAGACTCAGAGCCATTTTTTGCGGGATTGCAAACGATTTAAAAATCTTTCAATTTCGGAAAGATTTTCAACAGTTAAGAAATTTCATTGTTGCGTTAATTGTTTGTCGCGCGCACATGAGGTTAAGGATTGTAAGAGCGTTCATAATTGTTCAAGTTGCAATCGGAGGCATCATACCCTGTTACACAGGAATGCATCACCTTCAGAGGATTTCGTTAGGAATTCTTCTAATTCTAAAAAGGTTGCGGGTTCAGGCGTTAGTTTTGCACAAAATAACCCTAGACCCATGGAGCCAGCCCAGACGTCTACCTCTCGCGGTGTGATATCCCCGGCTCCTGTGAATCGTCAGGTATATCATGTTTCTCAGGATCGGACTGTATTGTTAGGGACTGCAATGGTGAATATACGTCACCAGGGTATGACGTACCCAGCTCGAGCCCTGATTGATCCTGCATCGGAAGCATCATTTATTTCTGAACGGTTGCAGAACCGTTTGAAGATTGTTGCGCATTCTACGAATGCCAAAATTTCGGGTGTAAACCAAACGGTCTCTGCCACTATAAGGAAACTCTGCTCTATTGAAATAGGTTCTCTTTTGGATTCTTCGATTAGCTTGACGACTACGGCACTTGTTTTACCGAGAATCTCGGGTAATCTACCATCCTTTATACTAAAGGATGAACTTCGCACGGACTTGCCAAAGTTACGTTTGGCAGATTCTAGATTGTTTGATTGTAGGCCTGTCGATATATTACTGGGTGCTGATTTGTATCCACTGATTATCACAGGTGGGATTCAGCGAAACGTTTTAGGGATGTTGTTGGCTCAGAATACGGTATTTGGATGGCTTATTACGGGCCCTATACGCCAGCCTTCCATGCGAGTTTATTCGACCAGAGTAGAATTTTCTGAGGAGGATAATTTGAACAGGAATTTACTTCGATTTTGGGAATTGGAGGAAATGCCAAAACGGAGGATAATGTCGCCTGAGGATGTAATTTGTGAGAGGAATTTTAAGAGTACAACTCTTAGGAATTCGGATGGTCGTTATATAGTGACACTTCCATTCAGAACGGATTTTCCCGATGGAATATCTTTGGGTTCCTCAAAGGGGAATGTCAGGTCGCAGTTTTTACGGAATGAGTCTTCTCTATTACGGAAACCCTTGATCAAGAAAATGTATGACGACGTTGTGAGGGAATACTTATCTTTGGGTCATATGCGGCCTATAGCGGATAATTGCACTAATTTGACTTGTTACTTACCACATCACCCGGTATTGAAATTAGATCGCAAAACTACCAAATTAAGGGTAGTGTTTAACGCATCTAATAAGACTTCTAGCGGCAATAGCCTAAACGATTGTCTTTATGTGGGACCCACCTTACAGGCGGATCTGGTCCTCCTTATACTACGGTGGAGACTTTTTAGATTTGTTTTTAACTGTGATATAACCCAAATGTATCGGCAGATTAGACTGAATGGGAAACATACCCCATTTCAACGTATTTTATTTCGAAATTCTCCTTCGGAGGAAATTAAGGAGTATGAGTTACAGACGGTAACCTTTGGGGTCAATTGTGCACCTTATCTTGCCATTCGTACATTACTGGAATTGTCTGATGACGTTGAAGATGAGTACCCTTTGGCAGCACATATTCTGCGGAGATGTATGTACGTTGACGATGTACTGACTGGAGCTCATGATGTCACCACCTCATTGACCGCTCGTGATCAACTCATAGCGGCTTTATTATCAGCGGGATTTGAGCTTAGAAAATGGACATCTAATGAAAGGGCCATCTTGGCGGAACTTCCTCCTGATCATCTAGTTGATGCCAAGTTATTGACTTTTATTGAGTCAAGTGGTTCGAGAACGCTGGGTCTTCAGTGGAATGCTCATCTGGACGCATTTTACTTTGAGGTGGATCCAATTACATTGAGATCTGAATGTACAAAGAGGGAAGTTTTGTCCATTATTGCTAAGTTATTTGATCCCGTGGGTTGGTTAGGACCGGTGATTGTGGTTGCCAAGATGATCATGCAGAAGGTTTGGAAGGATAATGTGGGGTGGGACGACTCCCTTAAACCTTCGACAAGGGCAGATTGGAACAAATTTGTTACGACATATCACGAGGTCAACAATATACGTATTCCTAGATGGGTTCGTTATGAACCGGAGTCATCCGTTGAACTTCATGTGTTTTCTGATGCCTCGGAAAGGGCATATGCGGGGGTAATATATATACGTGTTGAGAATTCTAATGGCGAGGTTTATACTAATTTGCTAACTTGTAAGACCAGGGTTGCTCCCATTAAGTCAGTTTCTTTACCTCGTTTAGAACTTTGTGGTGCAGTTTTAGCGTCTGATCTTTTGGGAACTGTGTTAGGCGAGATTGATGTGCCACTTCGTCGGATTTATTGTTGGACTGATTCTATGATCGTCCTTTCCTGGCTAAGGAAGAACGCCTGTTCTTGGACCACTTTTGTTGCGAATAGAGTTTGCAAGATTCAGGAGATTGTTGGCAGTCATAATTGGCACCATGTGAAGTCAGAGGATAATCCTGCTGATTTAGGGAGTCGGGGCATATCACCCTCGGACTTGGCACATAGTGATCTTTGGTGGTATGGGCCACATTGGCTTCAAAAGGATAAATCTGACTGGAATCTAGGAATTTTGACTATAATGGACACCGATCTGGAGGCGCGTGCGTTGAAATCTCATGCTTCATTTTTTGATAATTATGATGATATTCTGGAGAGATTTTCTTCTTTTGATCGTGCCCTTCGGGTAATCGCATACGTCTTTAGGTTTTTTAATAATACATATTTAGCTCATAGAGGTCGCTATTCGTATGGGTCATTTAGCATCTCTGACGTGGAGGTAAAACAGGTGAAGATTCGTTTGGCCATTGTTGCCCAAAAATTCCATTTTGCTGATGAATATGAGTGTCTTTTGGCGAAGAAACCTGTTTCTTCAAAGAGTTCTCTTTTAAGTCTAAATCCATTTCTGGATGAGCATAATGTTATGCGACTTAATGGACGATTGGCTAAATCTCCATCTTTAGTATATACAGAACGACATCCAATTTTGTTGCCTTATTCGTGTCGTTTTACATTTCTTTTAACTCAATTTGTTCATCTGATTTCAATTCATGGAGGGAATCAGTTGATGCTTAGGATTTTACGAATCGAGTATTGGATTCCGAGATTGAGAACATTGGTTCGAACGGTTGTCAACCGTTGCAAACGTTGCATTCTTGATCGTAAGCGCTCATGTAGTCAGATAATGGCTGCCTTACCACCGGAGAGGACGGTTTTGAATCGGCCATTCACGACTACTGGTGTGGATTTTGCAGGTCCATTTGATATGAAAAGTTCGAGCGTTAGGTCGAATCAGGTTTTAAAGGCTTACGTTTGCATTTTTGTATGCTTTTCTACAAAGGCAATACATTTAGAGGCAGTGTCAGATTTGACCACGGATAGGTTTTTGGCTGCTTTTAATCGCTTTATTTCAAGGAGAGGTTGTCCGAATACCATATTCTCCGATAATGGTACGAATTTTGTGGGGGCTTCACGAGAGTTGGAAAGGGATTTTAAGACTTTTTGTCGGAGAGTCAGGCAAGAATGTGTTCTATATTTAATGTTAGTGGTTTGTCATGGCGGTTTATCCCCGCAGGCGCTCCCCATATGGGAGGTTTGTGGGAAGCAGGAGTCAGGAGTTTTAAACTCCACTTTCGTAAAGAGGCTCAAGGTATCAAATATACCTTTGAGGAACTTTCAACCGTCCTAGCTAGAATAGAAGCTTGTCTTAATTCTCGGCCGCTTTGCCCAATGAGTGATAACCCTAGTGAGCCTGTGGCTCTTACACCAGGTCATTTTTTGATAGGTTCACCAATTTTAGCTCCTCCCGAACCGTCAATTTACGAAACGCCTATAAGTCTTGTAAATCGTTATAGAAAGGTTAAAGCATTTATTCATCACTTCTGTCTTCGATGGAAGGAGGAATATTTGTCGAATCTTCATAAGCGCTATAAGTGGAAGTACCCTGAACGTGATATAGCGGTGAATGATTTAGTGGTTGTTCGAAATGAACAGCTTGCACCAACTTCTTGGAAGTTAGGCAGGGTTATTAGAACTTACCCCGGAAGTGACAATCACGTACGTGTCGTGGACATACGTACGAATAACGGTATTGTCAAGCGACCAATCACAAAGCTAGTCATTCTGACTAGTTAAATATTTAAGGACGTATTTGCTAACCTTCATTGTTTCCTAGCATCATGGAATTTTTACCAACTCTCTTTGAAGACGCTTTGCTCGAAGATTATGAGGATTCAATGGAGGTAGAAGATCCAACAGCCGTATCTGAATCTGGGTCGGATCCAGCTCCAGCAACTGATATCCCTGTTACGCCAATGACTAAGCCAACTCCCGAGGTATCAGAGGAGGCAACTATACTTGGTTCAGCAGGATCCGAAACCATCGTGTCCGAGAAATCGGTTTTGAATGCATCTGTGTCTACAGAAGCGGTGGCTCCTGACGCTAAGTTGTCACCAAATCCTGATGCTATATCAGGCGCCATAAAAACCTCGGGTTCGAAAAGTGTAAAAAAGTCTACCCAACCAGCAAAGTGTCGGATTTGTAAAAGTCGGCATCCGTTATCCTCCTGTCGCGCATTTTTAAAAATGAATTTTGAAAAAAGGATACGCATGGTGCTTTTACACAGTTATTGTTCCCGGTGTTTATCACACGATCATGTGGACCGCGATTGCAAGAGCCAAGGCACTTGTAGGAAATGTAAGGGAAAACATAATTCTTTGCTACACTCTACTAACCAGACGTCTGCTAAGCAAAGAAAAAATCGCCAATCTTCTGAGCAACGTCCGTCTGCTCTAACCATGGTTCAAAGTTTGCCAATTCGCCACGTCGTCACCTTTTCCCCGACTGTTAAAGTTCTTTTGCGAACTTCTGGTAAGTCTATACCGGTACGGGCAGTGATAGATCTTTGTTGTAGCATGAGCTACGTTTGCGAGAGTTTGGTGAAAAACCTCATGCTGCCTGTCACCACTATGGACCAGGAAATAATTTCCTGTTTACAGATCAGCTCTTTTTATGACTCGACGCAGCAGATAACATTAACGACAAAAGTGAAAAAAATGCAGGGCATAGTTACGCCGTTAGTTTCGGTTTCTGAAGCCGTGAAGGAACACTTTGCTGGAATGCAACTAGCTGACCCAAATTTTAATGTATCAGGGAGAGTCGCACTGGTTATAGGTCCAGAAGTCGCTCCTCTGATTTTAAAAGGTAGAATTTTTTCGAACCCGGGGTTTCCACTGGCTCAACACACCATATTTGGTTGGGTCGTTTCTGGCCAATCTCCTTTTTAAGGGGGCAAGTTTGATGGTCTGTTAAAACCATACCTGCATGGGTACAGTATGCAGTCTGTCTAAAACTGCATCCCATAGACTTTGCTCTATGGGAATTTTTTCCAGCTTGTCTGGTTTGGTCGTATGACTTACAAAATTATGTGAAAAAAAAAAAAAAAATGTAGATATTATATATATATATATAAATGAAAAGAAAAAAAAATATATATAAATAAGACAGTAGTAATTGAATACTTTTAACATTTTTTTTTTCTCAATAGATGACTTTTGATTTATGTACAATATTGCAACAGAATGTGATGTTGCAAGGTGGCCGGCAATGTTTAATTTAAAATTTCCATTATCGTCTTTGATTTTGAACCTAATATTTGTTTAATTAATACCTTGTCATAATTTATAAAAATGCCCTTTTATACACCCTTGGGTGGGAGGTTTTACATAAATTATGACGAGTAAAACCGCTAACGGTTTTTTGTTAAATGTTGCTCGTCGCCTTTTGTAAGTTGAGTTATAGTAACTAATTAGTTTTTGAACGCCATTGAGTGAACACTTACATATTTTCTTATACTTAAGAACAAAAAAGGTAATATCGAAATAAATTGAGAAATTTCTCTAGATTTAAAAATTAACAAAAAGTCTTTTATTTCTTGATTTCACGCAAACAAATTTCTCAATTTATTTCGATATTACCTTTTTTGTTCTTAAGTATAAGAAAATATGTAAGTGTTCACTCAATGGCGTTCAAAAACTAATTAGTTACTATAACTCAACTTACAAAAGGCGACGAGCAACATTTAACAAAAAACCGTTAGCGGTTTTACTCGTCATAATTTATGTAAAACCTCCCACCCAAGGGTGTATAAAAGGGCATTTTTATAAATTATGACAAGGTATTAATTAAACAAATATTAGGTTCAAAATCAAAGACGATAATGGAAATTTTAAATTAAACACTGACCGTAAAAAAGAAAGTAAACGTTTACCATGACTCTAATGTAACTGCTTTTATGTAACTGCTGCTTCTAGCAGGTGTCGTACTACAACTTTTTAATGATCGTATTATTTCTTGATTCGACGTACTCGAAAAAACGATATTATTTATTGCCTCAAAAGTTAACGCTCGCTCTTAAGCACTTAAAAGTTTCTTGCTAAGAAAATCAATTATTTTTCAAGTTTTACCTTTTGCTTAGAAATAAAAATTAGATCTTACTTAGAAAATAACTTCTTTTGCTTTTAATTTAATTTAACACAAGGGAGATTTAACCTTTAACTACTACTTTCATATTATTTTTATTCAACATTGTTAGGAGGATGCTTACTTTAAGTTTTAAAAGAAAATAATTTTGTGTCTTTTTAGAAAACTTATGAACACAAGATCACAACAACGTGTCTAATACAAATTTCAGGAAATAACTTAAACAAACAGAAACCAAAAGCACAGAACAGAAAACACTTAATAAATACACACGAAATACACATAACACAGAATGAATAATAATAACAACAACAATATGTAATGGTGTTGAAGTAAAATTTTTTTGGCATATGTGAGAACAGGTTCAAACAGAATACATAAGTACCATCTCTTGGGCAATAGTTAGTTAAAGTGTAAACAAGGTCGAGTTAAAGCATAAAAGGAAGCATATTTTATGGCGTGGTAAAGTTACCACAGTGTATTATATTGTGTGTATAACTAAATAAATCGTGTAATTTAATTTAAAATTCTAAAGTGTGTAAAATTCTTTTGCAAACAAAAGAACGCTAAACGCAAAGCATTTATTAAATAAATGTAACAATGGACATATAATTTCGTTAAGCACATAAAATTATCTCCCTAGCCATTTAACTGCTGATTGTTGTGAAATTATGCAATGGGAAAATTTGGTTTGCAATAAATTGATCGTTTCATTAGCTGACACGTGGTACCACCCTGTTGAAAGTAAATGTCAGTTTCATCAATAATAGGTCAAAACTGAGTTCATAGCATCTCGCGATAGCGTGCTCCATTGGCCGTTACATTTCCAGCCTAATCTTCGAAAACACGGCCCAATCACGCCTCCAGACAACATAGCTCACCATACAGTGACACGTTGAGCATTCAAAGGCTTCTTAATGCGGCAATTTTGCTTATTGACTCACCCTAACAATGGGCTTCGAATGAAGAAATGATTTTTTCATTCGGCTTTAATACCTGCACCAGTTGATCTCTTGCAGGGCGTCAAAGTCAAATTCTTACGCAAAATTTAACATGTGGTGGTTTTGGTTGACCTTAATTGTTGAGAACGTCAAGGAATTGACAAATTTGGATCTGCTTCAAATCTGTGGCTCATGACTGCGATCCTTTCCGTTGAACGACCTGGTCGAACATGCGTTGCTGTTCGCACATTTCGCATCGAGCCCGCCGACTTAAATTTAAGGACCAAATTCATAATGGCAGTCTCAGAAGGACGATTATGTTGTCCGCAAAAAATATCACAAATTTTACGAAATGTAACTTTAGTGGATTTAAATTATTTTAATGCGATTTTCGTGCGAAATTGAATTCATTGTAACAATTGCCAATGCATCTACTGCGACGGCGTCAAAAAACTAAATGTCAAAACTGTTATGTAATTGGTGTTGGCACAATTTAAAAGCAAACTTGTTGTTGAAAAACCCGATATTACGACAAGAAAAATTGTTTATACATATGTTATAGGCCTGATGAATTTATATTGTAAATCAATTAAACCGGTGACTGACTTCACGTGACAAAACAGAAAATAAATAAAAGATATCAAAACGCATGATATTAGAGGCCAAATTTTGATTTTAATAATGCTATTGAAACGAAATATCGCTCTTACTATGAGCGGCAAATAAAGACTCAGTGATCATAAGTGTCAAAAAGTGAGCACAGTATGTTTGTGTGATGGTCAATTTATTCTTTATTTCTATTACAATTATAATTGTTAATAATAACTAATTGAGTATGATGGCAAATAATATAGTATGAAGGTTGTTTTGCCTTAAGCTTTTTTAAGGCACAGTTAATTTATTTTAATTTATTTTTTAAAGACTGCACTTTTCGCAATAAAATATACACGACCGGTGGTTTCAACGTTTTTTTTATTAATAATTTCTTCTTCAAATAAAATGGCTCCTTACAGCTAGCTTAACTATAACAATTCATATTCTTATTTTATAAGTTTCCTAACGTGTAATACAATTCAGATCCGGGATTATCTAATTATTAATTCAAATAAAAACACTTAACTAACATAATAAAATGACTTAACATCGGCCCCATTGAAGGACCTATGGTCTTCAATCGATTGGAAGCAACGCCAATTTGTGAACAGGTCTTTTAATAATACCGTGCCTAGTCTTCACCTCCGCTACTCTGACTTTGCTGTCTGCGCCTTGGATTACCGCCTGAACTCGGCCGGTCAGCCACTGCAGGGGCGGCATTCCGTCGTCGTGCACGACGACGAGCTTGCCGACGTCGAGATTTGGCTCGTCTACCGCCCATTTGGTTTTAGCCTGGAGGCTGCGGACGTAATCTTTGCCCCAGGACTGCCAAAACATTTGCTTGAGAGCGCAAGTAAGTCGCCATCTCTTGGAGTACGTTAGCCTGTCCGGTTCGCCTAGATGCGATTCTTGCGGCAGCGCAAGAAGGCTCTCGCCTATTAGTAGATGTGCTGGTGTTAAGGCCTCTCCATCGTTGGGGTCGTTGCTGATTGGGGCGATTGGCCTGGAGTTGAGCACTGCTTCGATTTGTACTAGAACCGTCTGCAGCTCGTCTAAGGTTAACAACACCATGCCTACGGTTTTGACAAGCAGTATCTTGGCTGATTTGACGGCTGCCTCCCATAGACCGCCGAAGTGCGGTGCTCGTGGTGGAATGAAGACAAAGCTGATTCCTTTGTTGGCTGCGAACGACTCTATCTCGCCGGCACGGCTGAGCATCGTTTCTTTTAGCTGCAGCAGCTCCCGATTCGCACCGACAAAATTGGTGGCATTGTCGCAGTAAATTGCATCTGGGAGCCCTCTCCTGCCAATGAACCTTTGAAGACATAGAAGAAAGGAATTTGAAGACAGATCAGTGACTATTTCAATGTGTACAGCCTTTGACGAAAAACACACAAATATAGAAATATACATTTTAACAGGTGGACGGCCACGAATCTTTTGAGTTATATTAATTGGGCCGCAAAAGTCTACGCCACACACTTTGAATGGGCGCAAAGCTCTCACCCTATCAGCAGGCAAATTTCCCATAATTTGCCCCATTAGTTTTGGTTTATACCGAAAACAATGCAGACATCTATGAACAGTTTTTCTACACTCTTCTCTGGCATTTATTAGCCAAATTTTGTCTCGCAAAAGAGCTACTAAAGCCTTCACTCCTGCATGACAGTTGCTAAAGTGTAAATGTCGCAAATATAATGTCATGAAGTGGCATTTTTTGGGCATCAAAAGTGGGAATTTCGCATCATATGGGATTGGTGCGTTTAGCAGCCTCCCGCCTACCCTCAGTAGTGAAAATGAACGATGTTCGTTTTTGAATTGATGGACAAATGGATTCAATTTCTGTAAATTAGAAGACAAAACTTGTGATTTAGCTAACTTTTTCAGCTCCTCAGTGTATTCAGTTCTCTGAATGAATTCAACCAGCGATAGAAAAGTCGAATTTAATTCCTTCGCTGTAGGAGTTCCCAAGTTACGAGACATGTTACCTTGAGCAATATCGATGAAACGAAAAAAGTATGTAAACACTCGCAACATTTTAGTATAGGAAGAAAACCTTTCGATCCACTGTACGATATAGTTGGCTTCAACTTCTTCTACAGTGAGAAATACATTGGTTTTCCTTTTCTCCAGGGACTCTTCTTCAGCGGTCAACTTAAAATGAGGATTCACTGGCCACTCATTACTTTCCTTTAGTAGAAACTTAGGACCATTAAACCAAATTGAATCTACTAGTTCATCTATATCACAACCTCTTGAAACTATATCAGCCGGATTTTCCTTACTTGGAACATGTCGCCAAGCGACTTGGTCTGATAGTTCCTGGATTTCTGCCACTCGATTTGATACAAATGTAGCTAGCATTGATGGATGAGTTTGAATCCAGTGTAATGTGATCTCTGAATCCGTCCAAAAAGTTATGTCCTCAATCTCGAATGAAATCATAGGTTTTATTTTAGACCATAGCTTAGTCAATAAAAGGGATGCACATAATTCAAGTCTAGGCAGAGACTTGGTCTTCAGAGGAGCAACTTTAGACTTTGCCGTTAGCAATCTACAAGAAGTTTTGCCAGAAACTCTACTCCGAATAAAAATGCAGCACCCATAAGCTCGCATAGAAGCATCAGAAAACCCATGAATCTGACATTTGTCCTTCGAAGTGGTTAATACATACCTGGGGATTTCCACTTGACCAATTTTTAATAAATTAATCTTAAAATCTTCCCAGGAAGTATTAAGGCGATTGGGAATTGATTCATCCCAATCCAACTCCATTAGCCAAAGCTCTTGAACGAGAATCTTCGCCTTAATTACTAATGGGTTTAAAAGTCCGAGCGGATCAAACAGTCTTGCCGAAACGGATAATATATTACGTTTTGTGGCCTTGAGATTGTAAAAAGAATTGTCTAAGTGGTATTTAAATACGTCACTCTTCGGATGCCAATAAGTGCCTAAAGTTTTCGTGAGATCGGGATCTATTTGCACAGACTTTTGCAATATGGAGGAATCAGAATGCCGAGTATAATTGGAAACCCACTTAGTGAGGTTAAAACCTGCTGATTGCAATATTTCCGTCACCTGAGATCAATGTGTTAAGTTCTTCGATCGAATCGGCACCAGTCAAAAGATCATCGACATAAAAATCCTTTCTGATGACCTTAGACCCAATAGATAATGAACTTTCATGCAATTCGCCCAAATAATTTAGACACCTTATTGCCAGAAATGGTGCTGATGAAGTGCCATAAGTCACTGTATTCAATTTATATGCATCAATATTCTGAGACGGATTTTCACGCCATAATATAAGTTGAAAGTTTCTATTGGCCTCATCAATTAAAACTTGACGGTACATTTTCTCAATGTCAGCCGTAATTGCGTATTTATGCATTCTAAAGCGAATTAGAGTAGAATACAATTCTTCTTGAATTGTTGGACCTGTCATAAGTATATCATTAAGAGAAAGCCGAGTAGACGTCTTACAAGAAGCGTCGAAAACCACCCGAAGTTTCGTAGTAGCACTCTGAGGGCGTAGCACACATTGATGTGGTATGAAATAATGAGGTTCATCGGGAACTTTGCTGTCTGTAATAGACATGTGTCCCAATGAGATGTATTCCTTCATGAAAGAGTTATACATCTCTTTTATTTGTGGTTCTTTTGAAAGCCGACGTTCTAAAGACAAGAAACGTCGTTTAGTGGTCTCAAAAGAAAATCCCAAAGTCCTTGGATCCGCTTTAAAAGGTAGCGCCACTTGAAATCTGCCTGACGGTAATCGCCGAACAGAATTCCTAAACCTCATCTCACATTGTTGATGCTCTATCGACAGAATATTAGCTTCTCTCGGAATTTCCTCTAATTCCCAAAACCGACGAACTACGGAATCTAATGAATTTTCATCTTCCCTAAATGAACTTACATGGCATGAACTTGTCTTACTGTCCTTAAATTCCTTATACTTTCCTGAAACAATCCAACCCAGCAAAGTCTTTTGCAATGTTGGAATGTTAGGATTTGGTTTAATTTGGCCAACGCACAATAATTCGAAGAAAACTTCAGCGCCGATCAACATATCTATTCTCCGCGGTTTATTAAAATATGGATCAGCTAACTCTACGTTACCAGGCAGGTTCCAACCAGAGGTAGAAATTACACGATCTGGTTGATAATTAGAAATCGATCGTAGAACCCAAAAGTCTGACGAAAACTCATGAGAATTCATACGAGATTTTACCGTTGCCTGAATTTTGTATTTGGCGGAAGAATTGGTTCTACCGATACCAGTAAGATTGAGGTTTCTTTGTTCTCTGCGTAACTGTAGTCGCTGAGATAATTCTTCGGTCACAAAATTCGTTTGTGAACCAGAATCTAATAACGCTCTCGCCAATACATATTCGCCATATTTATTTCTAATTCTAACCAAAGCAGTGGCCAAAATGACATTATCTTTTCCAGAAGATGAATGATTTATAAAAGCCCTTGAACTTATTGGTTCAATAGATTCAGAACTATTGGGGCTCAACGATTGCGCATTATTTGCAGCATATATATGCAACAATGTATGATGTGAGCGGCTACAAACTCGACATTTTGTTGACTTACATTTAGTTACTGTATGTCCTGTTTTTAAGCAATTTATGCAAGCGGGAACGCCTTTAATGAAGTCAAATCTCTGCTGAACTGGCACTGCAGAGAAAGAAGGACAATTAGACACAAAATGTAGTGCAGATTTGCAAAATAGGCATTTCGAAGATGCTTGTGATTCAGCCTGACATGAATGTGAAGATTTTGAATTCTTTCTGGGGAAAATGTCGCTTTTCCTTGCAAAATTGGTATTTTGCTTAGGCTTTGAACTTGAGGCTTCTTCAGCCGAAATATGCTGATATCTCTTATTTAGCGCTGCCTCACAATCACTCCATAGCGGAAGCTTCTCATAATCAACCTGCTCTTCCCATTTAGATCTAGTGATTGGGTCTACTTTTGTCATTACTAAGTGGATAATTATCGCATTAGTAATTGCCCTGTCATCTCCGATAGACAAAAAAAAGCCGTATATAGCCGAAACCGTATCAATCATGACTCTCAAGCCCGATGCAGATGACTTAGACATATCTCGCAAATCAAATAACTTTCTTATATTATCGAAAAAGATCAAGCACGGATTGTCATACACTTTTTTCAAACTTTGCAAAGCCTTGGCATAATTCTTACCAGTTATTTGATAGGCCTTTACTGTACCCAGTGCTTCATCCGATAGACATGAAATTAAATGATTAAATTTCTCAATTTCAGTCAGAGTCAAATCACTGTCTACCAAGCTCTCGAATAAACTTATAAAATTCTTATATTCGGAATATTTGCCGCGGCAACTTCATATTTGGAAGTCGGCTATGACCATGAAAACTACAGGAAGGTTCAATAAAGCTATGTTCTCTTGGGGTTAAATACCCCAAAAGCATACTCTTAGTAGAAACGCATAAATTTTCCATATCAGTTCTTTCATTGTTTGAGGGATCTAAAATATCGATCTCTAATTGAATGTCCATAGCATCTTCGATGTACGAATTTAAAATTTCCAGGCGACATTGCAATTCGTTTTGATTAAAAGAAATAGTTTTCTCCTTAATAGAGCGCCTTATTCGTGAAACGTTGTTCAAGACTACATTCTTCTGTTGGTATAAACGCTCAAGGCTATTATTTGGGCTCTTTTGTTTCTTACCACCAGCCATTGCAGTAATCTTAATTTCAATAAAAAGTATGAACCAATCTTAATTCTTTAGTATTCTGGAAGGATCTCCAAGAAAGGCACGGGTTGTCCAATAGACAAGAAAAATAATCAATTTTCTGAGATCAACTTCCGTTTGATACGCAAATAAATAAACCACTAAACAATTTTAAAATGGTATTATTCACTTGGTAAGCTTTGTTATTTTCCAAATGCTTACGTAATTAAACAACTGTATTGTGTTGATACAAGAAAACTTATTTTTGGGCAGTGCGACCAACTTGCAACTAAATTGTTTGCTGGGTTGTACTACGAACATCCACCAAAAACGCAAAGAGAAAAAAACACAAATTCTGTTCTCACAATAACAATATTATTTCTATTTATTGCTCAATATAAATCACAGCCTCTTGTAATTATTAATTATTGGAATATTCCACAACCGAACTCTTTTAAATGCTCTTTGGATATTGTGATTTTCTCTTTTAATAAACACTTGCACTGTAATAGTCAAGTTTGGTCTATTTTTAATGATAATTATCGAACAATAAAGAACTTTTATTTGTAACTATTTTTGTGTGTTTCACTACTGGACAATAACTGACAAAAATCTTTTATAAGAACAAATAATTTGAGTGTGGAGTAAAACTTTTGCAAATGAATTTTTATAATAAATTCAAGAAATAAGTACAAAGTCTCACACAATTATTAGTTTTTTAATACCTGACGTTCGGCACTTTCCTTTTGGCAAAGAACACAATTACATCTGGGCATCTGGAAGTTCTTGGTAATCTTCTGCACTGTTCCGGATGATGATAGCGTTGTTGAAAGTTTTAATAGTTTATATATATTTTTATTTATTATAAAAATACACACGTATTGAAATACGATCGTGGTAACCGCGAATAAGCTTTTATTAAAAATTATTTTTAAAATACAGTCCCTGCTCGGGCGCCAAAATGTTTTGCCTTAAGCTTTTTTAAGGCACAGTTAATTTATTTTAATTTATTTTTTAAAGACTGCACTTTTCGCAATAAAATATACACGACCGGTGGTTTCAACGTTTTTTTTATTAATAATTTCTTCTTCAAATAAAATGGCTCCTTACAGCTAGCTTAACTATAACAATTCATATTCTTATTTTATAAGTTTCCTAACGTGTAATACATTTCAGATCCGGGATTATCTAATTATTAATTCAAATAAAAACCTTTTGTTTGGGTACGGTTTTCCGTCGACCCTCGTCAAATTTGGTTTGTGAACAAACCGGTTTCGGCTGTTTGCCGAAAAGAACACTGAAGATGGCAAACAGCCGAAACCGGTTTGTTCACAAACCAAATTTGACGAGGGTCGACGGAAAACCGTACCCAAACAAAAGAAATTTTTACCCCGTCGGAGAATCCAAGCACATATCAAATAAAAACACTTAACTAACATAATAAAATGACTTAACAAAGGTCATCAGGATAACTTAAAATTACGATTTTCTTATTATTATTTAACGGGTATTTTTCCAGTAATTAAAAAAAAGAGAGCAGGCATCTCTGGCCTAAAGCTTTTTGTTTATCCAAAAAGCTCTTTACTTAGAAAACACTTTGCAACACAAAACAGAATGTCAAAATTTTGACTGTTTTTCTTTTGCAACAGATGCACATATGAGGGAGTGCAATTATTTTTTCTTCTAGTAAATTTTATAATTCAGTAAATATAATTCAAAAAGACCAAAAAATAAAGTGTACAAATATATTTAAGAAATGTTTTTATAAACTCTCACAAAATTCACCACTGGATGAAAAAAAGCACAATCACACAATTCAGGGTAGGTGGGGTAAATGTTTGTCAATGATAGTGTGGCTGTGTTAGGCTTACCTACCTAGTTAAACTACAATGGGTGATGGGAGAAGGGAGATAATAAGAGAATTGTCTCATCTATTCACTTAACAATGACACGAATTTGTATTATTATTGATTGATAATTCTTTTAAGCAGAAATCAAAAGAATATAGCGTTTAACGGCCAATTTGTAAGGGGTTTATAAATACATCAGTATGTTAATGTGTATTTAAAATAAATCCAGCCTTGTACTACAAATCATTATCCTTTTAACATTCTAAAACATACCTACAAGTTTTTTATATTTGCTCAAAGTAGCTCTTAGCTTAAGAGCGATGCATTTGAAGTATTTAAAATGTCGTTAAAAAGTTTTGTAAAATTTGTATTCTTAATTCTATGTTTAGTCAGTATTTGATTTTGGTTGAGGAAGGATATTACAAGTAATTATAAATTATTATCTAATTTTAAACCTTTTCAGGTCCACTTTGCCAAAAACAATCTTCAAAGTTCAGTTACAGAACAACATACACAGATGCATGATATACCAGAACATTTTACTCCACAAGATCGTAAGTTATATAATTTATTTTTTAACACAATCAATAAACGTCGATAGTGATCAAATCTAATTTTAAATATTTTTTTATGCTTTTATTAAACTTGTTAAATTTTGTAACGACATTTTTCACTAATCGATGAATCACTTTAAAATCCTTTTTGGGATTATTTTTAGGCCTTGAAAAAAAGATGGCCTTTGAATGTTAAATAGGCCGGTACATATTCTGGGGGGCTCGTCCTTTTTTTCTAAAAAAAATTTCATTAAAATTTAAAAAATGAATTGGAAAAATCGTCGAAAAGTTACTACAGCTTCAAATCTAAATATACAATTACGATCATACTATGAACCTTATAATATAAAATATGTTATTTAGGCTACCAAGGCCTTAAAATTTTTTCTGCTTAAATTTTAACAAAGTTTATTTTAAAACATTTTGAGAAATATGTTTTAAAATAATTCTTGGTAAATAAAAGTCGAAAGTCTTGATTTTGCATTATTTTAGCAGTAGCCGAAGAATTTGATAAAAGTGTTATCTCGTTAACAAAATTACGATTTTCCGGCTACATTTGAATTAAAAATTTCTTCTTTAGAATTAAGAAAAATATTATCAGTTTCGTAGAAGCTGAGGTATTAATCTTGCAGCGCTATTCTCTGTCGAATGAAAAGCAGTTAAAACGATAGTAAATCGTTTGCACACAATTACAACAAATCACTATTCTAGATTACAAATAAAATTCCTTTTTTCGCTTCTTGCAAATTGTGATAATTATGTTAAAATAACATTTAAATGGCAATTGTCCTAAAATCGCAAATAGCACCTTTAATTTATTAATAACTGCGTTTTTAAAGTTGAAACCTTTTTTATACAGCAGCACTATTCAATATTAAATTAAACCCAATTTTTAAAAATAATTTAATTTTCTGAATTTTTTCTTTATACTTGTATTATTGATGTAAGACTTTTACTTTTAATATCAATAAATATTATTTAAAATTAAAATAATTTAAATCCACTAAAGTTACATTTCGTAAAATTGAAGTAAACAAAAATTGAATTATTATATTCATTATTTGAAGAAATGTGCCATAGTGCAGATTCTTTTATGTTTTTAACTCATTTTTTAAATAAAAATACATGTGATAATTTGTTATAAAAGCCATAACACAGTACAGCAAATGATTTTGGGACTCAATTCTGAGAATGGCACGTAAAAGTAGCTCCAAAAATAAAAATATTAAATTTTGCATCATTCGTTTTGTCAACTTGGCTACAGTAATTATTTAATGACCATTACAAATTTTTTGTTAAAGTTGGATATTTATCAGCTTTTCTATATTTCTTTATATCTCGTTATACCGTATGGAATATCTCTTTTGTGTCTGAAACAGATTTAAAGATATTGAATAGGAGAAAAAAGCGGAACAAACCCACCCGAAAAAGAGCATCCAGCGCCCTTAAAATCCCAAAAGATATATTTTTTCCAGTATTTTTTTTTTTTTTATATTAAAAGGATTGTTAAAACTGTTTTAAAAAGATGCAAGTTAAACTTTAATTTTTTGTAAATCTTTTTAAAAAGCTTTAATTTAACTCTTTTTCAAAAAGACAAAATGGTAAATTGATAATGATTTCGTTTATCATAAATTCACTATTTACTTTTGCTTTAAATATCATTCAGTTTATTTTGACAACCATATTTTCAAAATTATAAAATTTTAATTCAATTTTATTTTTGTTTTCATTTTTTTATAAAATTAAAAAAGACGATATGCTGCGAGTGTCACCGCAAGATTATTTGAAATTTACACGCGGAGAATCTAAAGAAAGTACACTAGAGTTGAAAAGCAACAGTCCATGTACAGTTACATTTAAGGTACTACATTAAACAACTGCAATTAAAACAAAATTTTAATTTAAATAACATTCTTTCATAAAAAAAATTTTTTGTAGATACAAACAACGTCACCCGAAAAGTTTCGTGTTCGGCCCCGTCTTGGTATATTAAGCCCCGGCGAAAATACTATCGTTAATATCATTTTGAAACCGGAGCACAATCTCTCCGAAAATGGAAAAGATAAATTTTTAATAATGTGTTTACCAGCACTTGATGTACAACCAAATACAAATGCTGATTTTTGGAAAAAAATTGATAACAATGCTCCCAATATTGAGCAGCATAGGCTGTGTTGCGTTTACAAAGATAGCGAAAGTTCTGCGAATATGGGCAATGGTTACACTGCTAGCTCCGGTGATAAGATACTGGAAAGTACAACAAAGGTAGAGTGTGTAATCGTTAAACATTTTGTTTTATTCTTTGCTGCAATGCTAACGATAGGGTTATATTAATTCTTTCGTCGGATTGTCTTTTGGAGCGTAGATCAAACTGTAGTGTGAACGGTTAGGAGATTCATTCTACTGCCCGTTACTCGAGACACCTGATATGCACTTCAAGATATCGTTTACTTCATCGTATCCATCTGACCCTCTAGCTTGGCAAAATAAGAAAGTGACACTATATGTGTACAACAGCCTTAAATAACTTCTCATTTACATGTATCAGTTTCCCACCAGCCGTCCATATTCTACTAAGGATATCCTGTCACAACTAGGTCAGTGACCTTTTAATCCTTCAGTCTAGGAGGTGCTTTAAAAATTGCATTGACACGGGTTCTGCCCAGTATTCTTGTATGTACTGAAGACTATTTCAATGTCCTCAACCTCTTATAATTTTCTTTAGTGTCGAAATCGCAATTTTATTTTATAAAAGAAGTAAATTTTGATGGAAGGTGGATCAATAGAAAGAGAGAGAGTCTGGTGAATTAATCTACTTTTACTTATAATCCTTAATAATATATTCGTATATAAGTTTTTCAAGTGATTATTTATTATTTTTTTCTTCTTCAGTCCACAGAAACAAAACGATTGGAAAAACAGTTAAGAAACACTCAAATATTACAACTTGCTACACTGCTGATTGTTCTAATACTATCTGCTGCCGTAATTTATTTATTGAAACTACAATTGTGTACCGATGATGGCTGCTTTAATAATGCTGACTTTGGCACATGTGCCAAGGGCAAAGCTGAGCTATAATATTTACTTACGAAATGCAATTTGACCAAAAAACGCCTTCTTAATGCTGCCGCTGCTGCCACAACTAGATGTCATAATATAAAAACTGTTAACTTACACAAAATTATTAAAGAATGTCAATGTCCGGAAGGTTACATAGCCAGTCGTGTAATGGAAGATGAAAGTGGTGTCGGTGGCATGTCAATTGAAAGTATTTACAATTTTGACACCAATTGTAAGAAAGATGGAGGTGTTTTAGGAGGCGGTTATTTGCTTGGTCTCATCGCATTCGCACGTAAATTTGCCCGTTGTATATTAACGCTGACAATGCTCATATGCATAGTTTGTGTTACATTTTATTTTTGTTCTATGTATCGCGAATCACCCTCGGCCATAACAACAGCCAATGCTTTGGTACATATTAACGAAGCTGAATATACAATAACATCATTAAATTGGGATTCACCTTAATCTATATTCCAAGTTTAATATATAAAATAGATGAACAATACAGGGCAATAAATATTAAGTCATTTAGAAAAGCAAAACACCTTAGTCGCTGTTGGACACATAGACACTATGTTGTGTATGTTTAAATTGAAGTTCTGCAGCTTAGTTATGTAATTATTCCTTTACAATGTAAAAGTTACACATTGTTCAATTCAAATGTATGTACTAATTATAAATAAAATTTTATTTTTTACTCGTTTTCACAATTCTATGTTTATTATAAATCAAAATTACTAGCTTTTTTTGGATTCATTGTAATGTGCGTTACGAGCAGTTATTTTGAAATGTGTATCTTACCAAAAAAAAACAAAAAAACAAATTACCGATTTAAAAAATTATTGTTTTCCTCAAATCATGAAAAACAGAAAAATATTAAATTATTGTTTTTCCTTAATTATTAAAAACAGGAAAATATTACATTATTATTAAAATTATAAGTAAAGAAATCAATAATAATCAAAATATTGTTACGTTCATCATTTTTAATAAACGTTTTGTTATTTTGAGCTCTTTCATTGCAAAATTACAACACAGTACTTTAGAGTTTTAAATTAAGTTGAACGATTTATTTACTTCCAATACACACAAAATAAACACGATGATAACTTTGTTGTCTACTCACTGATGTCTCAACGTGAATTAATTCATTTGCCGGGCGAGTGGTGATTATACAGTTGTTTTAAGCGGTTCTCGCACATGCAAGAATATTCTACTTTAACATTATCACATATTGTTGTTGTTATTATCATTCAGTTTGCGCGCCCGCTTAGCTGTGTGTTTTATAAGCATGTCGTTGTCCTGCGTTAATAAGGTTTCTTAGAAAACTACGCAGTTTGTAAAATACACAGGGGATCGTTTCGCTTACTTTTAATATTATCATTAATATAATACTTGGAATAAGCAAAACCCAGAAACATGGATACAGGTCACTAAACTGCGTTCGTAGTTTAACAATAACATTGTATTTAACAAACGTCTGCTTGCAAACTAGAGCTAGGATTTAAAAATATTAACACTTTTGCTCAGTAGCTCCAGCAAATTGGTATTCAAACGTAGGTCGTCTGAGGAACCATATGTGCCTGTTTAGATACTTCAGCTTTTGATTTTTCCATAAAGATGAGGTTTTATACCCCTTCTCTTTCTTTCTAATGGAAAAATCAAAAGTTGAAGTGTGTAAACAGGCACTATCATTTTTACTAAATTCAATTCGAGGCTTGTGGGAAGTATAGTTGACAACATTAACACACATCCTTGCATAAACAACGTAAATAAGTACGTACCATTATTTATTTACGTTTTTCTTTGGCTGAGTACTAACAAGAGAATAAGAGATCGTAATTTAACGGAAAGAAATTACTTTTGCACAATCAATAAGAATTATCAAAACATATACACACAAAATCAAACTAAAGTATTTCCGTACGTTTGCAAATACTGTCCACATCCTCTCCCTCCACCACATTTACAAATTTTTTGTAAAAAATATTTAACGTTTCCTCTATGATTTATACTCCTTGGTTTAAGGCATAAAATGTCGCGTTGCTGATCATGTAAATTTGTTTTGGCACTTTCTTACCGATTTCGTCTATATTTTGTAATCCTTGAGTGCGTAGAACTTAGCCGTTTCTAAACCAATTAGATTATTTAAATTGAAAGGTAATGAGGTATATTTCGAACCGTTATAGGTAAATCCTTGAGAATTACGCAGAATGTGTACTCTTACATACATACTTACATACATATGTATATCGACCATAGCACAAATATGTATTAGGAAACAAGATGATGTCTATGGCCATTTTGTGTGAATCATCAATTTTAATATATTGGTAGAACTTCTACCCCATCTGTCTATTTTAAAGATGGGTTTTTGCAAGAATAATTTATTTTAAAAAACCTGAAAAAATCAAGCTCAAATAACATACGGAAAGTATAATCAAAATTTATACTTTATATAACAAAATGTCATACAAAATTCAGTTTTTTATTATTTCTACAAAAGAAAAGTATTAATTAGAAGAAAAAGTAAACATAAAATTTAGTTAAAAGAATTAAGTACTTATTTCAATATTTTGAAAACAAAAAACACAAAAATTTTTAGTTGCATATTCTGTAAAAGCAAAAAAATCTGTTTTTTAAATAAATAAAAAACATATTTATGTATGTACATATATAATAGCAAAATACAAGCAAGAAACAAAGAAAACACTTAACACAAACAACAGTTAAGTTTATTGATAGAAGAAAACAAGATACAAGTTCAATTTGTGATGATGGTCATTGCGTTTATGACAAATAACAAACTAATTTTAAAATAGTCAATAGAGGATCTTTAATAGGTAAAGAAAACAAGTTTGATAATAGAGAACATAAATGTAAAGATAAATCAATCTTAGAATCGAATTTAATTTCAAATTTATAAATTGGATTAAGTGATTTTTTGTATTAAGGTAAAGAGAAAACAATGTAAAATTTAAAGAATGTAACTATGTATGTACTTGCAGTTCAGCGACTACGTACAGTGTTTCTTATTTTTTACGAGTTTAAAATAAATTATTTTTTCTTGCGACCTCTTTTATTTGGGGGTTGTTCTGCGGTTTTTGAGTCTACTGATCTGAGTTCAGTTGTCTGATCTTCTAATGTATTGTCGCCATTCGTTGTTGCTTCAATTTCTGCTTCCACAACAGGTTCTGATGTCTTAACTTCTTGCTTTTCAGTTTTTACTTTACTTGTAGTAGAAACTTCTTTAGCTGAATTTTTCTTTGCTTTTGCATCAGTATTAACTTTTTCCTTTAAACCTTCTCTGGTGGATGGAATTTCGTCTTCCACTAAAAATATACTGTGTTGGCCTCCACTTGCCGCTCTTATAATACGTTTACCTTCAGTTTGTTTGCTGACAATTAAAACTGGCTCTAATGCATCATCTTCCGAGCCCGTGCCTAATTGATAGTTAGAACCCATACCCCACGAATACAATTTCCCATCAAGAGTAATGGCAAATGATTGCGATTCACCGCAGCAAACACTGATTACATTTTTGCCTTTCAAAGCACTTATGAGCTGTAAGTCGGTTACGTCTTGTTGTACGGATCCCAAACCAAGGCGACCATAATCACTCCTTCCAACAACATAAACCGAACCATCTTCCTTCAGCACTAAAGTATGATGCTGCCCACCAGCGATTTGTTTAATATTTTCAAATTTTGTATTTATGGGATTAATAATAGTGATCATATCGTTTGAATATGCTAATTGTTTGAAATTATTTAAGCCAAAAGCCCAGATATTTCCAGTCTGTGATTCTCTTAAGAACGTACAATAGTTAGTAGCCCATATTGCTTCTATGGGCTTGCCACGTTTTACTGTCACCAAACCGGGGCGCAACAGTTCAGTTTTGCCCCTGCGTCCCTCCCCAGAAGCTGTTCTTAAGGAAACTCTCCCAAGTTGTCCTTGTTCTGCACAGCCGACAGTGTATACTTTACCTTGACTAGTTAAAATAACTAAATGATCGGCTCCAGAGGCTATGTCACTGCATGTCAAGCCAGGTAAAACATCAATAGGCAAACGTTTGTTGCCCTCCAAGGTTAGGCCCATATTGCCATGTGAATCGCGAAATGAGCCCCAGGCAAGAACCCTTCCATCTTCTAATAAACATGCAGAATGTGAATCGCCCGCTGAGATCTTCAGCACTTTTCCAGGTAGTTCTACGATTCGAGGTTCGAATTCAGATCCTTCCTCACCGCTATCACGGCCGAGAGCGCCTTCATCATTACACCCAAAGGAGTAAACAAGGCCGTCAAGCGTTAATAGCAAACTGTGCACACCGCCTGCTTCGATATCTACCACATTTGTGACGTTATCAATCAAAGCGGGTCTTTTTCGTTCTAACTTAGACGCGTCATCCCCTAAGCCCAATTGGCCCATGTCTCCTTGGCCGCACACTAAAACTCTCCCCACAATATTTGGTCTCTGTGGCAAAGGTAACTGAAATGATACACGTTGCATCTTTGATTTTGGCGCCTTCGCTTCGTTCATATTATTGTTGTCATCCTCGGAATCAGCTTTTCTTCTTATCGCAAGACGTGGCATTTCAATAGCTCTTTTCATTTATAATTATATAAAAAATGCAAAATATGTTGAATTTTTTATTTAATGGTCGCAATGCACTTACCAATATTTGGGAACGCTCCTTCTTTTTCACTTAGATCTCAAGAAAAAATTCTGTAGTTATTATTATATGGCATATACCTTCGACGCTATAACTTAGCAATTTAACTTCTTAATGTTGGCACCAAGAATAACTCTGTGAGAAATAATGTTTTCTGAGATTTATTTTAATTTTTATACTTTTCTTTACCTGCTTCAGACGTACTCCTGTGCGCGGGAAAAAGGCCGGCGAGCAAAATGTGCATAAAGAATGCAGCTGTCAGTTAATGTGTGCGATTGTTGCCAGATGACTATAAAATGATAAGAAATCGTTTAGATGTCAGAGCACAGTTGGTAGTTCTTTTTTTATAGCAGGCGAATTGAATTCTGAATAAAAGAAATACAAAATTTTATAATATCATATTGTTGACTTGCCATTTTCTTTAAAATAAAGGGAAAAGGAAAAAAAGACAAACAAAAAAAAATTATTAAAAATGTTCAAACAGAAAAAAAGAACAGTAAAGCTGAAATTAAAAGGAAGACAAACAAGGCAATATCTAGTTGCCGCAATACATGGCTGTAACGGCAAAATCTACTTGCATTTTATTTTTGATTTATTTGCTTTTTTTATCTATATGACGGTTTAACCAAAGTTAAGCAAATTTTGACTCAACTGTGGAGAAAACATAGTGAAGTCGATCTTGATTATTGGTTTGGCAAGTTGAATTTGCATTGGCAATTATCTAATATTTTATTTATTCTATACATTTCCTTGGTTATATCTGGTTATCTGGTAAGGAGAATAAAAAAGTGAGTTAATAGCTGATTCAAAAATCGGCATATTACTTCAGCGTGTAGCAATTTCAACAATGAGAAGCGAGAACTAAGCAATAATTTTAAAAAAAATTGATCATGTAAATAACCGTAAAAACGAAATTTTCAAAATAAATTTTTTTAGCTCAAAATTGTACTTAACACATTTGTTATGAATTTATGTATAAATTGAAAAAAATAAAGCAATAAAAATTGTTTTGTAAGTAGATACAAAGAATGCTAGGGAAGGTTGTGGCGTACCAAGAAGTGCATTTCATATTGCGTTCACCTAAATTTTAATATTTCCTTTCCAATTTATCACCATTAATAACGAACTTAAGGCAATATTGAAATTCGATTTATTTCATAATTTTAAATTCAAACATTTGGCTTTAATTTCTTATTTCTTTGTATTTTGACACGGTACACAGTAAGAAAAACTTTTAAAATTTAATTTATGTCTGTTCAGAATGATGCCTGTTTTGCAACTCTGTACTCTTTAGATTTGTTTTTTTTTTCATCTTGTGCTTGTTTTCTGTTTATAATGCAGCTGTTGTTCTAATTTAAATCCAAAATAGTTTATATCCAATTTTATGAACACCACTTATTAATGTGCTGAGCTGGTGGTGACAGTCTAAGTTTGTGCTAGTGGTAATGAGCGATTCCGATGACACAGATATACTTCTTCTGATACCTCCTAATTATTTTTTGGCAAACGCAGAGGAAGAGTTCCTTTATGAAGATTTAAAGGTGTTGCAAAGGCGACATTTCAATAGTTTGCAGGAATTAGACTTATTGGAATTGCTTAATAAACAAACAAAGTTGAAAAGAGATTTAACAAGTTGTTTTAAAGCAATGGATTTGGCTGCCTGTAAAAATTCTGAAGCGTTGGCTATGCCTCCCCCAGTAGCACAATTGTCGACAGAATTGTATAATTATTTGCCACCCACAAGGAAAGCTGAACTAAATCATATTAATGCTAGACTTCATAGTATGGAAAAAGAAGATATAGGTTATGGAGAGAATCCGTCAGATATTTCAAGTATTTCTGTAAGTACAGTGCGCTCTCAGTTTGGTCCTAGTAAAGTAAATAGAGAACGCGTAGGTATGATTCACTCAACGCCTAAGTATATGAGTTCGTCGTTTAACCCTTTCCGTCCCTGCCTACACAAATGTGTAGGTCAAAGTAACGTATATTGAAGAGAGCTTTGTATTTTACTGGCTAGTTTTTTCGTACTCTTTTTATTCTTTCATATTTATATGTTGTGTCTTCTTTGTGCTCAAAATAATTTCTGAGAGGATTCTTTTAGTATTTGTGTGTATTTGTTCAAAACAGGAGGTCATGTTTAGTGGTGCGGGAGGCAAAAAATGTAAGTATCATTATTCTGTTGAAATTTAACGGATTGTGCGCGAATTTTCTTGCTGGTTTATAACTAAATCATCAAATATTTAAATAATGTGCAAATTCCTTGAAAGGCAAAAAGTGTTGTTGTGTTTTTTTGAAGCACAATATGTGCCTACACAAATGTGTAGCATGGGTTTATACTAGCTCAATTTATCGCCTTTACAGCAAAAAAATATAACTTGGACAGAGAAGATGACATTGAAGAAGTCTTCAAATTAATTTGTGACTTGTTGGATGTCGAAGGTGACAGTTCATCAGATGAATTTGAGGACGACCTATGTGCCCAGTCTCCGCATTCCGACCATGATGAAGAAGTTGAAGCAGATACGGACTTAGTCGACACACACACCAGTGCTCCTGAAAACAACGTTGAATTAAATAATAGTTCATTATTATGGAAGAGAGGAATATTCTACGCCTTTAAAAGCCAAGCGCTTGATCAATTTCATGAGCCAACAGCCCCACATCTGCCAATAAAATATTTGGAAAAATATTTTCCTGATGAGCATTTTGAACAAGCTGCAAAGTACAATATATACTACTTAAAACAAAATGGTACTGAATTAAAAACCAATGCATCTGAAATCAGACAGCTATACGGTGCTCATTTGTATTTTGGTTGCATAAAGCTTCCGCGGCTGAGAATGTATTGGGAGCAGAAATTTGGCAAAAATATTGTCTCCGAGAAGATGGCACGAAACCGTTTATTTATTTTGCGAAAATGTCTTCATTTTGTTGATGCCGATGAAACTTCTGAAGAAACACACTCAAATTACCTTTGGAAAGTTCAACCCATAATTGATGCTGTCAGAACACGTTGCCTTGCCATTCCCAGAAATTTTACCACCTATTCAATAGATGAACAAATGATTCCGTTCCTTGGAAGGTTGCCAGGTGGACTTCGTCAATATGTACGGAATAAACCACGACCAGTTGGTCTTAAAAATTTTGTGATGACTTCGTCCTGTGGTATTAATTAGTTATAAATCAGTGATACGCTTGGAAATACATTATTTAATTTTACAGGTACTGTTTTAGATTTTGAAGTCTATCAGGGCTCAAAAACATTATTAGGTGATAGAACACTTGGGTTGGGCCCAAGCGTTATTCTGCGTTTGGTAAGGACTTTGCCAAATAACTCTTCCGTGTTTTTTGATCGATATTTTACCACACTACCACTCATGGAGCGATTGGCAGAAATGAATTTGCATGGAACTGGCACAATTCAAGTAAATCGCTTGCGAAAACTTAATTTACGGGACGACAAGGCCTTCAAAAAAGAGGGGATTCTGACCAAATGATAAAATGACGAAAAAATTGTCGTAGTCAAGTGGAAAGACAACAAATCGGTTGTTCTCGCTTCTACAGCATATGGTCAGGATCCGGTCGGTTCCGTGAAAAGATGGAATGAGGAACAAAAATCAAGAATTGATGTTAGCTGTCCTGCCATTGTCATATTTTTGCATTAAATAAAATATTTTTGATCTCAAAAAAACTGGCATATTTTGACTAAGTGAAATCCCAAGCTACACAAATGTGTATGTCCTGTTCCAAAGGACATGCACACTGTAAAATAAAAAAAATAAAATTTTTTAGTTTCTCTATGATAATTATAACTTTATCAAAACTTTCATCAAAATCCGATCACTTTGAAATTGCTTGGGACGGAAAGGGTTAAAGAACAACCGCCATCAAAAAAAATAAATTATTGTGACAGGGAAGTGGCGTCAGACGTATCAAATACATTGAGAAACGAATTTAATCTTGGTAAGGAAAATGGAAACTTTGTTGATATGGTTCATTTAACGCCTAAATATACGAGTTTACCACCCGCGAAGGAAACTAATAACTGTGATAAGGAAGTAATATCAGAAATTGAAAATTTTCTTAAAGATGGTGTAGGGAATATCAGTAACTATATGCCAGAAAACCACAGTTATGATTATCCATTAGAGCAGCAACTGCAACAAAATGCATGCTCTATTTTAAGCGAAAATTGCCCAACACAAGCTAATTCATTGCCAACATTACCTATAGAAAAAACACAAGTATCAAGTTGTTATCAGATGTCTAAAGCTGATAGCAATCTTATAAGTTTAAGTGAAATTTGGGGCAAAAGCGGCAACGCTACTGCAATACCACTGTCTTCGCAATCGAACCTAAAAGAGGAACAGTTAAGGAGACAACATTTAGAGAAAACTGTAAGACAGTTACAAATACAACTACTCGAATATCAACAGAGACTGTCGGTGGCCATAGAAGTGGATCGCACAAAAGATAACGCATTAAATAACGCTCAAATGGAAAATAAAAGGTAATTGGGTTTCTGTTTTAATATTCGTAATGTTTATTATATAAGTATTTATCACCTTCTAGTTCTTATTAATGTAATTTTTTATATGTTGAAAATAGCTTGGGGAATCTATTTTATACACATTTCTGTCAATTGGATTCATTCATTAAAATTAATAGCACAAGTTCCATTGAAATATTATTATTACTGTATTAAGTATAAGTATTCTGTATTAAGTATATTATTTTAAATTGGTCAGAATATTGTATTCACAGTTTAACTCAGGAATTACATTACATACGTAAAAGTTTTCAAGAGTCTGAACAGCAACGCAAGATTAACGATGAAAAAATGGAAACTCTACAAAAAGAATTAGCTCAAGCAGTTAGTTTAGCAAGTAAATTTCAAGAAAAAACCGAAAAGCTAGAAAAAGAAATTTCGAATTGTTCAAGGTAAACAAACAGCCGCTTAAAATTCTACCTAACGCAAAATAATACTTTTGTTTTTTTTTTTCAGAAATGCAAACGAATCATGTAAGCAATATAAGGAAAAAATTGAAGAATTGGAAATAAAAGCACACACATGTAAAAGATCTGAGGAACTAGCTATAAACGAGTTACAAAAATTACGAGACAAATATGCAAAGTCCGAGCATTTGTATGAAAAGGTATAAATTATATTTGTAAAAATAGTAAAATTTTGAAGTAAATTAAAAAAAAATCATTTGAAATGCATTTTTGTTTTATTGTAGAGTAAACTTCGATGTGAGGAGTTAGAAAAGGAAAATTCTATTTTAAGACAACAGAAAGATATGTTGCAGGAATATCATCAAAAGCAAAAAAATAGAGCTGAAAACCTAGATGCTCAACGGAAATCTCTACAAGAATCTTTGGCCAACTCAACAGAAAATGAGGTAAATAACTATAACCGAACTATAACACTTTTACCGATATTGACTTTTCTACTTTAGCCAAATAAAACCAAAAAATTAAACCACGTTTCCATATTAAAAGGCAACATCAATAATATCTCAGTAAATACTTAGTTGCTTCAAATATTTTGCAAGCTTACAATTGGCAGTTTTGGTTTTTATCATTACATTATGTCTTTACAGTTTAAAAATTAGTATTCAACTGATAGACTGCAACTCTTAAAAAAACACTCTAAATAAGGCATTCATTATTTAGAGACCGAATTTCGCGTAAAAATTTAATTGATCCAAAAGGAAAATTATTTGATTGTCTTCATAGCAGAAAAGATAAAACAAGACTAACAAGCTAAAACAAGCTATTACCAACAAGTTCGGCAAAAATAATTTTTTAACTTATATTTGTAATACATTGAAAGTTGGCTGATAAAATTTACCCAGATCGATGAGATATATTGTTAAAAATGTTGTCACACCAATAATACATGTAATCCTTAAATTAACTCAAGTTTTCGCGAATCGTATCATAGAAAAGAATGCGTTATTTGTCTAATAGAACTACATTGATAATATCCTTTTCGTCTTTGCTATTTAAAGTTTACTAAGTTATTTTTTAAAAAAACAATTCCACTGCAAAAAGCCTGAAACATTTTCTATGAGATTTTAACTTTTCACTCCTTAATTACCGTAGAAAAATATATTAACAATCCTTCATTTCTATAAACAGCAATTTCTTAACAGATAAAACATTAGTTCCAACCAAAATGACTACAATTTAAACGCAACTATAGTTTCCATATTAGATCCAAATTCAACGTTATATACCGCCAAACTACAGTAACGCAATGTCACTTTCTTCTTTTTGACGACGTACATCCGTTACAAAAACTCTTTTCTTTTCGAATTGTTAGTAATGAAGTAATTTATTGCAGTGCAATAGATTTAATAGAATAGACATTATTCTAGAAAGCAAACGAAAACTGTTGTAATAGATTTCCAATATTTTATATTTTTAATTAATTTGCCATCCGTGGTGTTACCGTTTATTATTTGTACAACTATTATTCTTTGTCAGATCAGTTGCAAACTATCTGTCTAAAAAAAATTAAGGATCATTAGCTGCTAAGTGCGGTTTTACACACTTCAACTTTTGTTGCTCAACTTTTGTTTTTTCCATTAGAAAGAAAGAGAAAGCTTTATACCCCTTCTCTTTCTTTCTAATGGAAAAAACAACAGTTGAGCAACAAAAGTTGAAGTGTGTAAAACCGCACTAAGACTGTCGACTCGTATAAAAATTAAAAATAGATATAAAACGTAAGAATATAAAACAAAAATTGATTTTATTATATAACTAGCGTGCCCGTGACTACTTTGCAGGTCATTTGTGGTTTGTTTTTATTCTGCAGCGTTCTTTTTTGTGTGCGTCAAAAAATTCAATCATTCAGGAAAATTAATCAGAGAGAACGCAATTTCTTTTTTCTCGTTTTTTTGTTTTTTTTTTTAATAATTTATCTTTTTCAAAATTCAATATTTTTGTGTGATTATATAATACGTCTTGTTCTATTGCAACGCTTTTACATATACGACATTCTTCGATCGATTTTGGTTCGCGGTATAGACAAACAAAGCAGTTGGTTTGTTAACACGTGAACATGATACATATAATTGACCGTGCGAAAAACAGGGATCATTGCAAAAGCAACACGTATGGGGAACTGAAGCCATTTAAAATCAAACGGCAAAACTGGGGGAATCATATGAATGCCTGGTATCAACACGTCCTCGCCCTTATATTTTCCGTTTAAAATTTTTGCTTCAATCACATTTTCATGACTTTTTTTGACTACTAAACGTGTCCCATTGCAAAGTCGTGGCTGGCAGATATTTCTAAGCAAAATTATTGGTACGCGAACTTTCACTTGTAGGCAGTGAGGCGGCAGTCCAGGTAACTCAAGCGAGTTTTTAAATTCGACTGGATAATTTACAACATCATCTTGATTGGTAACAGAGTCAACCGATTTGTAGGCAACATTTCCCCGGGAATGTTTTTCAAAATTGTCACATTGATATCCGAAGCATCTGCATTTTTCCCAGCTAACATAGCTCTTTCCCCCAACCAATCATGGTGTCGCTGATTGTATTTTAAGTCTACTTTATGCATATATGTGTTTAGCGTAATTTATTTGTTTTAACTTATTTGCTTGGCTAATTTGAGCCCCCTTATTGTTGTCTAAATTGTCTCATTTACTTAAAATTTTTGATGCTTATATAAAAGTTGTTGTTCCTTTTTGTATTTAACTTATTGCAGTGCTTGTTTCGTCAAGTTTAACCGTTAGTTTTCATGTGTGTGCACACATACGTACATACACATGAAATTGCAAAGCAACGATGGTTCTCGAAATTTTAAAGAACAAGTAATATCAGTTTATAAGGAAGAAGCACTGCGAAATAAACGTGCAAACATTGTTAAATTCGCTCCCTTACAAACTGCTGTCACAGCCAGTGACAAAATTTTATTTCGCAATCTTACATAAGTGGTTTGTGGTCCCTTGGCCGCCGGGACATTAAGGATTTAAAAAGTTTGCGCATAAATTATTCAATATGCAACGATCTCCAGCAAGGAAAAGCCCACGCGTTCAAACAGCCGCAGGTCAGCACACCAGTGAAATTAATTTAGTTGATGCGGCTCTTACACCGAGGGAAATTGTGCCATCAGAAACCAACAGTGATAAAAAAACGAAATCAAAGGGTGCTGTTCCAAAAGCTGTACTAACAGGTAATAAAAATAATATTATAAGTAATGAAGTTCTACCGCCACTGGTTCCTGGTCCTTGTATAAACTTGCAATCGCAAGCCCCGACGAAAGCCAACTTAAATGCTGATGTTGCACTTCTTCAACGTCAAATTGAAATGTTGCAAGCGCAATTGTCAGATGCTCAACATGCCCTAAGGGTTAATAGTGCAACACCAGCGATGAGTGCTGATATTTCCGAAAATGAAAACGCGATTGAATGCCGTGGTACTACGTCCTACTCAGCTTTGGACCCAAGTTGTCGAAGTCAGCATCAGATATTGCCAACTCAGCAGCAGGTGTTACCAACTCAGCATATGAACCATCAATATGCGATGCCGTCAATGCCTATGCAGCGGAAATTGTATGATTTGCCTGAATTTTATGGCGCGCCTGAGGACTGGCCTATGTTTTTGTCTGCCTTTGAGCATTCTACTGCCGCATGTATCTACAGTGATTTTGAAAATTGCTTAAGATTACAGAAGGCCCTGAAAGGTGAAGCCAAGGAATGTGTGAAGTCATTGCTAATACATCCTAATAATGTGCCAACCGTAATTGAACAACTAAAATTGCAATATGGTCGTCCCGAAGTTCTCATCAGATGTCAGCTGCAACAAATAAAGGATATTCAATCCATAAGCGAAATTGCTGTTGACAAGTTGATTCCATTCTCAATTAAGGTGCGAAATTTAGTAGCATTTTTAGAGACCGCAAGCGGCCAGCAACACTTGTCAAATCCCACCTTGATGGACGAATTGGTTCAGAAACTGCCAATGAGCAAACGTCTGGATTGGGCTCAGTTTGCTTCAACATTACAACACTGGCCTACAGTTTGCGATTTTAGCAGCTGGCTTCAACGAGTCGCAAACCTGGTAAGAAGTATACAAACGTCAAATACAGTAGTTAGTCGTCCTGTAAGTGATCAAAAAAGGAAAGTAGTACTTCATGCTGTTGATGATCAACGAAAACAAAGTTGCCATATGTGTAAAGCAAATCATAAAATATTTGATTGTAAAAAATTTATTTCTTTAAGTGTGCCCGATCGCTGGACTGAAGTCAAGAAATTAAAATTATGTTTTTCGTGCCTTGGTGGTGGCCACAGCAGCAAAGATTGTCGTCGTCGAAAGCAGTGCCTAATTGAAAATTGTCAAAGAAAACACAATAAATTATTGCATGATGTTCAGCCTAGTATTCCAAGCAATAATACCGATATTACAGAGCCCAGTTGTTCCAGAGCCAGGCAAGTGCTCAACTGTGTTTCACATATGACCAAAAAGTGCGACGTTTTATTTAGAGTATTGCCAGTTGTGTTGTATGGGCCAAATTGTGCAGTAGAAACATTCGCTCTTCTTGATGAAGGCTCATCAATAACTATGATGGATAGCACGCTTGTAAGACAGCTAGGACTACAGGGTCGACAAAGCCAATTGAATTTGAGTTGGTATGGTGGTAAGGGCTCACATGAACCAGCAGTTGTGGTAGATTTGCATGTAAGTAGCACCAATAAAAAGAGAAAATATGCCTTGAAAAACGTGTTTGGAGTTTCAAACCTTAAATTGCCAAGCCAAACTGTTAGTGAGGACTTATTGAAAGATCATGCTCTACCTATAAGATCGTATGAATTTGTGGCCCCCAAAGTACTTATTGGGTTGGATCATTGCCATTTGGGCTTGCCAGATGAAATCGTACCATTGGATGATGCTGGTCCATATGCTGCAAATACGCCTTTAGGTTGGGTAGTCTTTGGAAATATTGTTGGTGGCCAAAATAATAACCATTCATGTTTGCTGACTACAGAGTCAGATAGTCTGCATAATTTAGTGGCAAATTATTTTGAGACAGAAAATTTTGGTGTGAAGGCGTTGCCTACAATTAAGTCTGAAGAAAATTTGCGTGCTGAAAAAATATTAGAAAGCTCAACGATTAGGGTTGCCGGAAGATTTCAATCCAGACTACTTTGGTCCAATGATGATGTAGTCTTGCCGGATAGCTATTCCATGGCCCTTAACCGTCTTTATGGCATCGAGCGTAAAATGAAAAATAACGCCGAATTCAGTATCGCCTATAGAAAAACAATAAACGAGTATTTCGAAAAGAATTATGCCAGAAAACTCCCATTAAATGAAATCGAAACAATGCATCCGAGAACATGGTATTTACCACATTTTGGTGTCTTTAACCCTAATAAGCCAGGGAAACTTCGTATGGTTTTCGATGCAGCCGCTCAAACGGAAGGTGTCTCATTGAACTCAAAGTTGCTTAAAGGTCCACAACAGTTGAATCCTTTGCCGTCAGTTTTATTTAATTTTAGAGTTGGAGCAGTAGCAGTATGTGGAGACATTAAAGAAATGTTTCATCAAATTGTTGTTGCTGATGAAGACAGATGCTCCCAGAGATTTTTATGGCGTGAAAACGACAGTGACCCACCTGAAATTTATGAAATGCTTGTGATGACTTTCGGGGCTGCTTGTTCTCCTTCCATTGCTGATTATGTGAAAAAGAAAAATGCGTTAGAGTTTCAGGACCGTTTTCCTAGAGCCGTAGAATCAATTATTGACCATCATTATGTAGATGACTTTGTAGATAGTTTTTCAAGCCCATCAGAAGCCGTAATTGTAGCAGAACAAGTTCGGGAAATACATAAAGCTGCAGGATTTGAAATGCGCAATTATACATCAAATTCGTCAGAGGTAGTTGTAGCTCTAGAAGGCAAATTGAATCAACCTATCAGTTTTTCAAATTGGTTCAACGAGTCAGAGTCCTCAACAGAAAAGATTCTTGGCATGTTTTGGGACCCAAGTGATGACACATTTAAATTCATTTTAAAATTTCATCGAGTAGAGAACGACATCATAAATGGCAGCAAGTGCCCAACGAAACGTGAGTTTTTATGTATTGTCATGTCTATCTTTGATCCCATTGGTTTCTTGAGTCATTTTATGATTACTGCAAAATTGATTATGAGAGAGGTGTGGAGACATGGTATTCGATGGGATGAAAAATTACCCGTTAGACTAGAAGAAATGTGGATTAATTGGCGCCGGGAATTAGAAAATATAGTTCAATTGAAAATTCCCCGATATTACTTTGTTGATGACTTGCCTACAGATTTAGAGCTACATATTTTTGTCGATGCTAGTGAAGATGCATTTAGTGCCGTGGCTTATTGGCGATATACATCGGCTCATGGTAATGTTGCCGTATCTTTCATTTCTGCCAAAACTAAGTGTGCCCCGTTGAAAACTATGACGATTCCCCGATTGGAACTTCAGGCCGCCGTTCTTGGTAGCCGTTTAATGTGCACAATTCTAAAAGAACATAAAATTAATGTTTCTCGGCGCCTATGTTGGAGTGACTCTACAACAGTCATAAACTGGATTGGATCTGAGAGTAGAAGATATAAGCCATTTGTTGCTCACAGAATAACCGAAATATTGGATTCAACACGCCCAAGTGACTGGCGATGGCTGCCAACTGAATTTAACGTTGCTGATGAAGCTACAAGATTCAAAAGAAAAATTGAGTTTGATGAAAATACCCGTTGGTTTCAGGGGCCACAGTTCTTGTACCAATCAGAAGATTATTGGCCAGAAAATTACACTTCTAGGAATGAAAATTTATGTGAAGAAGAATTACGTCCGAGATATGCATTGCTGGTTAGTACAAATCTAGTAATTGATTTTGATCGCTTTTCCTCCTTTCTCAGGCTTAATCGTACTATGGCTTGGGTTCTGAGGTTTATAAGCTGCTCTCAGAAAAAAGAAGGTAAAATAGTGGGGTGTTTGTCAGCCACAGAGCTAAAGGTGGCTGAAACTGTTCTTTGTCGTCTCTCACAAAATAAAGCCTATTCTTCAGAAATTCAAATTTTAAAATCTGGAGGTACGCTGCCGAAAAACCACGATTTATACAAACTTTGCCCATATCTTGATGATTACAATTTGCTGCGGGTAAGTGGTCGTATCGATGCTGCCAGTTGGTTGCCTTTTGACACAAAGAGACCCATTATTTTGTCGCCCTCTCATCGTTTAACAAAACTCTTTGTTGCGCATGTTCACAACAAAATGAAACATCAAAATTTCGAAGCTACAATGGGCGAAATTAGAAGAAAATTTTGGGTACCTCAATTGCGAAGACTTTTACGTAAAACAGTCCAAGAATGCTACGTTTGCAGATTTAACAATGCCGCTCCAATTACACCCATTATGGGACTGCTGCCGGATGATAGAGTCACCCCATTTGTTCGTCCATTTACCTACACTGGTTTAGATTACTTTGGTCCAATAAACATAACAGTCGGCCGCCACCATGAAAAACGTTGGGTGGCTCTGTTTACTTGCCTTACGATCCGAGCTGTACATTTAGAGGTGGCCCATGATTTGTCAACAGACGCTTGCATATTGGCCATTAGAAATTTCATTAATAGACGTGGCACTCCACTAAGAATGCGCAGTGATAATGGAAAGAATTTTATTGGTGTGAGTCAAGAGGCTAAACGGTTTGAAGAAGTGTTTGATGTGATGAAGATTGGAAACGAGCTGTCAGCAAAGGGCATTGAATGGAAATTTAATTGCCCACTAAATCCGTCTGAAGGTGGCATATGGGAGCGCATGGTGCAAAGTGTTAAGAAAATTTTAAAAGTAACATTAAAAGAGGTCGCCCCAAAAGAACATACACTGCAAAGCTTTTTGATTGAAGCTGAAAATATTTTGAATTCTCGTCCATTAACTCATTTGCCTGTCAGCCATGAGGATGAAGAGCCGTTAACACCTAATCATTTTTTGTTAGGTTCTGCGAACACTGTTCAAACACCCAGTGCCGCAGAAATTGAAAGGTTAGTGGTTACAAGAAAACAGTGGCGCATTGCACGCCAATTAAGGGACCATTTTTGGAAAAGGTGGATTATTGAATATCTGCCTACCCTCACAAGGCGGTCTAAGTGGTGTCAATATACAAAACCAATGGTTCCTGGTGATTTGGTGTTGATATGCGATCCAGCTGTGTCCCGAAGAGATTGGAAAAGAGGACGAATAATAAAAGTTTATCCTGGAAATGATGGTGTTGTAAGAAGAGTTGACGTACAAACTAGCAGTGGAAGCCTAAGGCGTCCTGTTAGCAAAGTTGCTGTTCTTGATTTGGAATAGTGGATCGCCACCGATCCACGGGGGTGGGAATGTCGCTGATTGTATTTTAAGTCTACTTTATGCATATATGTGTTTAGCGTAATTTATTTGTTTTAACTTATTTGCTTGGCTAATTTGAGCCCCCTTATTGTTGTCTAAATTGTCTCATTTACTTAAAATTTTTGATGCTTATATAAAAGTTGTTGTTCCTTTTTGTATTTAACTTATTGCAGTGCTTGTTTCGTCAAGTTTAACCGTTAGTTTTCATGTGTGTGCACACATACGTACATACACATGAAATTGCAAAGCAACGATGGTTCTCGAAATTTTAAAGAACAAGTAATATCAGTTTATAAGGAAGAAGCACTGCGAAATAAACGTGCAAACATTGTTAAATTCGCTCCCTTACAAACTGCTGTCACAGCCAGTGACACATGGTTTATAAAATTTTGTGCAATATCGGGAAATACGTTTGTGACCAATTCTTGTTTTGATTGTGCAAAGTGGCAAAAATTATCTAGAAGCGTAATCATTTTTGTGTTAGGGTCAATTGGAATTGCGCCATTCCGAATATCTAACAATTGCTTTGAAAAACGTTCGGCCGATGGATCATTTTGCAATTGAACACGTAAATTACACACACACGCACACACAAAATGCAACAGAATAGTCCCAATTTACATTGGACGATTTTTGTCGCTGGAATTCTTAGTTTGTTGTTGTAAATAATGTGTGTAAAGAGAATAGGGGAAGAGAGGAACTCTTCCAATGTAAATTGGGACAAAGAGCCTGTTTACATTGGATTAGTTGTGCTGGTCTAACATGGCAGTTTGTCGGCATTTTCGGTGAGGAGGGTAGTTTTTGGTTGGCACAATTTTTCTACCAGCTTCAACCCTGCACAACGGGAACAAAACTAATACACATGCAATTTATGAAAACACAGCTTTTGTGTGTGTGTTTTTTTTGCAGAGCAATTTTTAGTCTTCAGTTGGCTATCGTAGTGTAAATATGAATATAAATTCAAAAGTAGATAAATAGATTTTATGCTATTTAATTTTGAATTAAATTTTAACGATATATTTTTTCAATATTTCGCTTTCCTATGGAAAGCTTCTTCAGGAAAAATTAATTTTTAATAACAAAAATTATTAACAAATTGAAATAAATTTTTTTATTTAATAAAAATAAAAAAAAGGTCGAATAATAATAAAACAAATTTTACAGGAAATAAAGTTAGAAACAAACTTTTCATCATCACCTAAACCAGCCATATTTATTTCGTAATGGGTATACTGTGGTGTATACCGAACGAAAAACAAACGTGAAATGAATAAAAAACACTAACACACACACAAAGCTGTGTATACGTATACAATTCTGTGCTAGAATAATTAGGCTGGTGTGTTTTGGCAAGAACGAAAGTTGTTTCCATTCAATGTGAAGAGGCTCATTGAGTCGAAGTATGCAATGAATACAAGTTTTTGATTTTTTTGAAAAATTTCTCTTGTTTCAAACACGCACTGTGGACGCACTACTGTGCATAAACGCATGAAACAAAGATACAAACCAGCGAACGGCCATTACGAAGGTACTGTGAAAAGTTGCCTAATATGATAGGGGTCTTAACATGGATTGGTAGCGCGGAGATTCACGGTAGCGGCGTTTCTTTGTTCATTTTGGAAAAAATACGAGCCGATAAGGTGAAGGGGAAAGACCGACCTTTCCTCTCACACCCAATTTACTCTTCCTAACCTCAAATTTGCTCACCCATTACATATTAATAATTTTACGAATAAAAAATTTAAAAATTAACTAAAAAGTAACAAAATAATTAAGTAGTATTCCAGTTTAACTGCTATCAAGCTTAATTAGCCAATTAGCTTTGACTGGCATATGCATCGAGTTTGATAATTCAGCTCTGACTAATATTAGGCCAACGTCCATTAGCAAACAACAGTGAAGCTGTACAATTTTCGCTAAATAAAATTGACGAAATTTTATCAAAACTGAAACCAGGAGAATTTTTAAAATTCAGCATTTAAAGCAATAGAAAATTAGGTTGTGACCGTGCAATTTATTTGGAAACCTAAATAATTTTAAAATCAGAATTATACAAATTTTATAAAATTTTAAAAAATGTTGTGAACTACTTAAGCAAATAATATATTATTTTTTTATTTATTGTTTTTCCTTGATTTCCAGAACACTTTAAGAAAAAAACTGGAGCTGCAACAAAAAACCTTAAAATCCCACTATCAACAGCAACTGGAAAATGTTGTTGCACAAAAGCTTAAAGAATTTCAAGAACAATTGGATAAGACAGAAGAAACACTTAAATCAGAAGCAAGAGAACGTGAACGCTTAATAGCAGAACGTGCTGTTAAACAATTGGAACTAATAAATGAGAAAAATGAACTGGAATTGAATTTACTGCAGGAAAAGCATAATGAAGAGGTTGAATTATATCGTATACAATTGGCAAATGCATCAAAGAAAATTGATGATATGGAAATGAAATTAAATGTTTACAGATCGAAACGAGCTGATATTGCAGAAAAGTTGCACAACATTATGGAAACACAGTGGCAAAAAGCTTTAGAAATATTAACTTCTCCTCATAATCACACACAAACAACAAACACTGAAACAGATCATGAGCCTCCAAATCTGGATAATAATGTGGGCGAAAATAAATCAAAATGCTGTACAAATATGACTAAAGCAAATGAATTTGAAACGCCAAAATCAAGCAAAAAGGATAATAATTTAAATGGAGTACGTAAACAAGAAACATCACCCATGGATAAATTGCAAGCTTACATAGAATTGGTAAGTTTGGTGATAAGAACAAAAACTTGTTTTTTAATTTTCTAAAACATTTTATTTTTTTTTTAATTTAGTTGCTTTCAAAATCTCCCACCGATTTTGATAAATTAGATGAAATTTTATCATTAACCTCAAAATCTAAAGCATCTAAAGAGAAAATGGATAAATTGGCAAAACGTCATTGTCAATCGAAGCCACCCTGGAAGGCATAGTTTTAAGTTAAGTCATTGTGAGAATTGCCTTTTTTTATAAGTTATTATAGGATATCTTATAAAGTTTTCTTTTTAATTAATTGTTTTAGTATCTAAATGTAATTGTATAGTGTTGCTCATTCATTCTATTTGTATTTTTAAATTATCAATTTCTTTTATCGCAAAGTACATTTATAAAGTAAAGATTTTAAGAAAAATAATAAAATTATTAAATGAAACAATTCATGTTGTTTATAATTGATATGTGCTTGGATTTTACGACGGGGTTAAAATTACTTTTATTTGGGTACGGTTTTCCGTCGACTTTCGTCAAATTTGGTTTGTGAACAAACCGGTTTCGGCTGTTTGCCATCTTCAGTGTTCTTTTCGTACTAGTTGCGTTCTATTGTCAGTTGTGTTTATATAGTTCATGTCTCCCTTCATGTTATTGCGTTCGTCACTTTCTGTCTTTATATCCTATATCTCTCTCTCTCCTTTTTTGTTTGTCCCTTTTTTACCTAATTTGTCGCTCCCTTTTTCATTCGTCTTTTTTCCTAACTAAATCCTTTTACGATCATGCTTGTTGTCCGTTTTCGCTTATGTGTGAACCTATTGGGTTTTTTTTTTTTATGTGACATAATAATCTGTAATTGTACGTTTACGATGTTCTTTATTGCTCTGGTCTTGTGCACCTGCGAAACGTTTTTGTACTGGTGTAGTGTTTGTTTTCCTGTAAAAATGTTTCAACAGTTCAAATATTGTGTCCGCAGCAGTGTTTATTTGTTCATTTATTATTCGTCCGTCAAATGTTTTTTGTTTGTATATTTCCATGTTTTCCAATACATTCAGTCTCCTTCCTTTGTGCTGTGTATGAAGCAGTTTAACCGTTGTCTTTTTATGTCCTGGTGTACATTTGTTGTTAAATATATGGTTCGCAAAGTTTGATTCTGGAGTTGATTTTGGTTCTCGTAGTCTTTTGTTATAGTCTCTAATGTGTTCCTTAAATCTGGTCTTAATTTTTCGTCCTGTTTGCCCGATGTAGCTATAATGGCATGTACAAGTTAATTTGTACACTCCTTGTTTGTCTAGTATATTTGCCTCGATTGTTTTATTCCTAGTATTCTGCCTAGATTGTTTCTTGTTCTGAATGCGGCATTGATGTTGTGTTTTCCAAAGGATTTCGCCAGTTGGTACGTTGATTTTCCCATATATGTTAATGTAGCCCATTTTTTCCTTTCATTCTCCTATTCTTTGTTCGTTCTAATTTGTTTCCTGATGTTATCTACGAGGCACTTTTTGTATCCGTTGTTTTCCGCTATGGTGTATATTGTTTCCATTTCCTTCATACACATTTGCTGTGTTAGTGGTGTTCTCTCGAGTCTTGTTATTAACTGCCTGATTGCTGCGTTTTTGTGTTGCTGGGGATGATTTGATGAGTTGTGTATTATTGTGTCCGTTGCTGTTGGTTTCCTGTATATTTCATATTCGATTCTGTTCGAGATTATGTTCCTCTTGATCGTTAGGTCCAGATAATTAATTCTCCCCTCCTCTTCCTTTTCCATTGTAAATTTTATGTCCTTGTGTCTTCCATTCAAGTAGTCTAGAATTTGCTCCTCGTTATTTCCTTCTAGTACACATATGACGTCGTCGACATATCTTGCGTAGAATATTACAAATTTGACGAGGGTCGACGGAAAACCGTACCCAAATAAAAGTTGTTTATAATTAGTGCGTTTATCTTGTTTTAAATAAAGGGTCCGCCATCTAACGTTTTTTTTTCTTCAACTAGTGCTTATTTCGTGAATGGTAACACTTAGCTCATGTTTGATTTGACAGATAATTAGTTTTATCCTGAACAACGCTGGGAAATATTGCGACATTACTTTGAAAATCATGGTAATGTTGCAGATGTGTGCGAAAATTGCGTACGGATTTTGGAAGAAGAGAAGCACCGTCAGCTCCGTATGTTCGTTATCTTGTGAAAAAAGTGAAAGAAACTGGCATCCTCATCGATAAACCAAAGCGTGAAAAGCCAAAAACAGTGCGTATACCGGAGAATATTGCTGCTGTGGCAGAAAATGTACGTGAAGTGCCATTAACATCAATTCACCGCCGTTCTCAACAATTGAACATTTCAGAGACATTATTGAGATGAATTTTGCATAAAGACCTTGGTATGACGCCATACAAAGTCCAATTGGTTCAGAAGTTGAAGCCAAGTGACCATACAATGCGTTTTCGCTTCGCAAAGTGGGCTTGCGATCGACTTGCAGAAAATGCCGATTTTGCAAAAAAATCATCTTTTCAGATGAAGCTCATTTTGATCTTGGCGGGTATGTAAACAAGCAAAATTGTCGCATTTGGGGCACAGAAAACCCGCACGCATACATTAAAAAGCCGACGCACCCAAAACGAGTCACTGTTTGGTGCGGATTTTTGCTCAGAGGCTTAATTGGGCCATTTTTCTTCGGAAATGAGCAATGAGTGGCCGTTAAAGTCGATCGCAATCGTTGTTGGGCCATGTTGAACGAATTTTTGTTCACTAAAATTGAAGAGGAGGATATTGGCAACATTTGGTTTCAACAGGACGAAGCTACGTGCCACACAGCCGAAGCGTATACATAATCAAATTCGTTCAGCGGAAGGATAAAACTAATTATCTGTCAAATAAAACATGAGCTAAGTGTTACCATTCACGAAATAAGCACTAGTTGAAAAAAAACGTTAAATTGCGGACCCGTTATTTTTTAAATTTTGAAATTTTGGTTTTTAATTTCCTGATGTTTCTCTACTTTGTGCCAACGCATGATTTTATTTTTTCTACTTCATTAAACATTTTGAGTTAATACACTATTACTGCACACGATGTGTAAAAGGCATTTAGATGTTTAAATAATCATTGTACATTTAAAAAATCATTAGCACTTTCAATTAAAAGTGTTGTAAAATATATAATCTTTTTTTTACTTTTTGCAACACTATTATTATGTCAAGTAACAGAATTAGAAAATGTTGTATTCAAAGTATCGAAGTTCTTTTCGATTTGCTGTCGCCTGCCAGAATTAGCTGGCTGATTTTAATAGATGCAAAGATTATTGAGTGGAATGGTCATCACCTTTCACACGGATAGACGTATCGAAGAAATAAAAGGCCCTAAGAGTAGAATCGAATACTGTGCCAAAAAGTATCGAGTACCCACAAAGTAGCTATTTTTACAGTGTTATTTCAAAAAGAGTTTTGCTACCATCGGTAAATATGTATGATGAATCATTCATAATTCTTCCTCAGGGCGCAACATTTTTTAGGCCTTTTAAAAATGTTCCTTTTTAAGTCCTTTTTAAAATATTATTAATTAATATGTATTTACTAAAATTAAAAAAAAAAAAAAACGAATTATATTGCACTTTCTATTCTGCTTAGCATTCATTCGTAAGTCATTTCTTTACATGGGAAGTGGTACAACAATTTCATATTTTTGCAAAAATACCTACCAGTGGTAAAATTTCTTTGCGGTCACCATCTATCTTAAATTTATAAGACCGAATTTACATTGTTCCTCTCTTCCCCTATTCTCTTTACACTCCTTATTTACAACAACAAACTAAGACTTGCAGCGACAAAAATCGTACAATGTAAATTCGGTCTAAAATAGTCTAGTGGAAAAATTTTCAATATCGGATCGACAGTTTTTAAAGTTTACCTCGAAAATACAAACTTACAAATATTTTAGTAAATAAATGTATATAATTTTTTTACACTTTTTATATATTTTTTATTTCACTTGTAAATTAACTTTAGCTTTTTAATCCATTATCAAAATATAAATTTATAATTTAATGATATATGTGTTGCTTTAAAACTTTTTAATTTTATTTTTCTTATAACTTATAAGGTATTTTAACGAGTATCGATCATTTTTTTCCCCTAACATACACTGTCTTAATAAATTTTATTTCGATAAGTAATAATAACGAATTTATAATTGATCTTTAGTTTTTAAAAATGATATTAATCTTAAGGCTTTAAAATATTGTATGTATTTATTTATAAGCAATTTGTGGAAATTTTGGTGAATTTCCACTCAGTCCTTTAGTTTCCCAAACTTGAATATGGGATTGTTCGGTTAAAACCACCAAATGTTGATGTGTTGAATAAGTGAGACTAAAAATAAAAACAAATAATTAATTTAGTTCAAGATTTTATTTAATATAGAAAATATATATATATATAATATTTTTGTTGGTTTTCAAATCTTTTATTTACAATCTATCCATTTAAGGATAATAAGTGAATTTGATACAATAAAAAACACATAAAATATTGAACTCCATTGAGAACAGCATTGTATTGATAACAAAAAATTAATTAAATTAAGTAATACAGTTAACAAATATTCATATATATATATATATATATGTACATATATTCATACATACGTAAATGTGTACACATACATATATATACATATACATCTATATATAATTAATTCCTAAACGGCAGATCCAGGATATGATGTCTTTTTAGTCTTCTAACTTCAACAGTTTCATCAAGTAGGGCAATTGCTAATGGATTGATATGAAGGCTTAACCTTTCTAAATAACAGCTGCTAAGCCTTTTTAAATCATCTTTTATCTTGGGGATACAGAGATCAGAGTGAGTAGAATTATTTGACACAAACCATGAAGCGTTAACAATTAACCGCAGGGTTTTGGATTGATATCTTTGTAATATCTCTATGTTTGAATTGCTCGCTGTTCCCCACAGCTGTATACCATAAGTCCAGATGGATTTTAATGTTGTTGTTTTATAAATTAAGACTTTGTTCTTTAAAGTTAAACGAGATTTAGGTTTTAAAAGCCAAAAAAGTCTCTTAGTTTTAATATTTAATTGTAGTTTCTTTGCTCTTATATGCGACTTCCAAGTTAATCTTCTATCTATATGAATTCCTAAGTACTTTACACAGTCACTTTGTGGAATTGGATTATTATTTAAAGTAACTGCAGGACAATTGCCGCGTCTTAAGGAAAAAGTAACGTGTGAGGATTTTTCAGGGTTAACTTTATTAATCTTCCATTTGTTTAACCACGTCTCAAGTGCTCTCAATTAAGCTTGCAATATAATTGAAGCATTATTTGGACAATTGTCTTTTACAAAAACAGCTGTATCATCTGCATAAGTTGCCACTAAAACTTGTTCGGTAATTGGCATATCTGATGTGAAGATGGTGTATAAAATAGCTCCAAGTACACTGCTTTGTGGGACTCCAGCTTTAATATCATATATTTGCGAATAATCAGTATTAACTTTAACATAAAAGGTTCTGTCAGTCAAGTGCGCTTTCAAAAGTAAGTAATAAGGGGTTGGTAACAATTTCTTTAATTTGAAACATAAACCAAACGCTTGCTGTACATCTAGTAACACTGCAGAACAATATTTTTTATATTCCAAACTATCTCTTATAAAAGCTATAATGCGATGGCATTGCTCAGGAGTACCATGTTTATTTCTGAATCCAAACTGATGTTCAGGAATGATGCTTAAAGTATCCCAAACTGGTAATAACATTTTCAAAAATATTCGATATAATAATATAATAAAAAAAATATTAATAACAAAACTTAAAAAAAACAAAATTACCACCGATAAGTTAATGATTTTCTTTTTACATTCCCCTAGGGCAACAATAGTTTATTAACTACAAATTTTTTATTTTCACTTTTTTTTTTAGCAAAACTCGACATTTAATAGTTTTTATAATGATATTGTATCTACTATTAAAATGTAAAATTTATCATTCACATTTTCTCTTTTATACACTGCAAAATTCATGTAATCACTTAATTTTTTAAAATTTTTAGTTAATACACTATTGTTGCATACGATATGAAAAAGGTATTAAATAAGAAAACAGATATTTAAAAAATCTGGAACTCAAAATTACTACTGAAAAGTTCTGCACGGCAGTGATTTTAATTATAGGCATAACTTATACGGCTAGCAGTTATTAGCAGGGTTCAGAATTTTTCATTTATGAACATACAACCATCAACATTCATGATATTTTTCATAAATGAGAAATCTAAAATTTTATATTTATTTTTCACACTCATAAACGAACAATAAAAAATGTTCTGGTTATTTTCATACATGAATGCGAACAACAAGAATTATTAGTCTTATTCATATGTGATAAATGATAAATTAGCTACTTCTCGTTAATGTTATTTTTCATAAATGTGTGTACATGTTCATTTATGAACGTTGAAATTTTATAAAATTTCTCATAAATGAACGAGAAAAAATTTTCTACCTACGATCGCAGTTTACCGTAAAATGTAGTAAAAACACATGGGTACATATTAACTCAAAATACAATATTGCAATTTATTCTAAAAGAAATAAAAAAAAAACATTTTTTTCCTGCATACGTCGACAATTACGCATTATCAAATATGTGCGTTTATGTACGCGAATGCTTAACGCACATATTTTGACCACCTTTTCATTAATGAAAAATTATCAAAATTGTAAATATTCAAAAATGAACACTTGTGTGTTTCTCATTTTTTCACTTATGGATAGAAAGAAAAAAAATAAATCGTCGCATTCACAAATGAGAAAACACAAAATAATTTGTAGTCTCTCACACATGTATGAGAAGAAGCGGCTAAAAAATGAAATGTACATATTCATACATGTATGAACAGTGAGTGAATACTTCGCTACTCTGGTTATTAGGGAATTTCGCTCTATAAAATGACCTCGAGAATTTCCAAATTCTTTTATAATAAATATTTCAGATAAAATCAGTGATAGCTTACGACTTTCTTATTGCGCAAAAATCATATTTTGACTTTAATAGGGTAAAACGGGCTAGTTTATAATCATATTAAAAAAAGATAAACAAAATGTGCTATTGTTTTATTCACAAACTGTGTAGTTCTTTAAGAAATCTTATGCATGCAAGACAACAACAACTGGCTTACTATAAATTACAGAAAAAAAGCTAAACAGAGCAAAAACGTACACAGTCAAACAGGCGCCTATATTGAATAATGATAACAACAACAATCTATCATGATCTTAAAAAAGAATATTCTTGTAAATACGAGAAACGCTTAAAACTGATTTATAATCACTACCGCTGGCAATATAAATAAATTCAAACTGAAACATCATTGAGAAAAGACCACAAAATAATAAAGCATCATGTAGGCGTTACCGTGGTGAAGTGAGTATTGAAATTGAATAAATAGTTTAACTTAATTTAAAACTCTAAAGTACTGTGTTATTATTTGGCAATAAAAGAACTCAATATAACAAAACGTTTATTAAAAGAAATAAACATAATAACACATTAAAAAAAAAATTTAGTAGTTTCAAATGTTGATACTAATTATAATATAGACAGCAAACTGATAATATAATGATCACAACTTGTACAGGCGGCAATTAAGAATAGTCTCCGCAAAATCGTAGAAACGAGCAAATGCTTAATATTATCACTACATATAAAGCATATAATTCAAATAAGAAATGTATTCAGAAGAAAATGGAAACGTTTTTGATTTCGTAAGTACAAAACATTATAACCGTTGAATACTTGAAGAAATGAAGAAATAAAAAATTGGAAATATATTTCATTAAACCGAAAACTGTCGTTACTAGAAGAGGAGGTCTTCGCCATTCATCAAGAGCTAAAGTGAAAGCCATCGTAAAGAAATTAAATATAATACTGAGATTATCAACTCATATCTGTGCGTAAACTACTTTCAAAAAATATGGACATATTCCAAAGTTATTCCTGTAATAAAAGCTAGCAAACCTGCTGTTCTTCTCGATCTGAAAGATCAATTAGCCTTCTATCGTCTTAAATTAAAATACTGGCGAAAATAATGAAACAATTACTTACACCTTATATTAACTCACTTTGACTCATATTACCTACTTAATAATTTGGTTTTCGCAAGCAACATAAGACAAAAAAAAATTTGGTAATTTGGTAACATCAAATTTCACCAGTGGAGTTTCTACTGCCATAGTACTCTTCGACAAACCATACTGAATTGAGCTGCTTTTGACTCAGTAGATAAAGTGGAAACCATCGCAAAGAAATTAAAGGAGAAAAATCAACTCATGTCTGCGCATAAACTATTTGCAAAAAATATGAAAATATTCCAAAGTTATTCCTGTAACAAAAGCTAGCAAACCTGATGATTATCCGCGATTTTACATATCAATCAGCCTGCTATCGTTTTTACCTAAAATACTGGAGAATATAATGAAACAACAGCTTACAACTTTTATTCGCTCACATAATACATTCAGTGCAGCCACTCTCATTGGGATAATGTTAAATTTCAACAGTGGAATTTTTACTGGCAAACCATACTGGGTCATGCTGTGTTTTACTCAGTATTGCAAGCCGGGCTAATTTTTAAGTTAACAGATTTTGGTCACGTACATTCCACTTAAACATAAATTTTTGCATGTTGTCCTCAGAACTGTATCTCCCCTATTTTATATTATATATTTAGCACAGATTTCCCCACATTAACTGGATGTATCCACATTTGCTGATGTTACGGTCATTCTTAGTTCAGCTGATAATATACAAATATAGCCAATACATAAAAGACTGAAGCAATATACTTTTCAAGAGGCCGCAAACCGTGTTATCTGCCTCAACAATCCATTTTATGCAACATCTTAGATCCGAAATTCAAACTTAAGGATCATATCCTTGACTTGCTAGGCAAAATTAATAAGATAATTGGAATACTGTGTGCTTTAATGAACAAAAATTCTAGACTCAGTAATTCGAATAAGACTCTCGTATTTAAATCAATATTTCAAACTTTCTGTTTTATGCTGCTCCATTATGTTGCACAGCTAGCTTAAAATAAGCTATTAAAAATGATTCCCAGCCTGCGTTGCAATAATTCTTCTGAAAAACTTCACGTCATCAACTCAATTATGATAAAAAAGAAGCAATACTTTTCTTGCCGTTATAACAAACGTATTTAATTGGTGGTGCTTAATGGATATTTTTCAAAATATTTAAAAAAGGTTATAATAATACATAAGCCTGATAAAGATGCTAAACTAGCTAGCAGTTATCGCGATAAGATATTAAAAGAAATATGGTAACGTAACTAAAAGAGCTTACTGAGAGTAACAACATTCTTGCAAAAGTTTAGTTTTCGAAAATAACATTCCATCAAATAAATAGAATTGCCAATTTATTTCAGATTTGGTAATTCGTAGAAAACATTTTACAGCATTGTATGCGGACAATACTGCATTAATTGCGAGATACAATAAAACACCCAAAAGAATTCCAGCTACCAGGATTGTTGTTGATGGAAGTGAAATTCTAATTCTAGATGAAATTAAATATCTGGGAATTATATTAGATAACAAATCGAGATTTAGACATCATATTCTGCAAACATGTGATAAATCTATAAAATGTGCCAGACACTTATTTCTACTATTTAACCGTAAATTGACCCTCAACAATAAAAATAGATTCTACTCTACAGAATGACCTATGGGTGTAAAATATAGTTAAAAAAGCACTAAAGCACATCTATCAAAAAGCTACCTACAAGATATTCAAAATATAAATCTAAAAAAATTTGTAATCTACCAAGACGGTAATTAACAAAATTTGTACATAGAAATGTTCAACAAGGTTTGTTCTTAGCGGTAATGAGTAAAACAAGTCAAGCATTTCCAGTACGAAATAGATCTTCAAACCTATTAATATTAAGAAATTTGTTAGCTTTCAGTTTTTATCAGCTTGAGAAAGTCAATTTAAGAGCGAGAGTTGGATATTTCTTCATAAACTAATGATTGCAAAGATAGAATAAATAAAATAATAATTTAATCTACGTTAATTTGTGCTAGATTCCTTTCATAAATATTTTATGATTTCAAAATATATTTGAAATCTAATACTGTTGGGGTGGAAAGCATATCCATTTCACTACTGCTCATATAGCTCATCAGTGGATTTTACGCCAATTTATGCATAATAATCTAGATATCTTAATAAAATATTGTTTATCTTTAAAACTTTGTACTATTACTATAAAGTACATTTATTGTGGCTTACGAATGTAGTAAGGAAATCTTATTATTCTATGGAGTTAAGAAAATATAATAAACTTAACACATACCTTCTTATATTTGATAAGCCCGTAACAATTTCTGTAATGAAACTTAAATTCCAACTAGACCACAAACGCACAATACCGCCTTCAACGGCTGTGGCAATAACATTAACACCAACGCCTTCTTTTATGTACGAATAACAAACAGCCATGATTCGATCTTCATGGACATTATGTTGAACATAGCGTGCATTAACCGAATGTAAACGTAATATAGATTTGCCATTGGGATTAACTGAAACATTGACAAAATCATCTAGATTTTCTTCAGTGACTTCAAAACATTCATCAGCCGGCGGTGGGGCATTAGCTGATAAATAATTTTGTTTCTCTTGTATGCTGGAGTCTAAAATTGGCAATGTTTTTGAAATTTGTTGCGTCAGTGAGTGTACGGTGACAATATCACCCAATGTAGGCGATATGCTAATTATTGTTATGGGAGAATGATGAATTTCAGCTGGACGTTCTATAGTTCGAACATACGTCCAACTACATAAGAAAAATTAAAAAAAATTTGAATAATTAATTTGTAAATATTTGCAGGTATTATTTCACTTCATACTTATTTAAATCCCAGATTACAGCAATTCCATCTTTACCTGCCGTCACGGCTATTTTAAAGTCCACTGACAGTGCTATGCACGTAATTTCATCCGTATGACGTATTAATACTGTAGGACCCGACCAGGTTAAGTCAGTTCCCTCTTTGTGTACAGCTGCTTCCGCTAAGTTTAAAGAATTTGATGATATAGTTAATGATGTCAAGTCGCCATCAGAATCCATTGCTTTGCTAGTAATTTTTCGAAAAGCTGAATTGTAGGATAGTTTGAGGCCCTTTACGTAACTTTGGCGACTTTTTCCTGTTCGCTGATTTACTTCTACACTGGAGCATTTATATATAGATAGACGTCCTGATTTATGGCCAAACCACAGCTGATTCGAATTGGCATCACAACCACAGGCGGTAATATCATCAAAAGTACTATTATAAAGCAGATTTTTAGGCTTTGCATTTAATTTATTTAAAGGTTGAATGCGTACAATACGATCGTCGTAACCCCATGATATGACATTGTAAGTATCAGCTTCGGCACCTTGCATAACATAAGAACGTGCCGGTAAACCGTAAACTACATTAGTATTATTAAATGACATTAAATACTCAGCGCCTAGCAACTTGTGAGTATTGCCCAATGTTGGCTGAGGCAGTTGCGGTGAGCCCAAATATATACCCCATCTTAAACCACGCACACTTGGTAATATTTGCTTGTCGTTTTGATATTGCAAAGGCTTCGAGGGTGGATGCGGTGATTTAAATAGTTGACGCGGCATTTGTCCATAGGTTTTTACCATTGTTTCTACAGCTTCTCGTTCAATTGGATCATTAATTTCTGACTCCAGAAAATATGCGTATGTCTAGTAATTAAAATAAACATTTTAATATTTACATACATATTTTTACTGGAGGAATTCTATTGCAGTGAACTTACCGCTGGATGAAAAACGTTTATAGCTTCTACAGCAGCTTCGCCAGTTTGTTTAAAACCGAATATTAAATCAATCCAATAATGAAGATTATTTCGTACCATTTCCGATTCTAAGGCTTGGCGGTGTATTAAAACAAAAAGTCGGGGATCTTTTAAACACCAAGGTGGCAATGCCACATCTTCAACGCGTTCGCCATTCTGTCGGCAACCAAAATTAAAACGTTCAAAATTTTCAAACATTTCTGGTAGGCAAAAGAATTCGGGAATTAATTCTTTAACATCAGTGGGTGAATCACGACTAGCCAAACAATATGTTGTATTGAGTGCGTGAAAAGTACGGTCTGGTATATCGAAATTATTGTCTAAAAAACCAAATAAAATATTAGCAACAATACAATGGAAAATTTTTTAATCACAAATTCTAACCTTGATAACGCAAAAAGTAGCTGGTAAATGGTGGAACTCTTACCAAAAAGTGTAATACTGTTCCTGAATTTGAATAATGTGAACTATAATGATAGGGTTTCAATATCATTGAGCCCATATTAGTCATGGTATTTTGTATATACTACATAGTATAAAAAAGAAAGAAAACACAAATAGAAACATGGCCTTAGGCTGAAAATAAAAATATATTTTTTATTACCGTATAATTATTTATGTAGTGGTGTTCGTTTTCCTCGTTTTGTACGGCAATGGGCTTGGATAGTTTTCGAAAGTTTTTCTGATCCGTTAAATCCAAAATATTTGCTGAGTAATTCGAAAGAATCCAGGGAAATACAGGATACTGCATGAGATCATTATACGTACGACCAGCTATTTGATTAAGCGTCATTAGATATTCCCAATTGGTAAGTAAACCTTCACGCCACTGCTGTGTTATCAATAGCACTTTACTGTGGTCTGGTGATGTAACGATCTTATCACAAAAAACATCACGCATTATTTTCCAGTCTTCCTGATTTTGCAACGAAAAGAATAGAGATTGATTCGTGTCTAGAAAAATTTCAAAAGCTTTTTCTTGATGTTGGTAGCGTTTCAACCAAATTTCCGTTATGTTGGAAATATCACAGTTTACGTAAAAATATTTACAACGATATGTAGCCAAAAAATAAAGTTTATGATCAGTAACAATTATTTCACCATCAATTTCTCCATCAACGGGTAGATATTTGGCTGGGAAATTGTAAAGTATTTGAGAATTTAATGATATGTTAAGCTGCTGATCATAACTTGAAATTAAGTAGTCCAATGGTCGTGAATATTCTGAAAATTTAGCAGGCGTAGTATTTCCGTATTCGCTGCTTGCTTTCGATTCATTATAATCCTGCATAAAGAAACGTTTATCAAGATCTAAATGACATCTACGCAAGCGGGTATGTACACGAGATGGTCCTTCGGTATCATCTAATTCCCATGACCTTTAAGAAAAAGAAATGAAATGTAAACACCGTTATAACGAATATCAATTAAAAATGCTTTTCGAAGAACCCGTTCAATTATCTCATATCTTTCATATAAATTATTAAGCTCATTATAGAGAACTTGTTATGTTTTTCAGCTTAATTATTTTGGAGTTTCCATTTAATGTAACCAGTATACGATATAAACGAACACTTCTAAGTGCGTCTTGCAAAATATTACACACCTTATAGTGGTTTTAAATAAATGAAAGTTTCAAGCAGTAAAACTAACTCCTTTTAATGAGTATTTCTTTCTGACTGTTTTTCGAGTTAGTTATAACCGTACTCAACTGTATATTTATTAACAGTAATAATGTTAGTTATTAGCTGTGTTCCCGTACTTTTTGGGTAAAGTTTGGGCAAATGCGAGTAATGAAAAAATACTCTCAATTAGAGACTAAAACTTTTAAAAGTACGGGAACACTAAAAATCAAATTTTTAGCCCGATATAAAATGTCAAAATTGTTAACTTGTTTTATGTCCATCTATGCATGTAGTTATCTATGCATATATACATATATATCTCATCAGTATGTTTTTTATACATAGATGTATAGGTACATACATACATAAATAAAAAATTCAAGCATTTACTTGCATTTTTCAACATTCTTCAATAAAGTTTTATTTCAACTCTAAAGAAAACTTGTTTGCTGACAATTTTTATTGTTTATTTTATGCAACAGCTGATTGATTTACAATTCTTACCAAATCAGCCCGAAGAAAAAGTGCGAGCTGTTTTGTTATTGTACGCGCTAAATTTTATCTTTAAAAGAAAAGAAACTTTGTGTTATGTAAATGTAATGTAACGTAACTCATTAAAATATCTTAGTTCAAATCGGTCGAAAATAATTTAATTTTAAAATTGAAAGACTTTTTTAAGTAAAACAACGACAACTTTCATATTTGCCACTTCCATTATATTGTAACTTGTCCGTCTTAGCTGTAGTGATTTCTTATATTAGATGGTTTAATGAACCATAACTGACTGAACGCATGATCTGGACTCGGTTGAACATTAAAAAGACATGGCAATTATTAAGAATGCTAAAAATAGAACTTCGTGACATAATAGTCACGATTATATATAGAAGTATTTCTTATCGTGAATTTGGCAGAAACATTTTTCTTTCCGTCACTTAGGATCTACAAGCTTCAATTTCTTTATCAGGAGTAGTTATTGATTTCTAGTGCTGAAATTTCTTCGTACTCCCTCCGTCATTTATTTTTTTTATTTTACTCGCTTTCACTATCGTCTTTTCTCTTCTTTAACTCCCCATTCTTTTTACAGCTGACACAAAGAAATCAAGGTCATTGGAAACTGTTCGCTTAACTTTACCTAGACCACATGTCTAACGTACCAAAGCAATGAAGTACTTACATTTCACTGCTGTGTTCACTAAACCATGGAGCGCCTTCATGAGTTAGTCTTCTGACAATTTCCACCCATTTTGTATATGTTAGCGTGTCATCATAATCCTTCATATGGTTCATTAATAATTTTCGTTCAGAATTCTAAAAAAGAATAAAATAAAACAATTAGTAAATTATTCACAAAAATCTATTCCTTAATTTTTTTAAGCATAACAGGAATATTTTTTTAAAAAGCAGCAACCCTCGCTTTACTGATGACAAAAAACCGAAAAACAACATACTTGCGTTTTATAGAGGTATACAACTTTGAATTGGAATAAAAACAAGGATGCAATTTTAATTGACAAGATATTTACTATAATCGAAAGATAATCTTCTGTAATTTCCGCCATGGCTGGCTTGAAGGTGTAATTTTCGATGATTTTTCTAACATTCGCAGCATTATATCGGCAATAACACGGCGAACTTTGACCGCCAAGTGGACAAACTATATGGTTTACAATATTTCAATAAATTAATTGTGACACGAGCTGTGTGGCATATTGTGTCGTCTTGTTGAAACACCACTGCTCCTGCATATTGTTACGTTTATACCTTTTATAAACGTTTTGTTGTGAGTTCTTTATTGCAAAATGAATAACACCAGTTTTTAGAGTTTTTAATTTAATTACAAATTTATTTACTTTAACTACACAAAGATGACACTACAGAACAATTTACTTAAGATGGACGTCTTTACTTCACGTTGTTTATTTTTACACTGACTGACTATCCACGCAGACGATGCCCTTTTATATTTGTCCATTAAAAGTCTAGAAAATTTAAGAATCTTCCACACCATTTGTATCACATTTTGTTGTTGTATGTTGTTTATTCAAAGTATAGGCGCCAGTATGTCTGTGTGTATTTTCGTTTTTGTTTTTATACCGATAAAGTTTCTTCTTGGAATTTATTTTAAGATATTTGTTGTTGACTCGTGTAGAAAAGGTTTCTTAGAAAGCTACGCAGATGGTAAACAGCATATCGAATGGTTGTTGTTTGCGTGTATAAAATGTCTACGCAGTTTGTAACTAGAAATTATGATGTTGTACCGTAAGTTTTCTTAGCAAGCCACGCAGTTCGTAAACAATATACCCAGCAGTTCGCTCTATTGCTTAATTATTTTAAAACTTAAGCAAGACACATCCGTAACACTATCATGGTTGTTTCATTGATGAACGAAAAAGTCAGTAATCATTACTTTATAGTGGCAACCAGAGATTGTAACTTTCTGACCAACATCGTTTGCCAAATGATTCCAGCAGCTCATAAAAAACACCAAACAGTCAGAATTATCATCACTAAAAATACTTCAGCTTTGCTTATTGATGTCCTTGTTTTGGGTCAAAAGTGTTATCAACATGAGAAATACCAAACCAAATTCTTTTTCAATTAAACCGAACGCAAACGGAACAATGGACATTTCGTTCATCCATTTGCACATATGTAACAACATAACAATTCTGTACTCTAGTGTTTAGTGTTTGTTTTTAAGTTCTAATCAATTTCCTACGTCTCGTTTGTTTTCGTGCCCTGATAATTTGTGATGATGTAATTACATAAAGAACTTTAGTATATAGCTGTACAAAAAAAGCAATTCCGTTCCTTACTCTTTTAATGTCACTAGACGCAGGTAGGGACAAATTTCTGAATATGATCATGGTAAATTAAATAAAAAAAACAAACCTGTAATTCTGCCACTCTACGTGTCGTTATCATGGACGATTCTATGCAGCTTTGTGTTAACGATTCAAATCGATAAACTGTCTTTTCCAAAGATGTTTTTTGCTTAGCCGCTTCACTAGTTTTCTGTAAGTCCATTCGTTGTAACTCATTTTCCAAATTCCATGTTGAATCGTTCTCATTGATTCCCAAACGTTTACATAATGCTTGTAAGTGTTTGATTGGTTCATCTAAATCTTCTAGCAAACTTAGCCACAATAAAGCCTTAATCATTTTACCATCACATATAATGGAGGGCATAAAGTCATCGTCACATGATATCCATAAAGCATCTACGATGAAACAACGTAAGTCTCTAGGCTGCGATGGTTGCAGTCCCCATGCAATAAAATTGTTGCACCGTTGATTTGTTGCTATGCTATAGGACACCAACATTTTAAACAGTTCCGTTTCGTTATGATTTGGCAGCGACTTTTCGTTGAATATCATGTAAAACTGACAGCACCGATTAATTAACAATTCTAGACGAGTTTTTGTCTCGGACATGGTTAAATTTGGAAACTGAGAAACTGAAAGAAAGGAAATATTTGTTTAAAACTTTTATCAAATAATATTTATTATAGAAGAGTTTATTTATTTATTTGTTTAGTTAACCGGCAGAATGAATTCTGGGATTAAATATAAAAAAAGTGAGCATTGGCAGCAAAGGCCATCAGCTCCATTTCAAAAATATCCATAAAATTGTGGTTAACCATCTTAGTTTATATTCCATTTGTTATAAGTTAACTTTAAGTTAGTTTATTTTGTAAAGGTTAGAAAATTGATATTGCCAACTCCAAAATACATGGGAAATTTTACCAATTTAAGACTAAACAAACTGTCACCGACTCGGATATGAACTCATTTTATATATCTGTAGCCGGATAAAAAATTGGGTAACTTTTAATACTTTAATATTGAAAATTTGGGGCTTATTTACAATTTTATTGATTTAACGACTTTCGACTTTTTGCAAAATTTATTTTTTACAGAAAAAATAGTAAAAAGCATTTATCCAAATTTTTACAGTCATATTATTCCTGACTTTTATATTAATATCACTGTAAAAAATATGACCGCAAAAATTGTGACAAATCGTTTGTACTGATTTTTGTTACCGAAAAAGCTTTTTTTAATTATATATTTCAGGTAGTATGTTGAAAAACTTGATATGAAGATTTAAAGTAATTTAATCATAGTCTTGAATTATCGCATAACACATAAACTCTTGAAAGTTTTTTGTTGTTAAAAAAAACAGCTGTCAAAATATTTTCTCCTCAAGACTTATTGCAGATTTTTTTCTCGATGTTATTTTATTTTATTAAAAAAAGTAAAATTTTATTTACCTTTAAAACTCCATGGTACATTTGTTTTTAAAAAGAACATATTTAGCCAGTTCAATTGCAACTTTGCTTGTACAGAACGAAAACCTTTTATAATATTTTGTTGCTGTTTTTCTTGATAGAACGATAACATATTAATGATATCCCAAAGAATCTTAAGAAATAAAAATAAAAATGATATAATTTTAACACACTTTCTTTGATGAAATAAATAATTTTTAAACTTACATTAATATGACCTATTGATTTAAGGGACATTTCACCAATTGCAGTTAGTAAATCCGCAATTGATTCTTCCGTCCTTGTATGACATGCTGAAGTTTTGGCATAAAGATAATACAAAGCTTTAATACAGCATTGTATAAGGCCTACTTCAATCATTGCTTGTTGTTCATCAGGATCCTTAAAGAGAGTTCAAAAGTTATCAAAGTATACTTTTATTTATTACCGTTAAAATAACCAATTATAAATAACCAATAATTATTAAAAATTCGGTGAAATTGAATTTCTCAACTCAGCTCTTGAGTTTTCAAAAATAAGCTTAGAATATCATATATATGCATGTATAACTACATAAAAAATAATGTTTACAATTAAATCAATTATACTGCTTAACAGCGATAATGTATTTTTATTGCATTTAATTATTACTTTTTTATGTTAAAAATGAATGAATTCTCATCTCTTACTCCAAAATAAATTTTTGAGTAAAAGACTTTTTTATTAACTGATGAGCTGAGTCGTTTTAAGAACAATTGCATCTGAATTTATCGCAATTATTTGGCGAAATAATTTACTAAAAGAATACAATATAAAAAAAGTAGATATGGAAACTTACCCCTAAATATAATTGCTTGAGAGCTTTAAAGGCCTTTTCACTTAACTCCGGTTGAATACTACAAGTGGCAGCTAATTTCGATGCAATTGATAGTAATGCATTTAAGCCAAAACGATTTTGTACACGAAGATTAATATCACAGTTTAAAATTACATCCAATGAACCCATTGTTCCACACACCCATTCTAGACATGCCTCAAACATGTTGCCGTCACAGAAACTAATCGATAACTGATTAGCCAAATGGTAAGGATACAAGGCTTTGATACAAACTTGTATATCTTGGGGGAAGAGGCGTTGTGTTAAGGAACTTATTAGTTTAATAACAGCTGAACGTACACTAGTATTGGTGTGATTAGCTAACACCAACAGAAATTCTACTTTAATATAATGATTAAGCACATCATCAATATCATTATCCGGTAAAAGGCAAAGAAAGTCTTTAAGGAGTAGTAATAAACCACTTTGTAGGGCTGCTATGCCTACCGAACTGTAAGTATCGTTCTTGTGTACAGGTTTGAGTTTTCTGTGTTGTAAAGATGATTTTAAAAAGAAAACTTCATTGAAAGCTGAGCACTCCGAAAATTCCATTGTTATAGAATCCTGTAAAGAATGTAAGCTGGCCTCAGACTTTCTTGGACCTAGACTTGTATGCTTTTCACCATCACTATGAACTAAAGAACGACTTGAATTGGCACTACTTAAACTTATTCTCTTTCTCTGGATTCTTTTATTTTGTGGTGACTGTTTAAGAAAAGCCGACGTCTTTGTAAGCGCTCTCGACTTATAAGCCGAATGAACGTGTGTATGTTTAGTTAGACTGGTAGGTGTGCATAGAATAGATCTTCGTTTAAACTTTAAACGCCATTTAGTGGCTTGAAGAGGATTTACTAAACGCAGGGCATGCTTATTAAGTTTTGTACAGTCAGCCATATTTTCTAAATCTTCTTCAAATTCCTCAAGTGGACGTTTGTATGCTGATACAGTTTTATTTATTTTTCTTAAACGATTTATACGTGCCTGCCTAGCAGCGTCTATATCACTAGAGGAATTCGAATTAGAATTTGTGTTATGTTCATTTAAAGGCTTTGCTCCTTCCGGCTGATTAGGTTTTGTTGAAGCTCGTTTAAACGATGCTGTAACTCGTCCAAAATTTGCTGCTGCTGTTAATGAAGATTTTTCTTTTGTGGGTATCTCTGGCGTTAAGAGGAAATAAAATTTTGATCTATCATGTGTTATATAACATTCACTGGGCTTGTGCAATAATAACAACAGCTTCATTATTTCATCTAATAAACTGGGTTTTGGTGGTGAACCAGCAAAAACCGATATTATATGGACAAACGCTTTGGCTGCCTTTTTCGATATAAAAACTGGATTTGGAGATTCAATAACATAAACTTTACATAAATTTAATAGTTCTTTCATGAGACTTTCCTTTAAAAATTGTTCAATATTAAAGTCACGTTGTGGATGCTTCTCCCTTGTCAACGCCAAAATACTTTGGAAGAGCATATCTAAGACATCAGAGTTTTCCGCTCCTGAGCGATGCCAATCTGAGTACCTATGTAATATTGATGTAAACAGTTTGGGGTACACCACTGCAGCGATGGTTGTATCATTTACTTGTAATGTCTCGCCTTTTTTCAATATCAAAGGTTGAGAGCAGGCATTATTTGCAATACTTTTAAGTAAATGACAATCTTTGGTACACTTGTCGGTTTTTATAACATATCCGATTAGATTTATGTAATCATTGCGTTGAAATTCGGTGTACAGTTGCGAATCGGAGAAGGCAATATTAAGCAAAATGTCTAATGCCATAGATTGAGTAGTGGGGTTTGAGCTTATTTCGACCACCTTCAAGAAAAAGTTTTTTAATTTTTAATTTTGCACGATAAATAAATATTAAATATGCAAGCAAAAACTTACTCTGGCAAATAAATATAAAAGATTCGATAATCCACCGCATAATATCGTGGCAGTTTGCAAAGATTGCAAACTATTTTGTATTAGCTCACCGTAATGTATCACACCGTAAGGATGACCTAAAACAAAATTAATATTTTTTTTTAGTTTGTCATTAAAAAGAACTAATAAAAAGGTTTGTTACTAAAAAAAAAATTTTTGCTGGAGGATTTTATCGCACAGACAAATATATTACATTTGTGATATTATTGTATATAATAAAAAAAACGTGTATTTTATAAAAAGCGTTTTTTATAGAGGTATAGAACTTTAAGTTCTGTCTGCTGTGAAGTAATTTATGTTATAACGCTTGAAAAACGCTTCCATATTGTGTAAATTTATTTTAAACGTCATGATTCTGTTCGGAATTTCCGAGCTTACTTTTGATTAAATGGATACGTCAATAAACAAAACTGCCGTATTTGGAGTGATGATAATCCTCAAGTGAATTTGATACACCATGACATTCAGCAAAACTGACTGTTTAGTCTGCTTTATGGACTGGTGGTGGTCCGTACTTCTTTAAGAACGATATTGGTCAGAACGTTACACAGTCAATAGTGACCGTTATAGAGTCATGATTACTGAGTTTTACGTTCATCAATTGAAAAACCATGATGTGCAGGAGCTGTTTCCATACGATACCGTAACATTTCGTGATAAGATTTACATCTGCACCTGGCCGTCCTAATAAAACGAAGACTAATTCTAGCAACAGGTCTTTCCTAGTTGCAATTTCAGCGGTTCTAGAGCAGGGCTGCAAACCACTACTTCTTGCTGATGAGCTGGAGACTATCCAACTCTTGTCCAGAACACATGATGCTCACTGGATCTAGGATCATTCACCAGGTAGGTGTTATTAAAGGTAAGATGATCCTGGCCACCATAAAAACAGACCTGTATGGGGCCGCGAAACTACAGCCACCACGATACTCCCGAAGGGCCAACCTCAATAATCAGCCAGAGAAACAGCTAAATGCCTAAAGAGACAAATAGCGGAA